>JAMZAV010000980.1:0-327105 GCA_024449915.1 Sweltsa coloradensis
ACTATTTGATATGACCCGTGAAAACATTTTCAATCTTAGTCATTTTTGAGGCCCTATCAGCAAAAATATAAAAATGAAATTGAGACGATATTTATGTCAGGTAAACTTGTAGAATTTTTGTCAGAAAAAATATTGGCATTTATTTACGCAAAAATCTTTTATGTACATGCACTTGATGTTTTGTAATGGTTATGTGGGCAAGTAGCTCAGTCAAAATAATATGATAATAATCGAGAAGGGATGTGATCTTGGTGTGCACATTTTTTAGTGCTTGTTTAGTTTAATTGTTTAAAAAAAAACATTTGAAACTATTTTTTTAGATTTATTTATTTTTATTTTATTTATTTATTTATTTAACGTCTATCCTATTCAGTTATAAAAACTGATTTACAAAGGAGGACAATTGGTAATGTGCTCTACCGTGTGTAGCTAAAATTAAGCAGGTAATTGCCAATTTAAGAAATTCACCAAAACGTCGTTTTTCTCTAATTTCAGGAGAAAAAAGCTTTTAAAAAATCGCGTAAATACCACACTTATTATACATAATTTCTAAATTATAGTTTTAGTATAGTAATGTGCTAAATAAAAGTGGCAACATTAGTTTTTTGGGGAAACAGACCCCTTAAAACGCTTTCCTCAAAAAATCCAGTGAAATTAATAAAATTCTGTATTTTTGTAAATTACAAAAATACAGGTTATGTAATCACGCTTAAAACAGAAATTCAAACAATTAGTTGTTGTTTTTCTGCATAAAGCACTGAATTTGTGATGCACTCCATGCACACAACCATTACACTGTGCGTGCAGAAAGCTTTGCAACAAGATTCAACTCCGAATAATCTCCCCCGAAATACATTCCTGGGTGCCCCACAGGTACAAACAAACTGTGCGATTGTCGATGAAGCTCGTATGAAATGAGTGCTGGGCGAGTGCAGACTGACGATGCGATTCTTCAATAACAAGATCAACCCTGTTAGACACGTTGTTGAAGTTAGCGAAACGCAAAGTCAAACTGAGACGTGATATTATAAGAATGTTTCAACTTGATCGTGTTTTTAAACGAGATTGTTTCCTCGACAAGTGTGTATTATTCTAAGCCTTACACAAGTCACACCTGCTATTCCAATAGGAAACCGACGTCGTCCAGGCGTTACTCATCGTACCTGGAAATAACTTTAGAAACGATTATACAAATAAGTAAAAAATATAATTAAATATATATTATAAATAAATAAATATACAATTTCAATCAATGTGTAAACGACTAACTATTTAAAGTGTATATAGGTGAAGAGCCTGGATTTGTCCACTGTCGTAAAAGTAAAAAATAGATGTACATGATATGACCAGCCCATAAATATATAAATATGATATTATAATATTAAACAATTTTCTATACTTCTATAATTTTCTTACATTGAATAGTTAGTATTTGTTCGGTCACATGATGATAATCAAAATATTAACATAACACCTTTTTTACAACGATTCAAAACCTATCTTTAAAGCAGTAAAGAAATCATACCTTTCAAGTATGGATTGATTAAAAATAGCACATTAATAGATTATGTTTAAATAAACAGTATGATGCTTGACGTACCCACTCGACTACAATCGCTGCCAATCGCTGCATTCTGAGAGTGTTAACGAACACAGAGACTCCACAAGACAGATAAATCTCATCACCAAATGTAAAATAAATATACATATTGCTACAAAATGTTGGTAACACTGTCACACACGTGATTATTTATACTGATAAAAGATTGACTTTTTTCGCGTTTTGTCTCTATTATTGCAATTTAGCTATTCGACGACGAGTAGTGTTAGATTATGGCTTGTGCGGGATTCGAACCCAAGTCATATGGTGTAAAACGCATCGGAACTGCGCCCCAATCGTATGAACCACCGCGGACGGCTATACTGATAATAAAACACATTCTACATTTGAAGGATCTAGGCTTTGACTACAGGTATGAAATACATATTAAGAAATTCATGAAAAATAAACGGTTATATACTTAATGATAATATCTATATTATTAGCACTACGTCACTCAACGCTGATAATGATCAACTTACTATGAAATCATTGAATTTTTTTAAATGTAAGAATTAAATTTTACCGACGAAAACGCATCGGCGAAAAATTAAGAATATTTTTTGATAAAATATGTGGCAATATCAAAATTTATTTTGAAAACAAACCTTATTTATTTTAAAAAGTTACGGACTCGAATAATTATTTAATTAGTTTAACAAGCGGAATATTTTATTCAGCATTTCGTCCTTTTAAAATAAATTTATCGTCTCTAGTCTATGACATGAAAATGTAAGTAAATACAAACTCAAAACAATGTTTAAAGTTATATCTTATTTCTGAAAACAGTTTACAGAAGTATATTTGATGCTGAAAAAAGTTATCAGCTTTTAGAAACGTCTCAGGTTGAAAACGATATTAGGCCTACTTTGGAGAATACTCTAGTCTAGTGTATAAAAATTAAATTGTTTTCAGGATTTTCCAGAGAATTTAAAAACACAAATTATACCATAAGTTTGTAATTCATTGCAACCTGAAATTTTAATTAATTAATATCGAACCCTATTTCCAACTAAGTCGGGTAGGGGGTTGGAGGTTCCCACCACATTCTTGGCTCCCCGGGGTTATCGAAGCCGGCTAACCATGCCTGACGCTTAATATTGGATAAGAAAGCTTTGGTTCAAATGTAACCGTAAGAACATTTTTCAAGAATTGCAATAACTTTTTTTAAATTGGCACCTTGCATTTATCAGAATTTCCATAATTTTTTCAGACAGATTTTTATTTTCTATGTTTCTTTCAAAACAATTCTAGCGTTTATTTTTTATGTCTCCGAGTGTATTTTGTATTATTAATTGTATAACTGTATTCCAGTATTATATCTTTAGTCATTCGTCGAGTGTTCAAATGGCCTTCTGCTACAATATTCGTAACTAATTTATTTTTACTAACCTTACTGTAACCCACTGATAAGCGTTTGAGCTTAGTGGGTTAATGTATGGAATGTCTGTATTTAATATTTTGCCGTCTTAATAAAAATAAACTAATGACACAGTGCAAATGTTCGTCTGAATTACTCGATGCATAGAAATGTGTCACAACTCTTCTTCATGTCAGTAGACAGAAATCAAAAATATATTGACACAGCAGTCACCAGAACGTTCTGTATTATCGCTGTTGGATGGCTATGTCAACAAAATTAGGACATCATCTGTTGTCTATTTCTTTTCTTTTATGTGTAATATTGATGTGTGAGAAACAGGATTATGGACCGGAATGTATGTTGCAATCCTTAATAAATATGTATATAATATCGTGAGATGTAACACATACATTACAGCCCGACGGACGACAGTGTGCATAGGAATTGTTCGTTTATTGTAGTTTACGCGTCCCATAAGGGACAGGTCACCCAGTGTATGGTTATTGGCAGGCCCATAACCTCGTTTGCCCTCAACCTATGCTTATAGAGGATCTTTGTTTTCAACATTATTTATGTCCACTAACATGCTGTTGCGTCAACTCAAACATGCATTTCAAACGAGCGTTAATGTATTACGTACCCGGCACCTCCACCAAAACTCTAACCATCAACTATTGAAACGCACCCATACTAACATACTTAACTCTTTAATTAGTTTACTAGGAGGCTTATTAACTAACTAATTTATCGATTGACAGAGAAATTGTTGTAATTAGAAAAACTTGTATACTCAGCGCAATAGTAAAACATTTTGCGTGTCACTGAAGCAAATGTTAGCCCTGGTAGTTTATTATAGGAAGTTGTCACTATCGGTCGACAATCTGTCGTTTGACTTAGTATAAATAAGACCCATGTATTGACAGGCGCGGACCACCTTTTTATGGAAACTGACAATAGTTTGGAAATTAAATGTGTATTCATCTTTGTCCTACATCTAGATTTTTTAAAGTCGAAACGATAAGTCTAACCAACGATCGATCAATAATCTTTTATAATAATTAGGAAACGCTCAGTTGGACGCGTTGATAAGCGAGCACGTGCTATAGCTAGACCCACATTGCACATTTTTTAAATTTTAAAATTTACGATGTTCGCGTTTCCAGTATTATTTATTATTGCCAAGGTATTTGGGTAAACCCGTGTTTAAATCTTTACTTTAAAATCCACCGCCATCTAGAGGACCTTGACTCCTTGGGAGAACTTTTTAAACTCTTTGTTGACAATTAATAGACTGAACGTATTTTGATTACTTCTAGGTGGCAGTGCATTAGAAACTTCGCGCGTCTTTTCGTTGCCATGGCAACGTTACTTTTGTTATAATGTAATTTCCATCTACACTACTTATCGGATCAAAATAAATTAACATATTCGTGACCGGACGGACATTCTAAATGATTTGGCTACCTCAGATTTTGTCGCCGTTGAGTTTGAAAAAAAAACTTTCGATTAACTTTAATGTAACTTTTAACTTTTTGAACAATTTTGCCACAAAACTATTGGCATTCAATCGAGAACAAAGCTTGCAGATGGTGAAAATTTCAACTCGATCCGAGCCTCCGTTCGACCGCTATCATGAGCCAAAAAAGCTGCACGACTTTCCGTTGCCATGGTAACCGTACTTTGTTATAATGTAATTTCCATCTACACTACTTATCGGATCAAAATAAAATTAACATATTCGTGACCGGACGGACATTCTAAATGATTTGGCCATCTCAGATTTTGTCGCCGTGAAGTTTGAAAAAAAAAACTTTCGATTAACTTTAATGTAACTTTTAAACTTTTTGAACGATTTTGCCACAAAACTAATGGAATTCAATCGAGAACAAAGCTTGCGGATGGTGAAAATTTCAATTCGATCCGAGCCTCCGTTCGAACGTTATGGCGAGACATACAAACAAACAAAAAAAAAAAAAACAAAAAAAAACAAAAAACAAAACCAGTGACAATTTTTTCCGGCAGAGTCAAATAAAAACGCTCGCTTAATTATTACATTTATTTTACTACTTTGTCAACATCGGGTGGCATCAATTTACTTACATTTTACTTCTAAGTCAAATTGAGGAAAGATACGGCACAGGTATCAAATTATTTTGTTGCTTGTCCATACTATATCAACAACAATATGTTGGTAACTCCACAGTCAGTTTTATAAAGACAGTTGTTGAGAAATGTGAAAACAATAGGAGTCATAATGAAGTTGGTCACATGTCTTCCCTGTGAGCGGACAGGTCGGGTGTTCCCAATGGGACCTCGCCACGAACACGATAATGACGTGGATATTACATTATGTCTGACGTTGCGAAATAATGTTGAAATTCAAAATTATTGCATCTAAAAATAAAAGAGAAGTTGTTCGTAAATGCTTAACATAATCACCACATTAATTCTGAATTGCATGTTCAGTCTTGGGGTCAACCGGTCAAGGTCATGCATGCACCTGAGATAACTTAAAGTTACGAAAGTCCGTAACTCCCTGAACATGCAACCGCGCAACTAGTTGTTGCAACGCTTCTGGTTAGTGTATCACGTGATAAGCGCATGTTCACTGGACCTAGTCCTCACGTGACGTAATCTCCGAGGGTATTATATAGCTTCACTCAGATAGCAACCAAACCAACCAACCGACAGGAAATGAAATAAGTTCGGGAAGCTGTTAGCATCGTCTTCCTGTTTCCTTCCGCGTTCGACCTACTTCAACGAGCCGATGGAATTACATTCATAGCTCGCGAGTCTCATTTTAAGAGCTCTTCTTCAGTCTCATGAATCAGTTAAAGGATATACACCTACAGCTCCAGATATACTCTAGTGTCGTGGGTTGTCAGCTGGTATACAGAGGAAAGACTACCGCCAATATAAAACCACGAGAAGTTAAATGATTTTAGTAATATCTCATAAAACAAAAGTAAATTATATGTATTATGATGTTTCGTTTAACTTATATATCCTGCGTGAAAACATATTAAAATATTATAAAAAGTTATCATAATAATAACATGTAATAACATTTATAATCACTATCACCTGAGGGAATGTGTCACGACTTACCAAACTAACCAAATCGTGAAATCATCAGTACTGTGTTAAGCTACAGAATACATTTACTTAACTAGGAAACGCTCAGTTGGACGCGTTGATAAGCGAGCACGTGCTATAGCTGCTAGACCCACATTGCACATAAAATTTATGGCGTTTGCGTTTCCAATATTATTTATTATTGCCAAGGTATTTGGGTAAACCCGTGTGTAAAAACCTTTACTTTGTGGATAAAATCCACCGCCATCTAGAGGACCTTGACTCCTTGGGAAAAGTATTTAAACTCTTTGGTGACAAATAATAGACTGCTTTCTCGAAAGTATTTTGATTACTTCTAGGTGGCAGTGTATTAGATAGAAACTTCGCGCGTCTTTTCGTTGCCATGGCAACGTTACTTTTGTTATAATGTCATTTCCATCTACACTACTTATCGGATCAAAATAAAATTTACATATTCTTGACCGGACGGACATTCTAAATGATTTGGCTATCTCAGATTTTGTCGCCGGTTAGTTTGGAAAAAAAACTTTCGATTAACTTTAATGTAACTTTTTAACTTTTTGAACGATTTTGCCACAAAACTAATGGCATTCAATCGAGAACAAAGCTTGCGGATGGTCAAAATTTCAACTCGATCCGAGCCTCCGTTCGAACGTTATCGCGAGACATACAAACAAACAAAAAAAAACAAAAACAAACAAAAAAAACAAAACAAACAAACAAAAAAAAAAACAAAACCAGTGACTAATTTTTCCGGCAGAGTCAAATGGAAACGCTCGCTTCGCTCGCTTAATTAATTCCATAGTTAAAAATCGTACTGATTATATATAATTTTAATGTGTGTCCATGCAGACTATTTCTCTTACGAATTTACATTATTATTATTATTATGACCTATAAATCTTTTACGATTTTGAGTATTGTTTTGTGAGCTTTACTAAAAAAACTTAGGTTATTTCGTGTGGTTTTAATATTGACAGTATGGTACTACTTCCTATTAGCAAGTTCTATGTGCAAGTTGTTATAAATATTGTTATCAAACTATTAAGTTCTCGCTGGCTATCAAAGAGTGAACTCAATTATAACGTGCAATTAATACTACCTTGAAAGAACAGATGAAAATCAACGTTAATTTGTGCTTCATTTTTTATCGTTATTACAACGTGACTTTTCTTTTTTGGCAATCCTAAGAACGCAATCTTGTCTCAATAAAGAAATTATTACTCTGTTATTATCGAATTTAATTATCTTCCTGTTGCTAGGGAAGTTTCCATTGTGTTATACTACCGTCCTTCGTGTCGAGAACAATGCAGATAATCTGATACACTCTAGTCTAAGACTACTACTAGGAAACGCTCAGTTGGACGCGTTGATAAGCGAGCACGTGCTATAGCTAGACCCACATTGCACATTTTTTTAAATTTAAAAATTTACGACGTTCGCGTTTCCAGTATTATTTATTATTGCCAAGGTATTTGGGTAAACCCGTGTTTAAATCTTTACTTTAAAATCCACCGCCATCTAGAGGATCTTGACTCCTTGGGAAAACTATTTAAACTCTTTGTTGACAAATAATAGACTACTTCCTCGAAAGTATTTTGATTACTTCTAGGTGGCAGTGCATTAGAAACTTCGCGCGTCTTTTCGTTGCCATGGCAACGTTACTTTTGTTATAATGTAATTTCCATCTACACTACTTATCGGATCAAACTAAAATTAACATATTCGTGACCGGACGGACATTCTAAATGATTTGGCTATCTCAGATTTTGTCGCCGGTTAGTTTGAAAAAAAAACTTTCGATTAACTTTAATGTAACTTTTTAACTTTTTGAACGATTTTGCCACAAAACTAATGGCATTCAATCGAGAACAAAGCTTGCGGATGGTGAAAATTTCAACTCGATCCGAGCCTCCGTTCGAACGTTATCGCGAGACATACAAACAAAAAAACAAAAAAACAAAAAAACAAACAAAAAAAAAAAAAAAAAACAAAACAAAACCAGTGACTAATTTTTCCGGCAGAGTCAAATGGAAACGCTCGCTTCGCTCGCTTAATAACCAATCTAGTGATAACAAAAGGCGCTCCGTGCGTTGTAGAGAGAGAGAGAGAGAGAGAGAGAGAGAGAGAGAGAGAGAACCTCAATATATTCAGATCTTATTCGATAGTGATACGCCCTCATCTGAGAATTAAATGGTATTAAATGGTATATCATTACAAGAAACAAAACATTTTTATCATCCCTTTAACAGCTGTTCACACAATACTGATTCTCAGATTAGTAAAAAAGATAACAAAATTGGAACTGTGCCAATAATAATTAAGATTGACGAGATGAATAAATTGTTAGTTATATGGCACGGTTCATTTAAAACACATGTTCTTGTGTATTTTTTATACCTTTACTCTTATTACAAATAAGCTATAAAGGATTGAATTGTGTCCTGTCTTGTTCGTATTTCACATCACAAACGATGATTCTTATTATGCTGAGCTGTCAGTCTTGTTCATTGACCTGGGTATTTTGAACTAGACAA
Organism: Sweltsa coloradensis; assembly: GCA_024449915.1. Classification (NCBI taxonomy): domain Eukaryota; kingdom Metazoa; phylum Arthropoda; class Insecta; order Plecoptera; family Chloroperlidae; genus Sweltsa; species Sweltsa coloradensis. The sequence goes on from JAMZAV010000980.1 coordinate 8,597, forward strand.
CTCACAGAAATCAAACTATTTGAGACACGTGTATGAATGAACCACTCGGTAGAGGCAATGGATTCGCTATTCATGTCTTTATTAGTGTGACTTCGTAAAAATATTTTGCTAATTTTATGGAGATTATATAGGTTGCATGGTTCTTGGTAGACACTAGAGTGAATAGGGATATTTTCCAGTTCTAACAATTGTCACCATTCTTCAAAGCTGATTTGCTTCCTTCACGTTCAAATAGTAAATCAACATAGTCCATCATAAAAATTGAAACTATTTAACAGGTAGGTTACACATACAAATCTTTAGACTTTTCACTGTTATTAACTTATTTTATTTAAAAAATGTGATATTTAGACTAATTTTCAGCAGTCTTTATCAAACAATACAACAACTAAAAACCACAACAAACAAGACAAAAAAAACATTTCCCAAAAAATTATAAATATGGATGTGTATTAGTTTGGGCAATGTTTTTTTGTCTTGTTTATTGTGGTTTTTTAATTGTATTGTTTGATAAAGACTGCTGAAAAGTAATCGAAATATCATATTTTTTAAATAAAAATAAGTAAATTACAGTGAAAAGTCTAATGATTTGTATGTGTAACATAGTCCATCTAAACTAAAACAAAGTTCAATGTAAAATATATTTGGATAATAAGCTACGCTATCGCAAACGAAACCTCTTATTTAGAGTTTAGAACTTAAATGCAGATTTATTCCTTCCACAAATTAATTAATAATAAACATTGAACAACACCCAAGGGAAAGTCATCTCCCTAAGACGTCTTTACAGACTGGCATTAGCTCTCCCCCGGATTATCAGATTATTCTGTTAGTTTTCGTATAATAATAAACCAACAGCCGCGGCTAGATTATCGTCAGCGGGAGGAAACTCGCTCGTACTCGTGCAACGCAGGCCTATGCAAATGCATGGCTTGTTGATAAACATAATCCGTTGTGAATTTGCAACCTGAGACTTACTTTTAATCCTATAATTTTGTGTTTTCATTTATCGAACATTTGATTAGGATTTGAGTCGCGTATGTTAACTTGATATAATCGGTTTAAAGTCTGTCATGGTTTACAGCTTTTCCAGTGAGTATATTGGGATGTATAAAAGCACAGTTTCATTAATGTTCTGTAAATCGAACTTTGTTGGTATTTTATAGGTTTTGGCAAATTAAAGAGAAGGAAAAAGAACTATTACAAGCTTATGTGGCTTTTAAGCTTAGACTTATCATTTTAATTATTTACTTAACCTTTCCCCAAAAAATATTAATTTATTTTTTTATTTTTGGATGAGCGTAGCGAGTGAAGCGAAGATTCCATTTCACTACACTGGAAAAAAATCCGGAATGTTTTTTTTTTGTATTTTTGTGTGTCTGTTAACACGATTCCGACTAAATTGATACTCCGATTGCGATGAAATTTTATGGAGGCCTTCGAAATCTCTGAACTTAGAACTGCCACGTTTTTGAGCGCAATCGGTAAATTGTTTCTTATAAAAAACGCAAATTTACGATTCTTTTCGATTTAAAAAAAAATTCTTCGACCTACATGCTTTATCCGTTTGTAATGATTTTTTCACAGAACCTTAATTTTATGAATTTATATGTTCTTGTGAAATCTGAGCGTAATCGAAAAATTATATCTCATGAAAATCGCAATTTCACGATTTTTTTCGATTTGTTAAATTTCTTCGACTTATAAAACCTACATGCTTTATCCGATTGTAATGATTTTTTACAGAACCTTAATTTAATGAATTAATATATTCGTGTGAAATTTGAGCGCAATCGAAAAATAATGTTTCATGATAATCGCAATTTTACGATTTTTTTTTCAATTTTTTACATTTCTTCGACTTATAACACCTACATGCTTTATCCGATTGTAATGATTTTTTCACAGAACTTTAATTTTATTAATTCATATATTCGTGCGAAATTTGCGCGTAATCGAAAAATTATTTGTTAAAAAATCGCAATTTTACGCTTTTTTCGTTTTTTAAAAATTACGCTCATCCATCAACGCGGCGGGACTTAAGCGTAAATAGGGCACACAAAACCTAGATAATTTACTCGTGTCAATGAAATCTAGACAGCTAAAGCTGAATACATTGTAAAACGACCAACTTTTTTGTGACCGTATTGTTTCAAATGTTGGGTTTACAGAATGAACCCCCTTTTTATGCATTCACATAAATTTCGTTTCAATATTATATCATGAGTTGTAAGTTGTTACTAATAACAATATACTAGCATTTAGAAATACCAAATGTACAATGATTACATTCAATGCCAAACTCGTTGGTCTTGTAGTTCGAAGCTCCGCTTCCAATGCAGAAGGCCCAGGGTTCGATGTGGAATTTAGTTCATCAGTTCTTAACTTATAAATTTGTAAAGTGTCCCTTTGGAGCCGTCCTAGCAATGAGGCACATAATACATTCTAAGGTGGTTCCGAATTAGCCTTTTTGATTCTGGCGCTGTCCCAGGTTGGAATTGTGTCCAGCTTGATTGATAGGTGTTTCCTACTTAAATATACCGGTCTTTTTTGGTCATTGTTCGCAACTGAAAATCAGTTATGTGACAGAGTGGGTGCTCTAAATACGAATTACTTAATTAATTAATTAAAAAATTAATTTGTTTTAACCGCCATTTCATATTTTGTTCATTTCGTTCGATCGCGTACCGTCTCTCATCGAGTGAGTGTAACACGCCGTCTGTATGGGAGCACGCAAGACGCCCGCGCCGGGTGTAAGGTAGAAGCCGTTAGCGTGGCTGGCCAGGCCGGGTTAGTAAGGGATTCCTGACACGTCCCACCCACCCCCGGAGCCAGAGCGCGCACTCGTGAAGATGGTACGTGAATAGTGGATGACTTGCTGTAATGAAGTCACGCGGACTCGTGAGAGTAGCTAAAAAATAAAGAACCACCAACAACACGGAAGTTATCAAAACCATAAGGACCAAATATTATTTTTAAACGAAAATTCGTGCTCCTTATTACATATCTCCCAACCAACACGAATACATGTCTAAAAGATGGCCCTACCTTGCAGTTATGTTTATTGAAAATAATCGCGTTGTGCCTAATAACAAGACTGTGTTAGTTTGTGTTGTTATAGTTATTTTGATTTCTTGGCGGCGACTGCTTGGTTTCACATTTTAATGGTAAGTCAACATTACCTATCTAAATAACGAAGAAGAACTGAAACACAAGGGCGAAAAAATAAAATGAAAGAGGATTTAAATTCATATCATTTTATTTCCATTAAATCAAGTTTATACAGTTAAAAGCAAATTCATAAAATGTTACGAATTGAAAATATTAACACAATTTGTTGATTTATATTCCGTCTTATCATTAGGGGTGTGTAGGTAGCCTAAATTTCTGGTCCGGTTGGGTATTTAGAGGCCGTCTGGAAGTAAAAAACGTCTCTGATTTTAAATGTCAAGAAACATTTTTATAGGGTTATGGTGGAGGTGCCGGTCCAGGATTTTCATACGTTTTTGGTGGAGGTGCCGGTTCAGACATTTTAAACATTTATTTTGAGTACAAAATGCCACACAATGAAAATCTAGACTATAGAAAATAAATTAGGAAAAAACATAATGTAAGATTTTTTCACTTATGAAATTAATTATTCACTTTTCATGCAGTATTATATTATAATGCTCCTGTTTCACATACACGATAAGACCCGAATACTCCCCGAGTTTACTACCCGCACCCAACCAGACTGTCTAAACCTTTACCCGCATAGTCCTAAGATTTTCACTAATAATGTAATGTGTATTCATAAAAACTGTGCATTAAAATGTTTGTAAATACACGGTGCATAAATTGGAAAGGTGGCTACTTTTAGGCTCAACAAAGAGATAAAATCAATGTCAAAACGGCCACCTATTCCATGGGTTACGACAATAAAATACTTGTTATTACCTCTTAATTACACGAACCCTCCCACTAAGTAAAGACGATCCAGAAATCGCCCCCCACAATGTTAACTAAATCTTGCGGTTAGCATTATATAGCCATGTATGGTCAGTAACAATCATGGTTCAACCACAGAGGCAAGGCATAACCCAGGACGGTTGGATTTGTTTATGCATGCTAGGTTTGACTATTCTTCTTCGTCGTCATCGAGCTAGAGTAAAGAGTTAGATTTGTCAAAACACCAACTTCAATATACAAATAGTTAGACTCCCGGTCAGCATCATAGTGCTATGCCAAACGTCAGCTAAAAGTAGTTTTGTTATGTGCTAACCTATAGAGCCTCGGTATTTCTGCTAGGTGCTGCAATGTGGTTCGAAGATTGAATTCGAGAAAACGAGCAGTGTCATAATTCCCTCTTTATCCGCGAGATACTACTTTTGCTTTGCTTTGTGGATATACCCTTTGAAGAAATGTGCGAAGCGTCTAGAAAACAGAAAAAAATTAAGCTGGTCGAGTTCGATTTAGGTGCCCCCTCAAACTGTACATGCAAAATATAACGTAGGTGTCGTGCATCAGAATACTGAGCCAAATCACGCCAGCAGTCATAACTCATTTTTATTCGCGGATTCGTTCCGCATATTACAAAACAGAGAATCGGAAAATTTCCATCGCCTATATATACCCTCAATAATTTTAAACTCGGCTCATAATGAAAAACAGCTATGCGAATGAATATATTCTGCCTTTCAGTGGTTGACGTCGAACAATGCAACCCATCCACAGCCTCAAACCACAAGTGCGTGATGGTTAATTAATTATTTGCTCCACGCTCCTGGCATTGTTCGCGCGTGGACGAGTGCAGCACATCTGGCGTGTCTAGCGGAGAGACAGTGAATCTCACCTGTCCTCCCGGTACTCATGATTCACATCCCTGGGGAAGGGAAGACGTCCCTGGGACACACTCCACACCGGGAAACCTCAGAGTAGATCATCCCGTATAAACTAAGTAGCCTCATGCCTGAGAAGGGGGAACATTACTTAGCCTCACAATTGGTAAAAAATTGAAGTTTTCATTAACGATGTACAAAAACGGACATCTCTTGTTTTGTTATCTTGCCATGGAATGCAGAAACATCACATAAACATAGATGTGACTAGAAAAACAGTAGTCCTACTTGACGTAGAATTTAACATCGTTTCTGTTTCAAAAATAAACAAAATCTTATAGCATTATTTAGGACATGTATTGACTATACCATACGTACATGCATCAAAGCGTGAAACAGTAATAAAAAAATGGAATTGGAAAATATGAACAGTTCACAAAAATAAAAATATAAAATTTTAGAAACATTTAATTTAACGTACAATACTATCTTGATTAGTGGTGTGCGGGTACCCGAAATGTCTGGCCAGTTGGTAATTTGGGGGTCAACCCGAAGCAAAAAAAGGACCCAGATTTTACACGGATTCATACGTTTTTGGTTGAGGTGCCGGTCCAGGATTTACATACGTTTTTGGTGGAGGTGCCGGTTCAAGATTTATATACGTTTTTGGTGGAGGTGCCGGTCCAGACATTTTAAACTTTTATTTTGTGTACAAAATGCTACAATGAAAATCCAGTCAAAAGAAAATAAACTTGGAAAAAAATTATAATGAAAGATCCTTCACTTATACAGTATTATATTACAATTCTCCTCTTTTACATACACGGCCAGACCCGATTACTCGAAACAGTTTACTACCCGCACCTAACTAGACTGTCAAAACCGCTACCCGCACAGTCCTAATCTTTATTGCGCTTTTGTTGGAAATACAAATTTCACCGGAATATTTCGAATGAAGATGTTATTTTGATGGAAGTGTAATGCATGTGCGTCTGCCTCAACCGAGACATATATAAAATACCGTTTTGGTTTTGTGGTAAGACGTATATGCTGATGGTATTCTGATTATTATACGAAACAATGGCTATGCCACTCATTCACAATACCTCTAGGTTCTGGACTCTGCGTAATATGGTTGTTGGAAACCAAAGTTGTGAATTAAGCTGTTACGCCGCAATGACATACAATTAGTTGTCTTCTAACTTCAGCTAGTGCTGGCGACCAATGTTTAATTTTGCAATAAGCTGGCTCAAATTAAGTTCAATCTGGATCTTAAAAGAAAAGTACAGCTGTACTCAAGTAAGTCGTCAATAAATTGCGCTAATTGTTCACATAGAGCTTTTCAACTTCCTCTATTTTTCTCTCCCAGTATTTAATGAAAACAACCACTCGTGATCCTGTAAAGTGGTATACACAGCTGGACAATATCACGACAAGCATTGCTTTTCTAATCCAAACATTGTTTCTCCTAGTATTGTAAGTATTCGTTGTGTTTTACCTTATTTGCTGTAATTATGAGAAACCACCGTCATAAACCAATATCATAATTAGTGTCTCTAAATTGATTTAAATTATATATTTAACCCGATAACCAGGAAATCTCATACAAATAATTTTGGAACAAAAATACGTATATGAACCGTTTTATGAAAGCTAATCCCGCATAAAAATATAGACTTATTGTCATTTACCAATTATCAATATCAATATGTGCTCATTGTGGTACACGTTGTTTCTGCACGGTGGCCATTATATTATGTCGGAGGAACTTGTGGTAAGGAATGGACCCGCTTGGAGTGAGTTTTGGGGAATATTATTGCACAGCTGTCTTAATCTTTCTACGGTAAATCAGAAATAAGCGTAACCGAAGTCGGAAGTAAGGACAAAATTTGTTGTTTTCAAATCGTATATGTTTGATAAGTAAAAACGCATAATTAAATAATAAATAATCCTTCATTCCTTTAGTTAAATACACTTTGCCAAGTACGTGGGTGTGGTTTGAGTGACGATGATAGCTGCATGCAGGCTCATTACAAGCCACATCAAGCCCGCAAAGCGTCCAATGTAACCTCATCATCTTCAAAGCGATGCCGACCAGCTGTGTCAAACGCATACTTCCGACTTCCGAGTGGTATTTCATTATCGGAATCACGGAGGTCGGAACAGGAATCCTATTACCTAGAGAGAGAGAGAGGATGGGGATTCACCGCCCGCTGCGTGGACCGGCAGGATAGTGATACCCGGGAACCGAGGTCGGTGCGTTGGAAGAGAATAATAACCCCACAACAAAAGCATTGGGATATTTAAACTAGGAAGCTTCGCAAACGCTTTTTCGGGCGCGTTGTTGGATGAGCGGATGTTTTTTAATGTTTTTGAATGTGGATGAAAAAAGCGTAAAATTGCGATTTTCGTGAGAAATTATTTTTCGATCGCGCTCAAATTTCACACAAATATATAAATTCATAAAATAAGGTATTGTGAAAAATATCTTTTTTAACTAAAAAAGCGTACAATTTTGATATTCATAAGAAATTATTTTGAATCGCGCTCAAATTTCCCACCAATTTGTTAATTCATAAAATTAAGGCTCTGTGAAAAAATCATTACATTTGGATAAAGCATGTAGGTGTTATAAGTCGAATAAATGTTCTAAAAATCGAAAAAAAGTCGTAAAATTGCGATTTCAATAAGAAATAATTTTTCGATTGCGCTCAAAAACGTGGCAGTTCTAAGTTCAGAGATTTCGAAGACCTTCAGAAAATTTCATCGCAATTGGATTATTGGTTTAGCCGGAATCGTGTTACAAAAGAGACCAAAATACAAAAAAAAGAAAGAAAAAAACATTCCAGATTTTTTTCTTCAGTGGAGTGAAATGGAATCTTCGCTTCGTTCGCTACGCTCATCCAAAAATGCTTGTGTTTCTTAAAGTATGTAAGTAATATCAATTACATTACGTTTTTTTATGTTGTGTGGTAACATATAAGAAAGTATAGTATGGGGCTAATGCTCCTACTATCCTTACAACTAGGCCGCTTCTCGAAAGCATTTTCCAGTCGCTTTGGTGAATGAGCTTTTTTGGAATATTTCTGTCCAATGATTTTTTTTTATTACGTTTTTATGTGTTATCTCCTTACTTTTTCTATAGTTACTTGATATCACTTGTTCATTATACACCTGTAAAAGGCTTATATTAAAACCTTTATTTCTATAATTTTGACCAACTTTTTCAACTTTTTATTTCAAGAGGCACTACATCACCATTATATTCATGTCAATGAAAAATATGAACGTAGAAGCCCCACCCGTTTGGTCAAAATCGGCTCAAATATCACGAAAATATCGTATTAAAAACCAAGAAAAAATCGGTAAAAGTACGATTTCTATGAGTAATATTTTTTTAAATGTCTCTAAAATCATAACATATATATAATTTCAGTGATTTTAAACGTTCCCATAAAGTTTCATCTATATTAAAGTTGCCGTTTGCCAAATATCACGAAAATATCGCACTAAAAATCGAAAGAAATAGTAAAAGTACGATATTTTATGAGACATATTTCTTCGATTGTACCCAAAAACAATACAGCTCTAAGTTAAAAGATTTCGAAGGTCCCCTTCAATTTTTATCAAGATCGCATATGCCGTTTACCCGGTAGAGAGCGAACAAACAGACAAAAAAAATAACAAAAACAAAACACCCGAGCTATTTTTCTTGGGGTAACGTAATTAAAAAACAAACAAAAAACACAAAGCCAAATTGATGTCTTCGCTTCGCTCATACAATTATATTTCTTGTGTTAAAATAATGGCATGTTTGTATGTAAATTTTTAGTATTTTAAATGAATGCCAAATCTCAATTAATAATGTTAATAGAATTTGAAAGAATTTGCTTTTGGGAGTTTCGATAGAAAGAGGTAGGACATCCAAATGCAAGACGAACAATACATACGAATTCTACATAACAGCCAATAACAGTTGATAGGCGCGCGACACAGATGCAAAATATAAACATCATCTTGTTAAACTCGAATTCACCTAAATTATATTAATCATTATAATGCTTACGTATGGGTAGGTCAATCAAATACACATGTGCAACGCGTAATGTAAATCATCTAGGTTTAGGCAACAATTTTATTTTTTAATTTATTTATGCGTTGTCCAACAACAGAATACAATAATTCCAGAAAACGTTGGATGCAATACTAATGTAATTAAATATATAGACCTAGGAAAAAAAGTACATGGTATGACATGACTGACTATTTCTAGAATCCTAATACTAATGTTAAAATACTAATGGTTTTGCAATAAAATATGCAAAAGAGATACAGAAAAATATAATTATTGAACAGAGAAAACATACTTTGTATGAGATTTGAAAACAAACTAACTAGAATTATAATACTGACAATGAAAAGTGCAAAGTATATTCTTTTAGTTCAAAAGATACAAGGTTTTTAAAAATAGCCCAAAATAAATGTCATTCTTTTTTATGGGTAATTCTCTTCCAATGCGCTGAACTCGGTTCCTGCGTTATTCTCGTGGCAGTCTGTTCCATGGCACAAGGTCAAGGTGCTCAAAGTTGCGAGTGTAGTGTGGTGGTGCCCGACAAACCTAAAGTGGTGAATTAGATTCTCGTTGCAGTGTCTGGAACTGATTGGCAATCTACGTTGGAGGAACTTATTTGTTTAAACTAAGAAAACGCTTAAGTCCCGCCGCGTTAAAGGATGAGCTTTTTTGTTAGTTTTTAGTTTGCGCGGGACCACTTTTCCTTTGCAAGTGCTTTTTGAATGCATTGTAGGGGATTGTTTTCAAGTTTCTATTGTTACTTGTTAATTGTTGTTATAAACCTAAAAAAAAACTCATTAAAACCTTTATTTTATGGTTTCTGGCTAACTTTTTCAATTTTTTCTTTCAAAAAGCAACATCACCATTACCTTAATGTCCATGTGAAATATGAACGTTGTAGCCTTACCTGTTTTATCAGAATTGGCCCAAATGTCACGAAAATATCGCACTAAAAATTGGAAAAAAACCCGTAAAAGTACGATATTCATGAAAAATATTTCTTCGAATGTACCCAAAAACGTGGAAGTTCAGAGATTTTGAAGGTCCCCTCCAATTTTCATCAAGATCGCATATGCCGTTTTCCCGGTATCGTGCGAACAGACAGACAGAAAAAAAACATTGGAGCTAAATTTTTTGAGGGGTCAGTGAAATTGAAGTCTTCGCTTCGCTTATCAAATTAAATGCACGCGCTAGACGTTGGAGTATATTATGATGATAACGGCCTAGACTCTAGAGTAATTTTTATGACTGCAAGAACGTCGATATTGAAAAAAACATTATTTCATCCCATATTTAACTGAAATAGGCAAGTATAAATCGATTGATTTTACATATAACAAGATGTGTGAAGATTTCTGACCAGCGTGTGGAAGCAAAAGTCTAATACATTATTTGTGAAGACCTTGGTCAACATGTTTTTTTTTGACAAGACATTAAAAGGGTGTGCAAGGAATGGTGCCGTTGACCGCAAGGTAAAAAGACAATGTGGTCTTTGCACGTCTGGTACTTTGACCTCAAACTCAAAGTCCGCGTAATGAAGCACAGAACAATAAAACCCGGGGAAAACATACGAGTGCTGAGAGAAGTTGCCACCTCGTAAGATGTTATGACGTGGGACAGAACAACACATTACGACCGGAAACAGAACCTGTTTCCGCCGAGTGGGGGTTTCAAACTTACTTACCGCTTGAACAAACCTAGGACAATCAAGTAAATACACTCATCGTCATCAGACGTTATCTAGAAGAATCTACCCACTTCCTTTTGCTATTACATGAATCATAATTGCTCAATTTCGAGAGAATGCGCACAAGACTATAACTTGAAAGACGCCTGTTCGATTCCAAGCATATACCGGAGACGTGACAAGATTGTTTACAGTATTCACCAAGACACAGGCAAATGCTGCGATTGAATCGTGTTATAACCCGTTCCTTGCAACTACTTTGACTAAGTTACTTGAACAGGGTCAAACCAGTCGTTACATTACAGCTGATCATCCTACAAAACTGTTCAATGTTGATGTCTCTACTTTGACAATTATTTACGTTTTGAGAATCTTCCTCAATGTTAAGATCATTGTCGACAACAACCAAAAATTTACGTTTTGTTTCATTTGAAATAATTTATTTTTGTTTTATTACTTGATGATGCATTTCAATCACTGGTAACATCACAACTAGCATGTTAATTGTGTGTGATGTACACGTGTCATTCATGCATAATAAACCAAATTCAACCAAAAAAATTACAGTACACAAAAATGTGTTTTGTACGTGTTAACAAACACACACAAATACAAACAGAAAAAAGAGAAATGAAAGAAAAAAAGAAAAAAAAAACATTCTGGATTTTTTCTCCAGTGTAGTTAAACGGAATCTTCGCTACGCTCAAACAAAACAAAAGAAACAACCCAGAAAATGTCGAGAATAGGGGGATCCTGTCCTGGAGAAAATGTTACTTTGATACGTGAGTGATAGTGTAACTAGTTGTTTGCTCATTTTTAAAATCTTTGATAACATGTGTCAACCAACAAGTGCAAAGTGACTAACTAAGGTCAAATACTTAAGTACTTACAATTCATAAAAATGTGATAGTATAATAAAATGAATACTCTTATCGGCAGTTCTTCAAAACAACTATCCCCTTAATCAGCACCTTTCATCCAGTCAGCACTGCCCAACTAACATGGAGTTCTCTAACTGGTTGAACATTTTTCACTAGTGTTCGATGATGATTCTGTAGAGCTAACATGAGGAGTACACACTGAAAGTCGGCTCTCTCACTGATTAAATTACAAATTGAAATGTATTTATTTATTTATGGTAAATAAACAAACGCCTGCAGGCACATCGACGTGCGTTATGTACATACTACATTATCATGTGCTGAAGGGAAGGGAGTAAATGTGGAATGGGGAATATCGTTATTGCGTATTCACGTATTTCTGGATTAACATTATTCCAGGTAGGGCATATATTACAATATTTACGACGGTAACAAATCAACAAATTACCATTTCAATATTCATCCGTGTGCTCTCGTGAAAGTAAACGCTACAATCACCCACTCTATTTACCGATGGAATTAATAAGCAATATCCTTTATGCGGAATTGAATGTTATACAATTCAGAAGCTACAAAATTAAAAATTAAAAACAACTCCAAAATACCTTGTGACAGTCGAGCCCTGCTGTGCCCGGCTTTGGTACTCGCTGCACAAAATTACATAAATATTTTAACTAGCTCAATCGTTTCACACAGGAGCCCTAAGCTTCAATTTAATTTTGTAATTAATTCTCTTAATTAATTATCTAACTGACAATTAGGTCATCAGGAATATTTACATAAACAAGGTTTGTAAGATCCTTTATCACCTTTTTTTACCTCTTTCTCTGCTGTATCTCAGTCCTCCCGTTGTCACTGCCGACGGCTAGGCTCCTTGTCAGCATCAATACCTACAGGCTAATTGGTAGCTACTGTGGGATATCATAGGGTTGCTATTTAAAATGATAGTATGTTGTTTTCGTTTGAAACCTCAAAGTTAATATTTTTGCGTTTGGTTATGGTGATACATTAAAACATGGCTGGTTTCCTACCTAAGAGCTCTTTGTCCTAACTTATGTACTATTACTAAAATTAGAGGTTTTTGACAGAATTTGTAAGATTACTTGTTATGTCAGAGACATGTACTTATCCTTATGTAGTTCTTATCCAATGTTTATTGTCGCTGTACTTTTCGTTCGTTGATTTTTATTGTTGGTTTATTAACTTTCACTAATTGCCCATCATAATGATATGCATCATTATTCACACGTAACTTGTAATTATGGCGCACTATTTATCGACGCGTTGTCTTGATGTTGATCTTCCTGTCCGCTGCGTAATCCTCGACTCCTAATTGAAGTTCGCTGTGGGGTTCTGGGCTGTTTAGATTTACCTCTAAACACGATGTAACGGATGAGATTATGATTGTTTATTGGTAATTAAGATTCTTGTCTGTTTAGATTTGCTTCTAAACACGATGTATCGGATGATATTATGATTGTTTATTGGTAATCAAGATTCTTGTCTGTTTAGCTTTGCTTCTAAACACGATGTAACGGATGAACTAGTTGTCTTCGCGGTAGCTCGGATGATAATCGCACGATTAGGCAACTGGCCCCACTCGCGGTATCACGACGTTACGTACTTTGGACAATAGTCCCACTCGCGGTTGACGCGTTGATGAACGATTGATTACAGATGATTGAATTTTCTTCAGTACCTCTAACTTTACTGTTTTTCTTACGATTAATTACATTTGTTAGATTTGACACACTCTTCACACTTGCTATTCAAGATTAGCCCACGTATTATGTTTACACAATCAAAACTGGTATTTAATTATCATGTACTTCGATATTTCACTCATTATACATCAAGAAACTTCGTTATTATCTTCACAACGTAAAACAACTTATGTCCCGTTTTTCATAAGTGCCCCCTAAAATTATGCTACCGACTCCATCCTGCTTATATGACAGGCCTGGTTGCCCCCTACTTAGGAACTCTTTGTCCTCCCCCGACACCAACTCTCCACACCTACTCACAACCCACCTACAACTCTAACTTGCTTCAACTCAACTGTCTTGTTGCAAGCGCATGGCGCTGCAACTTCTCACTGTTTTTACCCCCACTCTTGTGACGTATCTAGTTTTCGTCGAATCCAACAACTATCTACTCTGTGCTGTTCAACTTGATATTTTCTCTCAATGCTTTTAAAAAGTGGACTTAGGACCTTCTGGCCTGAAGCCAAGTTACCCCCCTATCTGGACCAGACTAGTTTTGTTGTTACTGCGACACATCACTGTACCAAGAACTGAGTTTAGATTGGGTATTTAACTTGATGTTTGCCCATGCACACTAATGTGTCTCGTCGACATGGCATTTTGGACGTCCACCTCAAGACTTTCCAAGCTAAAATTCGAAACGGATGGCGGGGTTGTGATTCTGTTCCTTTGAACTGTCACAGTGAAGACCAATTATCTACTCGTACACAGTACGCCTGACTGCCTATTCCCTCGCCGAACAAGCTTCTCCCAGATTCTATAACCTTGAAGGCATCTACACACCTGTAGCTCGGTCTCTAGGTCCATATTCTCATTGGTGATTGATTATTATTAATCAATATTAATATTCAATCAAACGGTTGAAATGCAGAAGAGTAATCACTAAGTTGATATGGAAATGAGCAACCCTCTAATACGTTAGTATGCAAATGAGCTACCCTCTAATACGTTAGTATGCAGATGAGCTATCCCTAAGTTGATATGGAAATGAGCTACCCTCTAATACGTTAGTATGCAAATGATTTTATATACCCGAATTTATCGATATGGAGTCGGTAGGCAGCTCCAACCCTAACAACCTCATTATTTTAAATGAAGAACGTTTATCTAGACCAATGCTATTCTTTGCTAATGTTGACAATAATTTTATCGTAGAGTATAAATAAAATCTTGCTTACATAATACATATTGGCCACGTGTTCAAAATTGAATCCGTTTGGGGACAGCAGCGCACTACTCAATTTCTTGTGCTAACTTATTAGTTACAGATATTAACAAATATGTTTTAAAAGGGCTATTAACCACAAAAAATATTTTTTACGCTCAATCTTTTCACCATAATACTACACTTACAAAACTGTTTAAAAAATTATAGTTTGTAACTGTGATTTCACATGAAGGTTTGAAGTTTTTAAATCCTGAAATTTTGAGAATTTCTTAAATCGGCTTAACCTGCATAACCACCAATGCATACCAATCTAAAATGGCCCTTTAAAACATCGCGTCTTGAATCTGTGCACAAATATACACTCTATCTATAAACATGCAAAAAAAATATGTGCAAAAATATGCATTCCAAAATCAAATCCCTTCTTGGTTATTAGCATATTTTGACCAAACCAGTTGCCCAAGACAAAATTAAGCTGATTTACAGAAAAGGATGTCAAAATCCTCCTAATGTCACGGGGCATAAAGATCGTTCCCATGTTATTTCTTATTGGAGATTTTTGTCGTTGGGACCTAGTTCGAAAATTACCCAAGTTTAAAACAATTTTTTTTGGTCACGGTGGACCCAATAATTTATCTGTAACTTTCTAAATTCATAACTAGTCAATCTGAATTAAATATATCTTTTGAGTTTAGATGATCAAAATATTCGTGGTATAAAAAATCTTCGTAAAATATACTACATGCAACAATTAATATAAAACGTTGGATAGTCAAAAAGTGTTATGACCGAACGACCCTCCGTGAATAATCTTTATATTCGCTGACCTAATAATATATAAATATATAATCCCCAATCCCCAAAGATACTGTTGACGACAAGCGTTGTTCCAAGCATAACAACAACAAAAAATTAAAGTACCTTATTGTTGTTATTTTTAATCCGTAGTCCAACCTTCCCACACATCCTACATACTTATTTCTCAATTATCTTACAAAATTACATTTTGAGTTGGATGTAAGTTTCCATCATCATCAGTCATCAACATGATCTGTACGCGTAAGGAAAAGATCTTCGATTATGTGATGATAATAATAATAATTATATAATTATATGGAATAATTAGTTATGATTATTTTCAATTTGCAACGTACAGTTATAAGATAATATTATACAGAGCATATTGATGGCAACAAGAATAAAAGGGCAGAGTTCAATAACATAAAAGTGTCTTGTCACAATACTACAACATTAAAACATTACCAGAGCAACACACATAATGCACAATAAACAAATTTTTAAACTAAAATACAAACTAAAAGTTATTAAACAAAGCAGTTATAAAATAATGTACAGATCACATTATATTTCTTTTCTTTATTCAGCAAAATGAATCTAGTACAATGGACTATTCTCAAATATAAAGAAGTTAAAGAATACAAATTTACGAGAACATTGGACCTACTAATGTGTATACAATTTTCCGATTTTCGTATTAAAAAAGGTAACATACTAACAGTCCTTTTTATTATGTATGGTAGTAATATTATAGGCTACATGTTTAAGAGTTTTTATTTTACAAAATACGCTTTACGCTATACGCTATAGATTGTTACACAAACTTAGAAAGTATGATAATTTAAAATAATTAAGTATGTAGTAAGATAACTAAACAATTTAATATTAATTTGAATTTTTAAAAGTATGAATGGAACCAATACTTTAATCTTATCCAGAAATTATTATAAAAAATTATATTTCTAATAAAAATCAGAAATAAAAAAATTTAGTCGTCACACTTATTTAATTATAATTGAATTAATACAATATTATTGTTCATAGAGAAGAATGGTATGCCTGTTTAATGAGTAATTAAAAAAGTTTCATGGATATTTAAAAGAAGTATTATACATTTTGCAGTTCGTTCAAAAGTTTGTGTCCCATTATTTTGAGGAATGTGTTTATCATCCTTGGTGTTGTGCGTGTACGCAATGCGTGCAATATTGCATTGGTTTGTTTTTGCTTGAGTTTATATATTTTATCAGATAGGGGTGGTAGCTTATTAATAAAACATAAGCAGTGGACAATGTGTTGCCAAAAGCAACGTCGGATAAATATATCAATGAACACAATAATATAATATTATGTTAGTTGAAAAGCAGAAATACGGATGTAAATCGACCATTTGTGCTGAATATAACATAAGTAATTTAAAACCTAATTACTTTTTACGTTACAAGTACATGCGACATCTGCATACTGTGAACTGAGAGAATACACATTATAAATTTTAAATTATTATTATATAAAACATATAATTTGTTATATTGTCTTTACACAGTGCATTGAGATAGAACATTAATTTGGAGTACAATATAGAAATCAGATTACAAATTTAACTGTGTCCATGAAAAATATTTCTTAAAACCCTCACCGATATTTTCTTTTGCCGTTATATTGAAATGTCAAATAGTTTATTTATTATTTTTTAACCCAATTAACAATGTTTTGAAGGAAGGTAATTCGATGGAGTTGAAAGATTTTTTTCAATGAGGACGATACAGAAGGGGCGGTGCCAGCATTTTATAACCCTTTAAATCTTTGCACATATGTACTACCACATTTCAAAATCTACACTATTAAATCTGACAGTGTTTCATACTTTTTACCCGGGTAAAAAGCTGCTTTGTTTTGTTTGGAATTGGTAGTATTTATCCCCACTAAATTTTAATTATTAGAAGGATTTTTGTAAATGTTTAAAAATCAATTTGTGTATAAAACACAAAAATACACAGATTTCCGAGATGACCCGGATATTTAGTTTCCCTGTAGTTGATTAAATATAAACATGTAAGAAAAGGAAAAACAGAACAAATTGCATAAAAAAACTTATTTTGGAAAATATACTGAAATCTGGAATTTTTTCAAACTTTGATGTCAATTTGGAATCCATTATCAGCAATATTTTAAAGCTGTTTTAAATCATCTTCTATCATCAAACATATCTCGCCCGTCACACAAAGCCAGAAAAATATGCCCACGTGAGCAAAAATCATTTTATACTCTAACACGATCGACAAAATCCAATTTCCTACCTATGAATTGCATTTTGACAGTCGAAGCTGTTTTGAAAGCCACATTCCATTTTAATTTATATCCTTCTCACACACATCCCCTTAAAGTACAGTATTTACATCAAACTTATGTTATATCCTTCACTAGAGCTACTAACGAGAAATATCGACTATGCAAAATCGTTATTTGAAATAAGAAATTGTGACCAACTTGCTGGGCACGACTCATCTGTGAGAGACGTCAGAATCAACAACAAAAGTGTTTATTTTGTAAAAGATCTGTATGAATGTGATAGTACATTTCGTATTTTGTGAAATAAGATCCGCCACTACTTCCAATAGTGTAATTTTAATTTAATTTTCAATTGTGGACATCAAAAGAGTATATTACAAATAGTTAAAGAAATAACAAATAATTTAAAGCATACAAAAGTTAATTTTGTTTTGCAACTACCCAGCATTGAA
Source organism: Sweltsa coloradensis (assembly GCA_024449915.1). NCBI lineage: Eukaryota > Metazoa > Arthropoda > Insecta > Plecoptera > Chloroperlidae > Sweltsa > Sweltsa coloradensis. The sequence continues at coordinate 26,527 of JAMZAV010000980.1, forward strand.
CAGATGTAATTAAAACGGTTAGCTATTGACACGCGTTCAGCTTATTTACACAATTTTATCAAGTTATCCTTGTCACATTGACTTTTCATGTTTAACTAAATGAACAGTCTTTGATATGCCCACTGTTTATCCAGTCAGCAATTATTTTGGGATATAATCCCACATAAAAGAAACACTCCATATGCCGTTGATAGACGAGCGATAGAGACATTAGTTATTTGTTGCGTTTTGCATAAAGTAAATGTTTAAAGCCGTACGTTATCTTCTTGATTACTTTTACCAAACAACACTAGGTATAGTTTGCCCGGATTAACATTTTGCACATTGGATCTTTGATTGTAAATTGTAAATCTAGATTGATTTCTAATCTTTGGTGAAGATGTTACAAACACAATGTTGTTAAACAGCAAAGCAAAGCGAAGCAGCCTTCGGGCGTGGTCTGAGGTAGAGTGGGTGACCGCCTTGTCCTGAAACTCACGTATATCACTGGCTTTAGCAGATGGAGGGTTTGAGAGCTAGTGTAACGGCTTCGTTCTCCTCAACGTTTGCTCGGCAGTCCGGGTTAGAGGAGGAACCTATATGACTGTCAAGATTACACCGTCCTTTCGGATGGGATGTTAAGCCGTTGGCCCCTTGGTACTTTTCGAAAGAAGTAGGCTACGTGCCGGTACCGGGTTTCCCCTCCTCCCTTCAATTCATACTTCATCCTCATATATCACCACTCATCGTCTCGAATAGCCAAAGTGTATTAATTTGAGACGTTAAGCAATATCCAATCAATCAATCAATCCTTTAAGACATTGACGACATTTATTTTCACTGATTTAGTAATGAGGGCTTTCCCGCACAGTTTTTAGTGTACAGATATCAAATCTTATACAAATTTGGCTTTAATTAAAAAAATTGTTCACTATCACCTTATTTATTTTATTTATTTATTTAACGTCTATCCTATTCAATTATGAAACTGATTTACAAAGGAGGACAAGTTAGATTAGTGCGGTGTGATTAACAATCTTAACGTATACATATTTAAAATTTAGTTCATCGTCACATTTACCCCTAGCACGGCCATTTCAGAAATACCTTCAAAGTTGTGTGTTGGGAGCAAAAGTAGTTAAACATAAAACCTCATCGACGTTACGATATTTAACCTATACAAATTCCAAATAAATAAAAAGATATGCCGACTATATGCATATATTTTTAATGGTTCTCATTCAATGAGAATGTTTAACAAAATAATACAATCTTTCTGGTTTTATTTTATGTAGATATATCTTTGGCATGATCTTTCATCCAACCAAGTCTTATTATGTGTACAATTTTTCACAACGAATTCTGGATGTACTTTTATTATTATTCACATTTCTTTAATAAACTTATACTTATGTTAACAGCTCCTAGAATATTCACCCGGATGGATGTTGGTGTAAAATGTCTGCGAAGTCGGTTCAGATATTTTACCTGTGCTCGATGAACCAGCAAACACCCAGACATAAAAACGGATTGTGTTCCATATGAGTTCAGTAAATAACTAGCTATGTAAAATGCATAGAGCCAGATGTAATACAGATCCGTGTTTAGATTCCCGGCACAATCATATTTGCTCGTGTTACTCTGCATACTGTGTTCACATAACCACAATATGTGGACTGAATCCGTAAAAAGGCTAAAGCACCGCTGATAGTACTATCTATATTAAACCAAGTTGACATACAAAATACAATACAACGTTATGCATTGCCTCGGTTAAAATAATCTAAAAATTATACAAAAACTTTTCGAGCAAAAACTGGAGAAATGTGTGCCGTATGTCACTGTTATTGTGTAATCACTGGTATCAGACGAACTGTCACTGGTTTTGTGGGTGAATGATGATACGTAGTCTGTCAGCATTCAAACTAAAAAGGTAGCCTTCAGTAGCGTGTTTTTTTTAAATCGCCTTTGGGAAAGCTTTATTTTTAGAAAAGAAATAATAAACATAATAAACATCCTAGGAAAACGCTAAAGTCCCGTCGCGTTGTTGAGCGAGCACCGGTACGTGCAACAACGACCCGAGTAAGACATTCCCATTATGTTACATACCAATAAGTCTTTAAGGTCTTGACCGATTTAGCTGAAAATTTGTAAAATAGGAGAGAATGTTATACTTATTGACCCTGCAAAATTTCATAACGATCGGAACATTTTTTTTAATTTAAATTTTTTTATAACCAACGATCGGATTTTGTTCAAAAACTATACAGCAACCCGCCTAGGTGGTATGTTCACGTGTAAAAAATTTAAGGTCGATCAGAGAAACGGTGTGACCTGTATCAAAGCAGTAACAGAAAAAAAAAAAAAAAAACAGACATTCGAGCCATAAGAGTCAAGTGGAGACGCTCGCTACGCTCGCTCAAAAAACCAAAGGGTCTACTACGGAAACCTTTTAAGTTACTGACGGTTTTCTGATTTCCTAGCAATCGATTACCATTGCAAATATATCAAGTAATCATATCATTGCAAAAGCAGTACCAACTCAACAGTACCCCCATTACAAAATATTTAATCTACCAAAAAACTACTTTTTTACCTGTTGATCTAGGATTTATTTTAAAACCGGTACGCACTAAGATTTTTATACGATTTTCAAATATACATTTAGTTTTGAAATCGGTTCAGTGACTGGCGTAAAAATCAAAATACGAATTAACAAAATGTGTAATTCGGGAGAGAGGTGATGTGGAGCGAGTTTATTTAAAAGAAAGACCGGTAATACCGTTGGGCAAAAATATCCATTGTCTACAAAAGGAGATATTAGGATAGGATAGATAACATTGGCCGATCGACTTCCGCATGTTACATGGCAGCGTTGCTATGTAAACGTGGCAGCGTTGCTATGTAAACGTGGCAGCGTTGCTATGTAAACGTGGCAGCGTTGCTATGTAAACGTGGCTGCGTTGCTATGTAAACGTGGCAGCGTTGCTAAGTAAACGTGGCAGCGTTGCTATGTAAACGTGGCAGCGTTGCTTAGTCGTATAATATGTGAAATATCGTGATTAATGCGCCCCCGCCATCTTCCCCCGCATAGCGTTGAGTTTCACTTGATAAGATAAGCCATGTTTCATTTTCCATTCGAAACATTCCTCCAGAGTTTTTCTCAGCTCGCGATCTTCTTAGCGGCGCTTTTTGCTAGAAAGATTCTTGGAAACATTTTCCATATTTTCCACATTGCCACCTCTACATCTGTGTACATTCAGGAGGATTACGATTCCCCAAAGACCCATCACAAAAAAACTCTCTTCGCGTTTATGAAGGTAAGAATGCTCAGTCCCACTGTTAAAATGGAAACATCTCGAAATTGGGCTGTTTGCCGGGTGTTTCTAAGGCTAAGATTTTGAGAAAATATGAAACCTGCGCAACCTACGAAACTGTGTTTTACATTTCACTTCTCTTGTGAAAACCTTATTGTGAATGGAATGGTTAAATAACCGAGTTCATTGTTTGATTTTGTTTTTTTACTACTTACGCTATGAGAACGAGTTTGTGATGAAAATAAATGATTGTTTGAAAGTTAATCTGCATATTTTTTATTTGCAGTTTGATATCGTTTAAACACTATTTTCCGTTATTCAAAAATACCTCAAATTACAGAAGCGTTTAGCCAGTGGAGTGGATCGCATTACATCTAAGAAGTTTGTTAATAAAACACTTGCAAGTAAAATATTTAATAGTATGATGCTATATTATTCATAGTTAAAAGTTAAAAGTTTAAATGATTATTGTGTTTCGTTGAATGATTTATCATACATTGTAATATACCAGGCAGTTACACCCTGTATAAACTGTCAATCACGACCATTTTGCATACCAAAATTTAGATTTTCATTATAATTATATTTCATCAGTAATCAAAATGTTTTAACTGTAATTTGTACCCAATTTCGATCAACGAAGCAATGTATTTCAAATCAATTTTATTACATTTCACTAAGCACACTAGGAATGTCAAGGCTAAAGACTTTGTTTTCTCACGGAAATCGTCGATTAGCTTGAAAAATAACATTCTTATGGTCAAATAACTAGAAATTGAGTGACATCCTAGACGAATGTCTGAGTTTTTGACAACAATTTTCATGTTTAACTAGGGCAGGACGCCAGAGAGTCGGGGCTTATGCCAACATTTTCATGTTCTGCAAGTAGCAAGTCGTCCCTATGTCGCGAGTTTAGCATGCCTGAATGTTGTCACAACACGAGGACTGAGATGGTATCTCAACTACCCGTGGGAGAGGCACTCAGCAAGCAATGTCAAAAACAACCTATACTGTGTTTCGATTAGGAGGAATTCCTGGTCAAAAGACCTAAGTCCTTGGGTAAAAGTGAGGACAGGACGAGCCCTTCTCAAATAAATGTAGTATATTGCAGAAAACAAAATACCAAAATAGTAGGAGGAGCTAGAAAATAACCACGTGATATCGAAATCTTGGGGGTACGACGAGATTTTGGAAGACAGTCGTGTTGGGGGACTCGGAGGTACGAGTTGGGTTCGGTTGGGCCTGAATGGTCGTTCGGTTTGGACCTGTGTGATCCTGCTAGTTGTTCGGCGGACCTTCGTGGTCATATTTTATCTAGCGTTGTTTTGAGTGTTTTATTTCACCAGCGTGTGAATCGCGTAATTAATTGTTGTATCCAGTTTTATTCACCAGCGTGTGAATCGCGTAATTAATTGTTGTATCCAGTTTTATTCACCAGCGTGTGAATCGCGTAATTGATTGTTGAATCCAGAACTGTTGTATTCACCAGCGAGTGAATCTGCGACGAGCATCGTTTATTGATTATTGATCCCCGGCATCAATAATTAATTAATTTTAAAGTTAAAAGTTGAATATATCTACGGCGTGGTGGACTATCAACTGTGTTATAAGAGACTGTGAGAGGGATCTCCGCTCTCTGACTTAATGAGCGTGCAGTAGTTATCATTGAAGAGTCTTCGTCGTCCCAATGCGAGTCAATCGAGCCCCAAAAATTAGTGAAATAACTGAGGAGAATCAATCTCCATTCACAAGTTCAAAGTGAATGTGCAGTGGTGTGAGCCGTGCGTCTTCATCTGGCGACAGAGAGAGTTTTATTCACCGACAAGGAGACCCAGTTTCCCCCAGCGGTAGAAGAGAACTTCAATACCACCATTTCCCCCCCCCCTCCCCCATCGATTTTGTGCTACGAAAAGTGTTTTTGTTATTTCTTAAATAATTCATCGCCGCACAATTGGATTACCACGGACAGCATTTCCTGAACAATAAGGTTGAGTACATGCAAAAGGCATTATGATATAAATTTTTTAATTGATATTTTATTTTATTTGAGATGTATAATGCATGAATAAGCGCCGGATTTGTCTCAGATTATAACCATTTAACATGAGCTCATGGTAGGTAGGAACCATTTACATGTTTCAATAGTGAATCTAGTTTAACCACTACGAATACTGTCCTGATTGTAATTAGCACCTTGGTAGTTTCCTGTAATGTTATTAAGCCCAACTATTGTAATAAGTCGGCTGAACTTGGACCAGAAACAGATGTGGTGTCCACTGGAGAGCTCCGAGCGTACGTCCATTGTGAGTCGTATGGTTTGGCAGTGTTGTCCCGGTACCTTATAGGTTTCAGTTTGATTTTATTTTATCTTTTCAATTGATCAATCACTGATCAATTGTGGCGCCCAATTTAAATATAATTAATCTTATTTGTTAACACTCTATCTAACTCATCGAGGCTCGTGTCTCTACTTGAGTCTAGCCAGGCAAAGTAGTTTATTTCACAGCTTTTAATTGTTAACTTCTAGAGTAATTAAGTCGGCGTTAGGTGATGCTATTTGATTTGTTTGTCAAGAACGTACGACGGTATGCAAACGAGTAGCGCGCAGGTACGGTACTTTACAACATGTCACATTTGTCTCACCACATGTTTTCTTTTGGCATTACGAAGCTTTGTCAGCAAGCAATTATTCTCGTTTGCTAGCAGAACGTGTAAATTTCCAGTGTTAGTATAAGTCGAATGTTTGATATTTTGTTAATCTGCAGTGTGGTTTTCTTATTTAAACAAAAAAATGCTTTAATTTTGATGAATGATTCATTTGCAATGTATGCAAATGTTTTTGTCAGATTTATACATGCAGTATTCTACTGAAATGAATTTATACAACATAAAGTTATTTAATATGCTTTTAAAAATTCTTAATAAAAATAACCCCCATCAAAGTTACTCCTTTCGCAAACGTCACGGAAAGTAATTTGTTTCGCATTGCATTGTTCTTCAAAGAGCTCTTGTACTTGCTAAAACACCCGATGGCGCCCTGAAGAACATCATAATGTTATTTATTTCCATGTACATGAGTGACTTCAGAAGTCATCAGCGCATGTACAGTTGCCCTCCAACCAGACTAAACATGCGGTCTTTCCAACTCATCTTAATAATCCCCCCACCCTCCTCCCCCCACCCTCGCCAAGGGTCTTCATTATGCGGGTAACAGTACAACTTTCAGTTGTCAGTTGATGCAACCGACTTACTTAAGGTTCTCTTACATTCATGAATATCAATATAATATAATATGATATGATATTTTCAATAAATTACTAATGAATTAAATGAACAAATCAAATCCTAAAAAAAACTGAACATCATCAAAATAATAATCAAAAAAATGGGAAAAAATTAAATTCGTTATTCCAACATGGATTGAAACTTCAGTATAACTAATCATGGAAGTGAAAATAGTACCTACTTAATTTTGTATAATCAGTATTTTCTAATACAATCGTCATATTTTACGAAACAGATTAAACATCGAATATTAAAAAAAACATGTAGATTGCAAAAAACTGGAAATCTTTAATTAATAAACGCAAAAAGTAACCACTTTGGCAAAATATTCTAATCAGGAATTTAAATATCATGTGCAAAGCAAAATCAAACAGCAAACTTTAAAATGAAACAACAATGGAACACCGACATCACAGTAATATAGCCTAGAAAAAGTAATATTATATAACTGCAAATATATGCAAGAGGAAATAACGGTGTAACATACATAGTTTGTTTTAAAACTTTTTCTGTAGAACAGTGAATTGTTCATTTATAAACTCTCAATAAATATAACCTCCTTCAGTCATTTGTTGTAAATTCACAAGTGCGACTGTGATGCACAATGTTCCACTTGTGTCTATAAATGTCAGTAGGCCCCATATCTGTCATTCAGACCGAATATATATTCATAACACACAGCATCTTTATCGTGAGTGAAATCTAAAACGCTGATTTGCAAGTGATTTTCTACTCAACATTCGTAATATTTTGTAATATCGTTGTCAGAAACACAGTTTTAAAACTTTTTAACTGTCATAGTCAATCCTTGTCTGTTATATTCTATTACATGTTCAGACATATTGGAAATAAAACAATCTCACCACAAGCGAATGTATGATAAACATAAACAACAAACATTTGACTATTTGTTTAGTAAAGGTCAATATGTGTATTTGCCTAGACTTTCTAAGCTCACTCATGTTCTCTTTCAATTTCCAGAAAGAAAATACCAAGAAATTTGCCTCCGTAGTGTAGGCTACAGTAAACGCTAACTACCCCGCTGTTCGTTCGTTCGCACACTTTTGTGAAATGAGCCACGTTGACTTGAGCGTTCGCTTCAGTGTTAAAACTCTCTCTCATATCACTACAGCCCAATAGCCAGTGTAAAGTGTACACACTGGTGTTTTGAGTGTTTACAATAGGTCCGTGAACAAACAGACCTAAATAGCGCAAGTAAACCTACAGGTAATACTAATACACATTAGCCCATAAACCAATATTAACTATATTGGTTTTGTAATCGTAAACACCAACATCACACAAGCACGTGTGTCCTTGTCATGAAACAGATTGCAATAGGGCTGTCAATGGCGAGTTCTACATCACGGGGCTATGAAAACCTGGCTCTTATTGAGTGTGCTGAAGCTAACGTCTCATCCTCCTTACCTCAACACTTTTTTCTCACTTGCTTAATTAAAATCTGCACTAGAATGTTCAACGAGGCACCGTTTTCATTTGTTTGCAAAACAACAACCGCAGGGTTTACTCGGCCCAGAAAAACAAAGTAGGTTAACGAAAGGTCGTAGGCTATAATAGAGTTGATTAAATGAAAATATACGCCTGCTCTTGAAATTGCCTTGTACTCAAGTATACTGTTATCACGTCAGAGAAAGGGAAGAATCTTGTATTCGAAATGAATACTGATTATGTCAAACAAAACATTATGTGGTTTTAATTTATTTTTTCTTTTGTTTAATCTTTAGATTGAAAAAGGTTTTTGAAACAAATCAAAAAAGTTGAACAGTCCAAAAAAACTACGTAAATTATCAAATACAGTTCTACAAGCTTATCGTGTAAAAATCATTATTGTTGTATTGTAAATATAAATCAAAACAACATTTTTATTATCGACAGCATTGTATAGGATGTTAAAATGAGGTCTTGTTTCCGCAGACTGTTCCTATAATTGTCCACCTTTTGTACGGAATAACATAAAAAGATCAGTCAGGGAAACAACAGAAACACAGTCACGCGACAAGTAATCACGAAACCAAGAATGAATAATGGCGTCTTGAAAAGCGATGACAGATTCAGAACGTTACAAGAATCATTTATCATAATGTCTGTTGGCTAGTGCATCTACATGCATGTACGCTGCAAGGAAGGAAGCATGCAGTGCAAGCTATGACGGGGTAGACATTGACGAATCACGCCATCATCCAGCCCAACCCTTCGTTCGGTAGCAGTCATGCCGACCCCGTCTAATGAATTACGAGCGTAAATCCTGGCGTGGGGTTAGGTGGGTGGTTAGGGTGTGGCCATGCACGACTTACAACGCACTGTGTTTATCCTCATTACAGAGTTAACACTTCATCTGCCTACCTCGGCAGGGATGTGTGATTTCACGAGCTGTGTTTCGTGTGCGCCGGGAGGGCTTAGTGTTATAGCACACGTAGCACGCATGCATACACGTTCACATCACGTGCTCGTTGAATACATGGTACTCGAGGAACAAAATCAACACTGCACGGGAGATTTAATCCCTATACCACGCTCAGTTCACACGTTTACTATTTTCAAACAATAATAACATTACAAAATAAATTTATATTAATTTGATAACCAGCCCACAATATCTCATCGCAGCTCATTTACATGTAATAATTTTTAAATATAAGTTATATTGGGGTAGTAAGGATTGCCAAAGCGTGCTTTGTTTAAAGATTACTCTCTAACCTTTGCCGCTTGCGGAGAACGATGTATTTAGTAAGTTCTGGTGTTATTACAAATATTTAATATGTAACTGTTAAGGCCGAGGCCTGAGGTAGAATAGTGGACTGTAAATTGTAGAAATAAATGAATCAATGCAATGAACTTACCAAGATTGTGGTGTGAGCATGAGAAAAGTGTGGCAAGTAAGTGGGCGGCGCAGTGGGCTAGTTGGGGGTGCCCACCGCAGGAGATAGAAACTCGAGTTTGAGAAGGAGAAGAGAGGAAAAGTAAATGCCTGCACAAGATGTTGAGCCAGGACAGCACAGAAGAGAAACTCGAAGGCAGGCGTAGCAAACAGCGCAGCAACGGAGAACAACAAGGCTTGTAGCACTGGAGCGTTTTAAACTTTAAACTGGAAGTACAATAGATGAATAACTGACTGAATAAACACTGGTTTTCACTGTTACAATAAACGGAGAACTATGACAGAGACTGACAGGTAGAACTGCTTCCTGAGCAGGCGAGAGAACAACTGAGTCCTACGAAGGTAGGCAGATGACAACTGACTGACGCAATGTCAGGGCAAGAACAGAATACGAAAACAAGTAGGGGAAAGAGGGGAAACACAGGGTGAATCAACAAGACTGAATGAAGAATAGACATAAAGCGGAAATAACAAAACTAGAACTATCCTATAAAGAACACTGGCGCAAACAGTAACAATAAAATGATTGATATTATTTTGGTAACTAGTTTAACATATTTTTGTACTATAAATTACTGTGTTCGTTTGTTATAACCATAATATTAGAATAGAGTATTATATAAATATGATTATGCTAGTGGTACTTCACAAAATGACCATTTAAGACGTGTTACTACTTGTATTATAGTTTCGCAATGTACTTTTAAATCGTAACTTGATGATTTTGTTACAACGCTGATTTGTGATGCATTTTAAAATTCTGGTTCAAACTATCTATGTTTAAGGTCGACAAAACATTAGTTTTCTTCATGTTCCATAAACAATGTTGTTGTGGGCTTGTGAGGAATGTGAGTAAGGAGAATTTAATTAATAGTCTATGTGTAGCTTGAGTATCATTTGTACATAACAGCTCAAAACAGCCAGTCTGTAATGCGGATAGCGGAATGCCTTACTGTTTTATGCTATTCAGGAACACTGGTAAATTCAAAATTTCACCATTAATATTTTAATCATTAGGAGGTGGATAAGAAGGATATGCACATGTACACATCAGAGTACATTGGTACATTGATGCTCTGCGTTTGGTTTTGTAGGTATTTCATACATACTTACAAGTGTGGAAATAATGTTTAATTACAAGGAAGCTTCGAAAACGCTTTTCTTAGTCGCGTTGATGGATGAGCTTTTTTAAAAGTTTTTAGTTTGCGTGGGATATCTTTACTTTTGCAAGTGCTTTGTTTTGCTGCCTACGCATTGTAGGTGATTGTTGTCAAGTTTCTATTGTTACTTGTCAAATTGCTATTATTTTCCGTAAAAACTTATATTAAAAGCTTTATTTCTATGGATTCTGGCTAACTTATTCAACTTTTTCTTTCAAAAGGTACTACATCACCATAACCTTAATGTCCATGTATAATATGAACGTTGTAGCCCCACCCGTTTGGTCAGAATTGGCCCAAATGGCACGAAAATATCGCACAAAAAATCGAAAAAAATCGTAAAAGTACGATATTCATGAGAAATATTTTTTCGATTGTACCCAAAAACAATACACCTCTAAGTTTAGAGATTTCAAAGGTCTCCTCCAATTTTCATCAAGATCGGATATGCCGTTTGTCTGGTAGAGTTAAGAAACAGACAAAAACAAACAAACAAAAAACACCCGAGCTAAATTTTTTGGGGGTCAGTGAAATTGAAGTATTCGCTTCGCTCATCCAATTAACCCTTTTAACAATATTTTTGAAAAACATGTTGAAGGGAAAAAATAGATGAAATACCATTGTCTATTATGTGTATGAAATTTGATGGTTTTAGCGATCAAGCGATCCAACAGGCTTTATATGGCTACAATTACCAGAAAGTGTAAAGATGTCAATGTCGAATTAACAATGTATACTTATACTGAACTGTTGTTTATTTTATTCCGTATTTAAAATCTTACCTTAATTATTATTGTTTATTCGTTTTATGTGAACGATTATTTACAATGAAGATACTAATGCAAACATCTTTTTGTAGCACTAGAATTCTATGAGACAAAGTTTTAGAGCAATTATCTTCATTACTGTGGAAGCTCGAGGTAACTACAAATTGATCGCACGTTTAGAATTAACACTGCGTTCGGAATAGCCGTAGTGTATAAACTCCACAGTAAAAGCTAATGTGCAATGATAGTCGACTTCATTCATCAATCAATCATAAATCATCATCAATCAATCATGTTTCCATGGCGATCTCTTGGACTCTGAATAGCAAAACGAAACAATTCACAACTTATTCGTCAAACCATATATCTTTCATCTTTGTCAATAATTTATTGAGGTAGAGTAACAATCTTCCGCTGTGCTAGATGTGAATAGTATGTTTGGTTATTTTTTCTCAATAGAATCCAGAACAGACATGCAGATAAGACGGGAAATACTAAAATTGAGTGCGACAACTACGTATGTATTTTGATTGCCTGCTAAGAACCTGAGTTAATATATTATGACTTTGTTTTAATGTTTATATTGATGAGTATAATGTTCAAACCATTCCATATATTTTTATTTCGTTGCAGATTTAATGAAACTATTCATGTTTTGTAAGGATCAACGAGTAACGCGCTAAATTGATTCGGGAGGTCGCAGGTTTGTTACCATTTACCATTCACCGAAAAATCTTACGAAATGTTTTTCCTAAATTTCATTTTATATTATGTAATGCGAATTCAAAGGATTATGTCATCTTAATAAGACATTGAACATTATTTACACTGCAAAATTCACCTGTTATTCTTATTTAAAAAAATTGGACTTGGCGGTATGATATTGTCCCCTAACACGTTTCCCACGATTTTTATCAAATATAATGTTATTTCATAATTTGAAAAAGGGTAAACCGCGATATCATTAACACGTGAAAATCTGAAAATATTTGAAGATCATGTTTTTCTTATAATTTTTTCATCGCTCAGCATTAAAAATGAAAAATAAACTTGATATCCAACTATACCTTCCAACATTTCGATAAAATTTTATTGTGACCCTTCTTAATAATGTTTTAGAAATTTGTATTATTTTTGGATGAGCGTAGCGAGCGAAGCGAAGACTTCAATTTCACTGACCCCCAAAAAATTTAGCTCCAATGTTTTTTTTTTTCTGTCTGTTTGTTCGCTCTCTACCGGGCAAACGGCATATGCGATCTTGATGAAAATTTGAGGGGACCTTCGTTTTCTCTGAACTTAGACTTGCTACATTTTTGGGTACAATCGAAGAAATATTTCTCATGAATATCGTACTTTTACGATTTTTTCGATTTTTAGTGCGATATTTTCGTCACATTTGGGTCGATTCTGACCAAACGGGTGAAGCTACAACGTTCATATTTCACATGGACTTTAGGATTATAGTGATGTAGTACCTTTTGAAAGAAAAAGCTGAAGAAGTAAGCTAGAACCCATAGAAATAAAGGTTTTAATATGAGTTTTTCGATTTTTTGTTCGATATTTTCGACACATTTGGGCCGATTCTGACCAAACGGGTAGGGCTAACGTTCATATTTCACATGGACATTAAGGTTATGGTGATGAAGTACCTTTGGAAAGAAAAAGTTAGCTAGAATCCATAGAAATGAAGGTTTTAATATGAATATTTTTACTTTAAGTGCGATATTTTCGTCACATTTAGGCCGATTTTGACCAAACGGGTGGGGCACAACGTTCATATTTCACATGGACATTACGGTTATGGTGATGTAGTACATTTTGAAAGAAAAAGTTGCAAAAGTTGACAAAGTTATCCAGAATGCATAGAAATAAAGGTTTTAAAATATGTATTTTGAGGTTTAAAATAACAACTAACAAGAAACAATAGAAACTTGACAACAGTCACCTACAATGCATTCACAAAGCACTTGCAAAGGAAAAGTGGTCCCACGCAAACTAAAAACTTACAAAAACGCTCATACATCAACGCGGCGGGACTTTAGCGTTTTCCTAGTTAAATTTATTAGGAGTAGGCCTACACCCTCGTTAATTCAATAAAACTTTGAGGTTAATTCAAGCGTTCTAAATGCAAACCGGAGTTTTTAGGATATATCTTATCAATAATAATTAAATACAGTTTAATGTACTGTGATTTAAGAATTTGTTAGACGAGTGAGAGCAGCGAAACGAAGTCTATAACGCTACTCGATCGGGTTTCGTCGTGACTAATGTGTCTGTTCAAATGTTAAATAATAAATGTTTATCTGTCCGGTCCCAAACGGCCGAACGACCAAAAAGGTTGAGCTGAAACTTTAAACAGACATCCGTGACCAGCTAACAAAATGAGAAAAATCCATTTCGATTTAAACCTACAAGAAATAATAAATCGAAAAATATGCTTGAAATGTGTAGGTTTCATTTCAACAACAATGCTTTTGTTCTTGAAAAGTCATTTTTATCGAATTATTTTTGGCAGGCTGTGATAACATGCATAGCAGTGACCAAGGTTCCCCTAAATTCCGCTGGGACATTGAGGAAACCTTGCATTACTCGTATTTCGTACTGGCTATGTTTTTCATAGTATTGTTACGGTTGATGTAGACTAAACTGCGTTATATGCATTTCAAAACATGTTAAATATTTTTTTAAATACAATCCATTAACTACAAAATCTTTTCCGACCAGGGAATTGAACCCAGGTCTCCCTCGATCATTCCGGGTATAAGGGCGCCTTAGCAAACTAGACTAGGGAAACGCCAAAGTCATTGATAGGCGAGTGAGTGAGCCATGTGTTGAATATCCGGTTTCATTCCCCATACTGGGCTAGATCCAGCCTTAGGTATAGGGGAGGAAAGGGGATGTTCCCGGGTTCCCAACACATGGCTCACTCACTCGTCTATCAACGACTTTGGCGTTTCCCTAGTTAGACGATGGAGCGGAGCGCCTGAGGATACAATTCAACTCAAACGGGTCTTCGAGGTGATTAATTTGTATGTTAAATGTTAAATGTCTGTTTGTTTGTCCGGTCCCATACTGCCGAACAGAAAAATAGATTGATCTGAAATTTTAAACAGACATCCGTGAGCAGGTAACTGAGAACTGCTAACAAAATGAGCAAAATCCGTTGAGATTTAAGCCTACAAGAAATAATAAATAAATAAATAAATAGACAAAATTTGTAGGTTTTATTTTAACGACAATGGTTTTGTTTTTGAAGAAGTCATTTTTATCTAATCAGTTTTGTCAGGCTGTGATCGTATGCAGTGACCAAGGTGTATCGAATCTTGCACGCTGTAGGTACCCCAGCATTCCGCTCGGAGATTGAGTAAACTTGCAATCTTTACACGTATTTCGTAATGGCTATGTTTTCCATAGAATTGTATGCATTTCAAAATATGTTTTATAATTTTTTAAATACAGTCCAGAAATTAAAAAATCTTTCCCGACCGGGGGTTTGAACCTAGATCTTCCACATTTCGGGTATAAGCCAACGAGACTAGGAAAACGCCAAAGTCGTTGTTAGACGAGTGAGCGAGTCATGTGTTGAGTACCCGGGAACATTTGCATTTAAGTTTGATAATAACTAGAAAAAACGCCAAAGTCGTTGTTAGACGAGTGAGTGAGCCATGTGTTGAGTACCCGGTAACATTCCCTTTCTCCGCCCTACCTCAGGCCTCCCTAGCCTATCATAGCTGCTAGAGTTGCGCATTATGGCCTTACAGTTGACGCGCCCTTATACCAACTAAACTCAAAACCCCATTAATTATACCTATATAATTATTATGAGCACCAAGAGGATATTGCGTCTAGGTCGTATTGTAGAACTTTGGAATCGTCGTGTTGGGACGAATCATGGATCATATGATTCGTTACTTGTATTACGTAAACCACTAATTAATCATAATGATACCACAGAAGTAACAAGCTTCCTGTTTCAGGATTTCAATGAAATAGTTTTGTTGAAGCTATGTCAGCTCAACACACTTGACTAGTTAATCGTATTGCAGCATATGTAAACTACCTGTAAAGACTAGGAAGACGCCAAAGTCGTTGTAAGACGAGGGAGCGAGTCTTGTGTGTGTACCCGGTAACATTCCCTTTCCTACCCCTACCTACGGCTGGATCTATATACAGCATGGGTATTTCCTCCCTTGTCTACCATAGTCTAGAGTGGCGCACTATGGCCGTACAGTTGACGCGCCCTTATACCAACCAAACTTAAAACCCTATCATTATTACCTTATATCAATCGCAAAATGTTTCCGGGTACTCAACACATGACTAGCTCGTTCGTCTAACGACTTTGGCATTTTCCTAGTAATATGAATAAGTTTAATATAAACATGTGCCATAGCATTCTTTTACGTTTATTTCAATATTTCCTGAAAATATCCCTTGTTCATGGTAACTACATAGTATCGACTTCGTTGTTGCCAAATCAATTTATCGAGTTATCGACACAAAAACGTGTTTATCTATCGTTTGAAAATATTTTGTAAAATAACTGATATTTACTCAGAATGTTTCAGCGGAAAGGAGAAACCAATGTTTGCTGTCGACAAGGTGGAATTGAAATCTACTTGAGAGTAAGTTAAGTCCATGTTTGTTCACGATCGAGCTAGGTTTAGAGAGCAGTGCACTTGCAATACAAGTGTTTAAAGTCGCATTGTTTGTTTAAGCTGGCTTCGCCTCAACACACCACCTGATCAAGCTAAGTGGATGCCATTTACCGATGTTGCTTTCTATCACTCGCAAACTCAGTCTGAAATAAAATTCAACCATTTAAACAGTTTGTTTTGTTTGTTTATGTTCAATGTAAATTCAAACATAAAGTAGGATATAAACTTTTATTTGAACCACTCTACAAAATGCTTAACAAAATATAAGTTGAGGTGGATTAAGTTTAATATTAGGTAGTAGCTAAGTGTGTGTAGAGACGGGGTCCCATTGAATTTATTTGCATAAGTCAGAATCATCTCGCATGTTACTTAACATTCACGAGTATTTGTAAGCACTTGAGATGAGCGTATTTCTTGTTTTATTGTTTGGCACTGACGCTACTTGTGTTTCCACTAGGCATTAGCTTTCAGAGATCAGATTTAACAATGACAACATGCATAGTTTTATTTCATTAATTTAAAATTTATTTTTGAGAACGTAAGTGCACTTAAACATATTTTAGAACAGGAACTCGCTCACGTCAGTTGTGTTCCTCTGGGTAAACGAATCTTGAAGCTAGCTACCCTATCTTAACCAAATATATTCCTAAATATAACATACTTTTACAATTACGGTCAGAGCAACATACAGATTACATAACTAAATACTTTCTTAATCGCAATTTAATTTTGTAAATTAAAAGAAGAATTCTGATTTTCACAATATTTCTTATTTTATTCTAATTCTTATAATAACTTTTGTAGGTAACCTGATATACGGTGCTATGTATGCCCCTCTTCAGGTATTGGAATTGGGACACTTGTGAAGGGATGTCCAAGGGCTGTTGAAGAGGTCTCAATCCCGTCCGTTCGCATTTATCGACTGAGGAAAACCTCCGAAAAAACTTTTATCAGGATTGCCTGTCTCGACGGGATTTGAACATGGGACCTCCCGAATCAGAGTCAAGCGCATAGTGCTCGAGCCAACACTGTCGGTTTTTTATTCAAAGGACAATTAACAGTTTAACTGAGATTTAATAGTATTTTGTTACGCTACAGCGGTTTGTTAGAATGAGTTACATGTTAGTAATTAGTGCAAATTATTACGTTACTAAATTTCGTGTGAAAATTTTGTAATGCATCATAAGAGTTCTAACATTAATTAAGAAGAAAAGAACTAAAATTTTTTTTAAAAGCGTCCAGAATATAGTTTCAATTCAGGTTGTTATAGCATTAATTAATATTATCTTGAGACGTGTAAGAATATTAGTTATGAATGCAACCATATAAAAGATTTGACAATGTGTGCTAGCGCTAAAGACTCAAACAAGAAATTGAACGATTGCCAAAATCCAGAGAAAAATGTAAACCCTTCACGATACCTGTAAGTGAATTACTTTTTTTGTAGTGCATTGATGTATTGTGCAATTTACTACAATGCTCCATATGTGAGAACTATCAAAGTACAAACTATGCATGGTATAAGAATAATACCTTATCTTACTTAAGAATGCACACAGTATGTTATCACTCTGTTTAGCTGTATTCACGTCCATAAAACTAAGTTAGCGAGTAGTAGGTTAATTGCATTTGCATATATTCGATATATTCATGAGAGAGGTAAGTAGTTTTATCTTTTTCCTTCTAACTTCCATTCTGTGAATCTTCTTCTACGACATTACAGGCTTAGATATTCGTGTTCAATTGTTGGGGCGGCATTTGTAAACACATACAGAGTACATAATGTATGACACAAGAATGGTGAAATGTGTTCTGCCATTTTTACATCGCATTGTAGACATTCTTCCTGAAGACAAGATTTAGTTTTGACTGGGCTGACAACAATGCGCAATTCAATATGGATGTAGCAATAAAAGACCGGGATAAATTCAAACTCGGCTTTACTGCAAACTTCTAAGAGAACACAATCAACATCACAAGAAGCTAAAACATGGATTCAAAATGTGTGGGCTACGGTATATGGCCGACTGGCTTTAACTAGTTCTTTCTCATTCAAACTGTATTTATATCAGAAAACGAAACAAGATGATTTATATTTTTATGGCATTGTATTAGCTATAACTTATCGTTTTATTCTTAAAACGAAAATAATGTTCATTTTTAACAGTTTAAACTTGTAAATTGACGTGTCATTGTCAAGCTATTTTTTAAATAAACAGTAAAATGAAAAGAATCACTTACTCTGTCTTGTGTCTTGTGAAACAAGTTTAAAGTTTGAGTGAGAGAGACAACTGCAAGGCCACTACGAGATATCAAGTTGCTCTGTTTCACTCCAGTGGTATTTAAATGGATGTCAACGATTAAAATAAATTACGTGAGGAAAATACCAAATTTACAACATATGTACATGTGCCATAAGCGCCAACAGCTCGTCAGTCCGTCCGTCCGTCGGTCCGTCTGAAAATATGGGTTTATTTCCTTACATACAAGCGTTTTGTAAGTTTATTTATTCATTGTAAAGCTGACAGTTCTTGTTGACAGTTATGGGACATTGCATTGAGTATACGTTTTATAACCGTCAAGTAGAACAATGTGAGAATATTTTGAAAATATATTGGAATACAAATATTGTTAGATAAGGATGTTTTGTCCTAATGTCTTTTTCTTTTTGCTTTTCTTGTTTTGCTTTGCATTATGTTTACTTTCATACATTACTTTATTAAATAGAGAAAACTTTGAATGATTACTTTTGAATATAAAGATAAAATGAAGCTACACACGTGTTTGATTGATTATTATTTCCTCACTGACAACAAAGTTATCTATAATCTATTCCAGTTTCAGAACTCCTCCATGCAGTAACCTCTCTCGCGGGTCTCTCTTATTTTCTTTAATTCTTCTTTGTACCTTTTTTCAAAAATATTTGCATCTTACAAAAGACGTATATTAAAGAAAACACACCTAACACAAGATTTACAACAAGAAAAATCAAATTAAAACTTTGGGTAACAAATTGCGTTTTCAGTTGCGCAAGCTGTTGTTTCCAGGAACTTCTAGCACCCAGAAGACAGATTGCAATACATGACAACATAATGCATCTTGACTAATGAGATAACGATTTAGCTTAGGAGAAAATACGTGTGGTGTTATGGTAATCATAACTCTACGCCTGTGGTTCGTACTGCGAGTGGTAATACATTGAACCACTGATACGATCTTTTTAAATTGAAACAACGAAGTGACAGTGATCAATTACATTGTTATTTCATTACATTATTTGATCCAAGTATTAAATGAAATATTCGCATACATGTCCTGAATATTATACAGGCGAACATAAATCAAAAGTGTTGGGTGAAACGATAAATCTCATTTTATTCCATATTATTTTAAGGGAGTCGATGTGATAGATTTCTTGGTTTCAAATTTATTTTTCAATTTTGTTTTTCAAAACAATTATATTTTGGTTTAATATTATGCATATGATAGCGAAACAAAATTGTCAATTAAAATATTTGCCATTGCGCAACTGATACTGTTAAAGCAATATTAACACACTTCTAGGGTGTTTTGTCATAGCTTTATTAATACGCACTCATTGTAAATCTTCAAGATCGTCCTTACCTGCATTAATCTTTCTCTTCAGTGTCCACAATACTCGTGAAACACGTCAACCTTCAAACTAATACAATCACAGTTCCATCATCCCCCCCCCTCTTTAAAAACACTGCCTACACATATATTGTATGCATATATAACATATATTTCATTCAGGATAACTAGTAATGAATTTAGAAAGTAACAGAAAAATTATTTTGTACACCATGACCGGGAAAACAATTGCCAAAATTGGTAATTTTCGAACTAGGTCCCATCGGCCAAAATCTCCCTTAAGAAATAACATTACTGCGATCTTTATGCCATGTGACCTTGGATGATTTTGATCCAAAAAATATTGGCCATTATTGGCATACTCGTCAACTTTTTCTGCAAATCAGCTCAACTTTGTTTTGTTATTTGGGCAAGTGGGTTGGTCAAAATATACTGATTAGGCCTATCAAGAAGGCGTGTGATTTTTGAGTGCATATTTTTGTGTGTTTGAGTGTATATTTGTACACAGTTTCAAGAAATGACGTTATAAAGGGCCATTTTAGATTGGTGCGATGCTCTAGTATCTATGTGAAACAAACAATAAGCGGATAAAGCCGATTTAAGAAATTCACCAAAACGGTTATTTTCGCAATTTTCAGGACTAAAAAAATTTAAATGCACATTTAAGTATAGTTTTATGTTATAAATCATGTGATAATAAATAATTTTTGCGGGTAATAGCCCCTTTAAGCATCATGAAGTTGAAATAGTACTTTCGTACAAAATCAAAATCCCTTGAACTCCATGATACCACTGAGTTTCAAACTTATCAATACATAAAAAAATGTAAGGCGAAAACGTAATAATAATCTAAAATAATAATTTATATTCAACCACAGTGATCGTGTTTGTACGGTTTCACAGGTACTTACTACATATTAAAAAAATATTTAATCTGGAATTAATAAAAAAAGTAAATAATAATAATTGCTATTGTGGATGTGCATCTTTGTAAAATAATACGATTTAATAATTAATATACTCATTTTATTATTTTTATATTTTTTAATTTTTAATTACATTTTATTTAACTTGACAACATTATATTAAAATAAAATAATTTAAAAATTTGTATTTCTTATAGTCTACTCTCGGTTACACCATGATTAATCCTCACCGGGCGACATAATAATACGCATGAGCTGCGTTGATATTGATTCTCAAAATTCTCATCAAACCGATTAAAGAATATAATATATTCTTTTACGTAATACCTCCACCCTAACCAGGATTTGGCCAGTAATCAAACATTCAGATTAAGTAGCTCAAGCGAAACGTTCGTATGAGATTGAGAAGTCTGAGCAATGTTGTGTTCAGTCGCTTATACGAATGCAAGGGATTGAATCATCTTAAACAGCTCGGGCAATCGGCATTCTCCTCACAACTACCCTTACTCCAAAATTTCATACTAAAAAAATCAAATTAACAAATTAGAAATAAACATTTATAGTACAAACGAGCAACACAAATATTAAGTTTTATGAATTCAAGCCCTGATATTGAAGTGGCGTACACGCTAAAAAATTAAGCTTCATTGACAAGTTTAATTTACTTTTTTAAAGATGAAGCATTTTATAAAGAGATTGTAATCTTTACAGTCAAAGACGTCTAAATTCGAGCCGACCGAAGAAATTAAAGAACGCACGTTTCCAGAAAGTGAAGAGAAAACAATTTAATAACAAACAACAAAATGCGCACTTTGAAATTAAAAAATGTTTTAATTAATTTTACTTGTCTCTTTGTTTTCTTATTAGATTTTAGCAAAAGCCTTTATTTGTGAGATTTAAACAAAAATCACGCTCTGTCAAAAGAATGTTTGAACTTTAAACGAACTTTTTCGTTTAGGAAGAAAACTTGGTTGTTTGAACAGAATACTATATGGGTTATAAAAGCTTCAAATAATTTTTAGCTCTCGAAGGGTAGAGAAAATGAGGAATGTATCCTTAAAAAAATAAGTAAAAATAAAAATAAAAAATCTTATTTACTATCGGTCTACCCACATTCTTTATCAGCCGGGAAGGTTACTTTGATATACTCCAACGAGATTTTAAATATGTTATTGATTTTATTTTTGTTTGATGAATTTTAATTTTATTTATTTTGATTGGTTTATTTGTACAGATTTAAGATAAATTTTAAATATTTAGCGAAGATATTGTTTAATTTATATTGTTGTTGTAAAATGATCTCTGAATGTGTTCAACAAATTGTTTAATGTTTTGTGTATGATGTTATCTGGAAAGATTGACGTTATTGAGTATCACGTGTATTTAAAACCACACGATGATATGCCAATTAATAAGAAGTCGGTGTAAAGTAGTGAGAAATAAATTTTGTGAGTTATGCTATCAATTCAGTATGTTAAAATAAATTGCTCAAATAATGGATTGTTGGATGAGCGTAGCGAGCGAAGCGAAGATTCCATTTCACTACACTGGAGAAAAAAATCCGATATGTTTTTTTTTCTTTTTTTTGTATTTTTGTCTGTCTGTTAACACGATTCCGGCTAAACCGATTCTCCGATTGAGATGAAATTTTATGGAGGCCTTCGAAATCTCTGAACTTAGAACTGCCACGTTTTTGAGCGCAATCTGGAAATTTTTTCTCATAAAAAACGCAATTTTACGATTTTTTTCGATTTTTTAAAAATTTCTTCGACTTATAACACCTACATGCTTTATCCGATTGTAATGATTTTTTCACAGAACCTTAATTTTATGAATTTAGATATTCGTGTGAAATTTGAGCGTAATCGAAAAATTATTTCTCATGAAAATCGAAATTTTACGTTTTTTTTTTTAAATTACGATTAATTAAAAAAATTAAGTTAATTTTTTATTTAATTTAATTTAAAAAAAACTTCGACTAAGTAATGATTGTTTCACAGAACAACAGAAAATCCACGTAACACATGGCAGGTCAATGCACCAATTACGCTCATCCAACAACGCGGCGGGACTTAAGCGTTTGCCTAGTATTAACATTATTGAAGGATCAAGTTCATTCAATTTTCGAATGATGAAATAAAAAATATTAAAGTGACAATATCTGTAGGGATTGCACTCATTTGACAATTAAACCATTGAACGTAGAATCTTCTTTAGAATCTGACTGTATCTGATTTCATTCCGCATGGAAGCCACGAAAAGAAAACTGCAAGTTGGCTTGCTTTTTAAATTTTGTTGGGCTTATAATGTCATTCAACTCAAATTACTACATTATAAACAATATTAATTTAATATCACTCTTCCGTTAAAGTATCATCTTTCCACTTTCATTTGTCGTTTGTAGTGACATTGCAAAAAAACAATGCTAACCGGCATTCCGGAGGTTTAATGCACCCGACCCGGCACCTCCACCAAAGTCAGTGAAACATTGAAATATCGGGTTAAGTGTTTGTGGAAGTGGATTCTGACTATGCGTATACAATGTTAACTGGTATCGCAAATGGACAACAAAACTGCAACATTTTTCATTCTTATTTTAGATTTTTAGTACCAGTCACTGAACCGAATTCAAATCAAAGTAAACATTATAAAATCGTATAGAAAAACGAAACGCGTATCGGCCTTAAAACACATCTTAAAATGTTAGATAAAAAGTAGTTTTTTTGACAAATTAAATATTTCTAGGGGGATGGAGTAAATTCAAAGTATTCCCGAGCCACAATATGCATTGAGTCAAAGTATCCTTGGTCTACAAAAGAAGATATTAGGAACCCGTTAACATTTTGTAAGCAAAGGCATACTCTTGCCTGCATGTTTAATATGGACAATCAATTAGCAAATTGATGAAAATCTACGTTATTCTTAATTTTATTACTATTTTGTGTTGTTAAATCGTCTGGCTTGATTAAGGTTATTGGTTTCATCAATTGAGTCCAGAATATGGGTTGATTCGTTTTGTATCATCATGTTCCAAATAAAAACAGGAATAATACGATATTAAAATTTTGTTTTATACTTGTTAGATTCCAGAGAGATTAAGTATTGAGTTACTAAGCATTTGAGCTTTTTTGTACTTTTATATATTATTTTACATAATATCATTGAATTGAATTAAATGTATTTCATGGATCATGGTTTATATTTGTAATAGATTCGCATAAAACGCTTTATAAACAATTGATTTAGTTGGAAATTCTTGTAAGAATATAAACATTCGTATCGCCGCTGCAAGGTTCACTCAAGATTTTCGGTGTGATCCTCTTCAGATGACTACCTAGGTAAAGTTTTAAACGTAACTGTGAATGCAATGTCCGAGGGCAGCTTAGGACATCTCGATTACTTTCAATCGCATCAACGACTGAAAAAAACATAGGAAACACTCACAGTCATGATTACCGGTGAGTGGCGGGATTCGAATCTTTTACCTTCCGAATCGAGAGTCTCACCAAGCTATGCATGAGCTATCTCCGTCGATTGCTCGCGGTGTGGGTGTGGTTCAAGTAGGGTAGACGTTAAATAAATAAATCAACAATAAATTAAAGCTGTACTGATATCTGTGAAGGAACAACCAATGATTGTTAGTGATACAACGGACGAAACCAGTATTTTTAGTTTCCTTGTAGTGGTGGGTGGATTTCAAGAACACTTAATAAAATTGGTCTTATCTTAAATTGATGTATTTCTTTTTTTCTAAATGTAAGTGTTGCGTGCCTGTAGAATGAAGCGAACACTTCGCTGTTCACGTGGTCTCAGCATTGTCATCCTATTCGCTCGCCTGCACGAGAACGAGCGTGTCGCCTCCATGATCGCAAAGCCTGTTGCATTGACATGCCCTGATGAAACAAGATGGCGGTGATCGACGAGACTGACGTGGCAACGCCGCACGACGTCAGGTAGCGCTCGAACAAAGTGCGGCCTAATTGAGAAGTTGTAACCTGACAGCCTTCGAAGCCGGCTCCGCGGGGAATATCTCCACACCTGACTTGGGCTTCGATTGAGGTGGATATAGAAATGTGGGTTGGGAACAAGGATCAAATTAAAACTGGATGGAGTAGGGATTACATGAGGTGTGTGGGAAGACTATCGTGTACGAGTGATTAGACGTGGCTGTCGGACGAAGAAATACTGGCAGATACACAGACATGAGTGTTGTCGAGGCAACAAATATCAGTTTTCCACTGGAGAGAGGTAGAGAGAGAGAGAGAGAGAGAGAATGTCTTTTACAGGCGAGACCAGCTAGGTATTATTTTTATCCAACGCATGAATCTTATTTAAATTAATACCATCTTATGAAAAGTAGAAAGCAGTTAATTTCCATTTCACCTACTCGTAATTATTTAATTACACATTTTACACATTCATACACCTACTCTATACCATACTAGTAGGTGATGTGTGATATTTGAAATATGTCTCTTATAGTAAGCATCTCCAAAGATTTAAAATCAATAAATATTACTGTTCTAATTTTAATATACTATCATTATTAGCATCCAATATGTTTGTGTGAGAAAGATAGAAAAAAGTCCTAGAGAACGAGAGAGAGGGGAGAGATAGAGAAAGGTGATGGAATATTATATTATATCTCACAACTACAACTAAACGATTCAAGAGGCACGATTGTTTTGTATCACGAGAAAGATCTGGCATGTATTAGTAGTGTATTCATCCTTGTTAGGCCGGCCTTCACTTCGCAGTGTGTCATGCCCCTTACTAGCCATACGCTATGTTGTATTATGGCTCTCTGCACAATCATTTCTTTTTTATAGTTTTTTTTATCGATACTTGTTTTTAGAATATTGTTTTCGATTTGTTGAATTAGTGATGCAAGACATTGTATCATTATTCCTTGTTTATGCCACGTCATATTTGATGTAACGGTACATTATATATGTGTTGTTGTGTTGTGCTGTGCTGTTACTTTGAGGATTGTGTTATTATATTTTCTCAGGAAAATCATGTTTCGAAAAATGATATATTTATTCTTATAAATTTGATTGTGCGTTTATCATTTAAGACGCATAGTTATATACTTCCATAGCGTGCATCTGATTTATTTAGCGTCATAATTATTGTTTTTAAAACAAACTGAGTTAGAATCTGCAATATATTGCTGAAGTATGTACGTACATAAATGTATTCCGGTTTATTTTATTACAAAGCAATCTAATTCCTGTGTTATGTAGCACTACAGTTAAATTGTGATTCATTAAAAAAATAAATTTTTTGACCTAGTTAAAGGTTGTATGAGTCTTGTATGTTCCCATCAAGTTAATGGCGAAATATGTTCAATATTGTCACAACACAATACAAACACTTAAACTGTGACATGTGTTCTGAATATAATAACGTCAACATTTTTAATAACACTACTAACAGCAATCCTGCTTTTATAAATATGATAGGATTGGTCGTCTTTGTTACAGAAGCGCTCAAAGACGAAAATAAAAGCGTTGTTAACTCCTCTCATGCATGTAATATAGAATTATGTAATTCCTAAGGGTTGCACGGCTGCGTTCCTCTCTTGGGTACAAAACCTGGAACCTGGAATTAAAGTTGCGATCTGCGCCGAGCTATGTTGAAAACTTGTCGATAAAACGTAGCGTTTTATATTAGCATAATAGAATGTCGATATCTCGTGTGCATAATACAATTTGGTGCAGATGTTTGAGGGAGTCCCTCTTCATAACATCACCGCGGGAGGCGAGATCTGACGGGAGTTCATCAACCCTCAGAGTGGTTTTCCGGGTTAGTTATTGTGGAACACTGTGCGCTTTGAGTGTTATTTCAAGAATGTAAACGATCACGTAAACATGCGTTATTATAATAAGGAAACATAAAACTACATACAAAGGATCTTATGATTTAATATGTTTAAATACGATAGCTATTTCAAAAGTTTTGACCTAAATCTATATACTGGCGAACTTACTGCATGCATATTATAACAAAATAGGCCTTTAACCTGCCTAAAAGACTTTTAACGATAATTTATCGACCTATTGAAGCTCAAACGTATAATATAAAGATAAAGATAATTTTTAAAGGAGATTTTTTCATCAAATCGTGAGAATCCAAAGACGATCCGAAACTATGTTTATATTTCGAGACGATTAAGATTGAAAAAAATTGATGACAAGTAGGTTGTGCCTTAAAGGTATAACATATTAAAACAATCAAAATAAACGTTTACAAGAAATTTAGAGATTTGAATATTTTATAACTCACACACTTGCACTCGGACGAACGACGTATTTATCATTCTAATATGACGAATATTAAATTGGATTCTCAATTGTTTGCTAGAACACATTTAAACATGCAACATGGTGAACAATACACTGTTCTTGTTCCATTATAAATGTGATTTAAATTATATGTGCTACTTCGTTTCAAACAATGTGCTTAGAATAAATTAAATCATGGAATGTTTTATTTTGACAAATAAAATTGCGCTACGCTACATACAATTTAATGTGATATTCATGACAATAACTGTCATATGAATCTCCTCTCAATGAAAAATAATAAAAAAATACACAGATGAAAAAGTTTTATATCCCAAGGGGAACGAAGGAAAATGGCTATTGTGTGTGTTTCGAATAATTATGTTAGTTCGTACAGAGAATAACATTTAGCTGATTTTCATCCCCGTAAATTTTGTCAAAGTGAAATAGATTTAAATAATTACGTCATGTTATGAATATGGAGATGGAGTAATACTGTGTAAATACCAAATTTAATGGGCATGCGAGTTGCAGGTGGCTGAATTCTTCTGGCTTTATCTAAAGAAGCTATTCTTCAGCCGGTCGTGCAATTGGATATTTATTCCATATATTTACACTACTTGAGAACATTATTACACAAAATAAAATTGATATATATGTTTAGGCGAAAGAATGTCAGCATTAATATCAAAGAAGGAATTATTGGAAAGTACTCTTAGCTTTTCCTCGAATTGCGCAGGGGTGAACATTAGTGCTCCAAAAGAACTAAACTAATAACACCAATAACAATTTTCGCGAATTTTGGTTACTCTCTGTTTACGATACAAAATTGTTCACACGTATGTAGGCAAAGACAAAGAGAAATATGAATGAGTAATTTTTTCCCCCAATTGATCTCTTTAACCTTTATAGGCGCGCTAATTTTATTGCAAAAGTGAGCGGACGTATAAAATTTACAGCCGTGCATCCATGGCTCCACCCAGGCTCACCGTAAAATACGACCGTTGGCTTATGCCAAGGGATGGTGCAGAAATAGCGTCAAATCAAATAATGAGCAAGTAAAGTTACCATACATTTTATATTTCTTTAAAAATGTAGGCCTGAAATAAGAACCCAAACGCACAGGCAAAAAATAAAATTGCACGGATATATTTCAAAAGTGAATCCATAAGAGGATATTTATTTATTTTATTATGTATTTATTTGTTTGTCAATATATCGTTAACAGGGCAGAGCCCCACCAGAAACGTATAATAAAAACAAAGGGGAGACATGCATTTTAAGCAAATTCATGTTCGCTCGGCCGACTGACACCACATATGTTTACAATTTTGGGTAGTTGACAAGTAAGCTAAAACATAGGGCTCTACAGTTACTCTTTTCAAGAAATTATTTTCAAATAATCTAAAAAATTAAATTGATTTTCATATTTTTGGATTTTCTTAAAAAGTCTTTAATTTACCATAGTCGTGGATTGATCCTAGTTGTTAAACATACAATATTGAAAATCTACTACTGTAGGGCTGTCCATGTATGCTTTATTGACAACTGTGTAAAGTTTCATATAAATTGGAATCATCCTGGTTGAGCGAACAGCTATGTGCGAAGTGTCTAATGTGCCCTATTTCCTCTTAAACGAAAATAACAAATATTTCAAACATTGTTTGACATAATGTGTTGTGACATATAAATGCTGTGTAGTGACATTTAAAACATCTCATCCTTGTGATGAGTCTATGTTGCTAGAGTGTAGAGATAAGACTATACTTGTAAGCCTCTAGCAGTTTCGTTTTGTTCTGTTGTCACGCTGTCGCACCGAAAACGTGGTAAGCGATCCCGAGAAATTATTCGTTCGAAGTCTGGAACAATTTTCAAACTCAATATTAAAACTTGTATAAGAAGTTTGCTTGGAATACAGGCCTACTCGGATATAACGAAAATGATTTGTTTTTGTACTGACGTAGACGAATATCCTGCATGAGATATTTTGTTTGGAGCTACAGGGAAAACCTGAAGGCGGCCGGGACTGATGGGAACTAATGGGGACTGGTGGCAAGTGGTTGGCTGCATGGTTATTCTATTCGTCGATCCTCAGCTGGTCAAAAGTTTTTTCCATAACACCGTAAACTGTAATCAGAAACCTGATTCGATAAACTTCTTCTCGCTATAGTGTGCCATCTTTTTCCTATTCCTCGCCTTGAAATAATAAAACGTTATCATTCTGACCGGTTACTCTATAGTCTGTACCTATAACTCATTTGCGCCAAAATTTTCTTACGAATGTGGGATTAGCGACATTAAATCTTATGTGCTATAGTATAGAATTTCAATTAATAACAATCGATTTAATTTTTACCTGATATCATAATTCGTTTCAGGTCAGTTAGCCTTGTTTATTTACGTCTTATCCACTCAGTATAAAATGGTCTACAGCTGGCTATATTTGTGTCAAATAACTAGGAAAACGCTTAAGTCCCGCCGCGTTGTTGGATGAGCGTAATTGGTGCATTGAGCTGCCATGTGTTATGCGAATTTTCTGTTGTTCTGTGGCAAAATCATTACTAAGTTGAATTTTTTTTAAATTAAATTAAATTAAATTAAAAATTAACTTTTTTTTTATTAATCGTAATTGTTAAAAATAATCGTAAAATTGCGATTTTTATAAGAAATAATTTCTCAATTGCGCTCAAATTTAACACTAAGAAATTAATTCATAAAATAAAGGTTCTGCGAAAAAATCATTACAATCGGATAAAGCATGTAGGTGTTATAAGTCAAAGAATTGTTTAAAAAAAGAAAAAACCTGTAAAATTTCGATTTTTATGAGAAATATTTTTTCAATTGCGCTCAAATTTCACAAGAATATCTTAATTCATAAAATAAAGGTTCTTTACAAAAATCATTAAAATTGGAATAAAGCATGTAGGTGTTATAAGTCGAAGAAATTTTTTAAAAATCGAAAAAAAATCGTAAAATTGCGATTTTCATGAGAAAAAATTTTTCGATTGCGCTCAAAACGTGGCAGTTCTAAGTTCAGAAATTTCGAAGGCCTCCATAAAATTTCATCGCAATCGGAGTATCGGTTTAGCCGGAATCGTGTGGACAAACAGACAAAAATACAAAAAAAAAGAAAGAAAAAAAAAAAAACATTCCGGATTTTTTTCTCCAGTGTAGTAGAATGGAATCTTCGCTTCGCTCGCTACGCTCATCCAAATACCTACAAGTTTTAAGCTGTAATGCATCATTATTAGAAACGAGTTTTTTTAAGCATTTAAATTTACAATATACAGCATTTATTTTGTAACTTTAGCATTTTGTAGCATATCATTTTTCTTTCCACCAACACTGCTTCTCATAGAGATACCATACTCTAATGGTATCTCTATGCTGCTTCTTGCACTTCTAATGTTAAATTATGAACCATGGAAAAATTACAATTGAATATAGCCACTTAAAATGTTAGAATACAATGTTAATAAAGTTTATCAAAAGACCTGGTATGGAAAGCACTAATTTTAGCAAAATTATAATTTTGTAAAGTTTTACAAATTAAATGAATCAAAAACCTAAAATGTTTTAAAAACCTATCTATAATCAGTCTCAAGTGAGATAAAATAGCTGTGACGTTGTCTTAGTTGAGGTTGTTTAGCATTACGTTTTCTATGAATAACCTAAGGATACGATTAAGTTTATTTTTAAACTATTTGAATATTGCAATACACTGCATGGCAAAGATTAGTGATATTTTATCATATAATTCGAACAATTTTATTGGATGAGCGAAGCGAAGACTTCAATTTCACTGACCCCCCAAAAAATTTAGCTCCGATGTTTTTTGTTTTTTTTGTATTTTTGTCTGTTTGTTAGCAGGATTCCGGGCAAACGGCATAAGTGATCTTGATGAAAATTGGAGGGGACCTTCGAAATCTCTAAACTTAGAGGTGTATTGTTTTTGGGTACAATCGAAGAAATATTTCTCATGAATATCGTACTTTTACGATTTTTTTCGATTTTTAGTGCGATATTTTCGTGTCATTTGGGCCGATTCTGACCAAACGGGTGAAGCTACAACGTTCATATTATACATGGACATTAAGGTTATGGTGATGTAGTACCTTTTGAAAGAAAAAGTTGGAAAAATTAGCCAGAATCCATAGAAATAAAGCTTTTAATATAATTTTTTTACGGTAAATAATAACATTTGACAAGTAACAAAAGAAACATGACAACAATCACCTACAATACATAGGCAGCAAAGCAAAACACTTGCAAAAGTAAAGATATCCCACGCAAACTAAAAACTTAAAAAAAGCTCATCCATCAACGCGGCGGGACTTTAGCGTTTTCCTAGTACATTTACATTTGAACTTGTGAATGGTGAGACGTACATCATGCCAGATGGTAAATGTGATAAGAATTATTATTATTATTATGTATAATATGTATTATTATGCACTTCTCTTGATTTGACACGTTTGACCGATTTACGATATAAGATTAACCTTTAAATTGTAGTATGAGGAATAGTTCATTATAAACCTCTAGATATTAAATCTTTAAAGCTATTTTCTAAGGAAACCACGACAAAAAATTACGTTTGTGAAATGAATGTTTAACACAACTTTAATCAAATTACTTTTCTCCGTCGTGCTATCAAAAGTACAACAATGTTCTAGAATTGTTCAGAACCATTACATTCAAATCCCTCGAGCTATTTAACTAGACTTGTTTAACGATTACACTTTCTCTTTTTTTTTTTTTTTAAAAGTGAATTACCATTTGGATTTAGTTAAAGATAAGCTCGCTCACAACGAAATCGTTTTAAGAATGCTTGTGCTTAAAAATAAAGCTTTGGTTTAACGAGCTCAATGTAGCTTGTTAACACGGTGTAATTTTTAATGTGCTTTGTACACGTTAACACGTTATCACGTAGCCCCCGGTACTCCCGACTTGCGGCCGGCTTAATTGCATAGTCTGTTTTTGTTTTGAACTCCGATAAGAACTAAATTGTGTGTACCTAACACTATATATATACTCGAGAATGCATGGTGCATGCTGTTCGATGAATTCAAAAATGTATTATAGCTAGGTAAAACCCTTGTAATAAACCAAGCTACTTAGGTGATAATGGAAAGAACAGTCCAAACTTTGGGCATTAAAATATACGGGTTAATTTCAAATTCCAAACGCAAGATAAGAGTTATAATTCTTTTAAATACCATCAATAAATTTTGACTAAGAGGATTCCCTATATGCCTAACTTTTCTGCCCGACCGTCTGAACGTATTTTACGTCTCACGACAAAATTACTGAATATAATGCATGTTTGATTGATTGATTGATTGATTGTTTGTTTGATTGTTTGATTGACATGCATGTTTTTGCTTGCACTGCCCTTCAACAGGGAAAATATATTTTTGTTTTTGATGACACTATGGATTAAAAAGACCACTTGAAGGTGGAATGCCTACATACCTGGCACCTCCATCAATAGGAGTGGTACGCTTGAAGATTCGTGGTATAACAACATTGCTTCGTTCCCTATATTAGGTACTCTCATATCAGTGCTTGGTCATCGACGCGAACATTGTTATTAAATTTTAGTGTTTAATTAAAAGTAACGAATAAAATTTAAAAAAATGATATAACAAAAATAAGGACTTCGTCTTTTTAAACGGCAGTTTGTTTGAGCATCGTAAATGTATATCCATGGTGTTGGGTTCGAACAGCGTCGCCGAAGATGCAGCGTAGAATGCACAGTTATCTAGTTCCTGTCGAATGTTCTGTTCTTTGCCGTATTATTCTGTTCGAAACTCTAAAATATTGATGAAGGCAATTGCAATAAATTTACTCCAACTTCGAGTTGACACTTGAAATCGAACCCTGCACGTTACTTCAGGTTAACCAGCCGAGCACAGCAAACAAAGACGTCTTGAATTATTAATGATGAATGTAACAATAGCTTGCCAAGTAGCTGTGATCATGTACCGAGTTCCAATACATGTAATACATAGACAAAAAGATAATAAAGTACTACACGAATGACAAAACTAAAAAGTATTGTTGCAATGCATCACTAGCTACAAATTATTATACTCTCGTTATTGTACTGCAGAAATAATAAGCAATACATAACTCACTCTTTATAAAGCGTTGCTTGTAGGATTCTGTAAAAGATTGGTTTATAGAGAAACATAAACAGCAGAATGCTAACCTCACTGAAAGCCAGCGAGACGAGAAGGCAATTTGTAATGCAATATTGTAGTGATTTGCAGTAAATTGATCATTTATTTTATACACCTTTTCTCTTATTGTGTTTGTGATGTTCTAAAAGATAAACTATTTTAAGGTGGTGTTGTAAAACCGACCAAAGAGCTTTGCGATTTGACACTTCTGATGACGTGAGTTTCATTTCCTATCAACAGTCTTTAATATCATTATGCACAAAGTTGTTATGTTTTGACTTGTTTTGAAGTAAAATTGCAGATTATTTTAGTTGACAGATGGAAAGATAACTTATAAATGAACCTCAATCATTTTATAACCTTATACCCTGAAATTAGGTTTTGTCCCTCAATATATATTTTTTTCTTTTTTATTGTGCTATTACCCCATAAATGCATATTTTATCACTTACTGGTATTCAATGGCATATTACAATACATTAAAAAAATCAATAAAAAAATCGTTTTATAAACTTATAGTTTTAAGTTTACACTTCACGATTTTGTTCATCGTTTTGATCCTAAAATTTGTGAAAACTGGCGTTTTGTTTAAATTTTTGATTATATGTATGTACTGGAGCATATCACCAATCTAGCGTATAGCGGATAGGTTCTGGTCAAACCAGTCACAAAGCTAGGAGGACCAAACGTCTTCCAAACTGCCCGACTGAAGTAAAGATACATCCAGCTAACATCATGGAAACAATTAGGCTTTAGGGTGAGTGTGTAATACTTTAGGAGTTGAAACACGCCTACTATATGCAGGGTTGCATTTTGTTTGTTTACAGTGTTAAGATAGCATTTACCATTTGCCTAGTGTAAATAAATTTTCCCGTTTCAGGCAAATACAATTTGAATATTGAGTTGATTTATTGTAGTTCGATATTGGAACATCTGTCAACAGTAATGCCACGAGGTTATTACATGTCAAATTGCACAATTTTGGTATCAATTACACGTAAGTACGATACCACCTACCTTGTCTGTAGTAGACCTACTGCTGACACACGCAAGCTTGTGTAAATAAGAGTGTGCCTATGAATATGGAAACGTACATTATACGGTCTGTGTTGTTGTCTAGTGTTGTTGTAAAACATGGAACACAATGTGTAGAATCTACTCACGCGACGGTGCTAGCTTCTCACAGCTGCGTGTCTCTCAACTATACGGGTTAAATACATACTATATATTTGGATCTATTCAGCTGGTAAGTATTGTTATTAAATCGTTACATTAGTTTTGAAACAAAAACATCTTCTTTGCAAAACACACCATTATTATCTCACAATTAAATTCATATTTATCTTTAATCACATTTAATGATAACGTGTTTTGGCACAACTCATTATGTTTGTAATAAAATACATTCATACGTACTAATAATAAATATTATAAATGTGACAAATGGGAATAACTAAATCTGCATTTTAAATTGCACATTTTCTGATATTGTTGGATGAAATTTCAATATAATTCGTACTATGTTTTTAGTTTTATAATTGAATTTTACTAAATAGTAAATAAATGTTAATACTGTTAAACGTGTTATACGATAAAAAAATAAAAAAAGAAGTAAAACAAAAGTCCGATATAAAAGGGGTATCCATTCACAGAAAACTCAGTTATTTAAATCTGCAACAGACAGAACCAAATACATTTAAAACTAGTTTTGATTTTTTTTGTAAAATAGAGAGAGAATGAAATACTTCCACCCCACTAATGCACATTGAATATTGTTGTATTGACACTTTTATCTGTTTGTTTAGGAGCAAACAAGGAAGGAATTCATTGGCAACTCGTTGCCAGGTCCTATTTTGTTCAGTGTAATTTCTATTACATATATCGGATCAAAATGACTATTACATTTGTGCCAGTTGAATTTAATTTTGCGATACTCATCGGTTTGTTTTTAAAGAAGCTTTCAATTACTTTCAGTAATCTTTATCAATGAACCTTTTCCCAAAGCGTAGGGCATTCAATGGGAACGAACTGAGATTGGTCGAATTTTACTCGATCCGAGCCATCCGTGACGCTTCATGACAAAAGTTGCACTTCGTTGCCATGTAAGCGAGACTTTGTAAATGAAATTTCCATCACAAACTTTATAAATAAAATACATATTCGTATGACGGCTTCTAAATGATTTGGCCACCTCAGATTTTGTCGCCGTTTAGTTTGAAAAAAAAACTTTCGATTAACTTTAATGTAACTTTTTAACTTTTGAACGATTTTGCCACAAAACTATACAGCAACCCGCCTAGGTGGTATGTACATGTGTGCAAATTTCAGGTCGATCAGAGAAACGGTGCGACCTGTATCGAAGCAGTAACAGAGAAAGAAAAAAAAAATAGACATTCGAGCCATAGAGTCAAGTGGAGACGCTCGCTACGCTCGCTCAATTAATCACAAAGAACAAACAATTAATTCTGTTTTTTTTTTTTTTTGAGAGAGAAAAATACTTCCACCTTTCCACACTTTTGCACAAGAATAGGTTGTTGTATTGTCACTTGCATCTGTTTTGTTTACCGAACAAAACAGAGAAGGTAGAACATTGGCAAAGTTTGGTTTTGACCAGCTGTCCTATTTGTGTTTTATGGTGTAATTTTGTTACACATGATTGAGAATAAATTGGGACTTTACTTTTGTGCAGTTTAATTTTAATTTTAGCATACATCGTTTGTTATTACCCGGGCTCCAACATGATTTCAGTATAATCTCGTATCAATGGAACCTTATTCCCCAAAGCGTGGGGGGGGGGGATATGTCGTAGGGGATGACGAGATTGTCCTGTAATTGTATTGCTATCCGTGCGAGATGGTCTTATAATCCACATCTCGTGACGTATGACACACGCGAAGTATACACAAGCTACTTCTGAACCAATCACATTAGACATGCACAGGCTTTTGAACATTGAACATTGTGTCCGATTGCTTTCAAAAGT
Organism: Sweltsa coloradensis; assembly: GCA_024449915.1. Lineage (NCBI taxonomy): Eukaryota > Metazoa > Arthropoda > Insecta > Plecoptera > Chloroperlidae > Sweltsa > Sweltsa coloradensis. The sequence goes on from JAMZAV010000980.1 coordinate 62,585, forward strand.
TTATACGTCTAGAAAACTCATAAACTTTAATTTGGCTTTTTGGCTTTATTTTTATTTACATGTGCTTTAAATACCACGTCATCCTTCATCAACACCTTTATCACCCTTTCATTATTAATGATGTCAACATTATGTATTTTGTAGAAATATTTCATTATTAATGATGTCAACATTATGTATTTTGTAGAATAAGAGCACTGTTAAATAATTCGTAAATATATAGTAATATTATAAATCATTTAAGTAGCCAATGTACGTATTACTGGGTTGAATTTTTTTAAATATATTTTATACACTAAAATAAATTTTATTCTAAAAAAAAAATAATAATATATTAATTATTATGTTATATTATGATCAGTTTTGTTTGCCATGAATCTAATTTTAATTAATTTCATATTTGCTCTGAGCCCCTTTTCTATAACTTCTACTGGCTTAGATTCGTAGTTTATCGCACGAATCGAACTCGAAAGCTATGTGTAACAAGTCTGTTTACCATGATAACCACACAGTGACTCATCACCTACGAGCTCGATTCGTGCGATTACCTACGAGTAGAAGTTGTAGAATCGAGGCCCTGACTTCGGGAACATTCAATATTTGAAATCTTATCACTAGGCTTGTACGCTAATGCTTTTTCTAGTCGCGTTGATGGATGAGCATTTTTGATGAAAAAATCGTAAAAGTACGATTTCTATGAAAAATATTTCTTCAAGTTTCTCTTAAATCATAACATATATAATTTCAGTAATTTTTAACGTTCTAATAAAGTTTCATGAAGATCGGAGAAGTCGTTTGCCAAATATCACGAACATATCTATTTTAAAATCGAAAAAAATCGTAAAAGTACGATAATCATAGAAATATTTCATCGATTGTACCCAAAAACTTACTAAGTCTTAGTTCAGAGATTACGAAGGTCCCCTCAAATTTTCTTTAAGATCGCATATTATGCCGTTTTCCCGGTAGAGCGCGAACAAACACACACACACACAAAAAAAAAACACACATGAGCTAATTTTTTTTTTTGGGGGGGGGGGGTCAGTGAAATTGAAGTCTTCGCTTCGCTCATCCAATTATCTCTCAAATGTGTAAACCCAAAATTTCGGGTCGGGTCAAGTATTTGGAAGCAGACCCGACAGCCAAATGGGTACCCATTTTTCGGGTAGCGAAAATATATATATTTTTGGTGTGATGGAATTGATTAAAAGGATGGGTCTAAGATTTACTTACTTTTTTGGTGGAGGTGCCGGTCCAGACATTATTTATTTACAGACTGCCAGAATGCCATTCATTGAAAATCCAGGCTATAGACAATGAACTGGGAAAAAATTATAATGTTAGCTTGGTGTAATAAATTTCCTTCATTCAAAGCTGTAAGGTTCACAAGTAAAATTCATTGTTTATGAAGTATTAAAACGGCCGTCTTTTCCATACTCGAAAACCCGAAGCAGTTAAGTATAACCGTACACCCGAACCCGACCCGATTGTCAAAACCTCGACAATCACACAACTCTTGTTCCTACACATAGTCATTTATCATAGAAAAACATAATTATCTTGATTCAATTGACAGAACCATTTGTAGATATTACAACATACATCGTGCCCAGCGGCCAAACAAGTGTTGATAAAGGAAATATATTCGGGGAATTGCAAATGGATGTTAATCAATTTGATTGTTTTGAAATATCTTGTTGTCGTGTTATTTTACTTCTCTATGTATTATCATGAATAGCTTACAAAACTCTATAATACAACTCTACAACGATAGGATAACGAACAATATTTGTGTTGGTTAATACTGCCTTCATTGCGCCAAACAATCTATAAGTAAATACAATATCAATGGACAATATAATTGGTGACAGTTTCATATATTTATTTGTTGTATCATTGTTTGTTTATTTAAAATGAGATCTTCTGTTTAATATCATAGAGAGCATGGTTATCAACAAGATTTCACAAGTCTCTTTACGGTTTTATATTCATAACACATTATCATTACAAAAAATTAAACTTAAAATCAGAAAGAAAAGCAATGTCATATTATCCTTGTGTTTAAACCGATTTAAAATTGTATATTCAATTTTTTTCTTGTGCAATATGAATCATTCGTTCATTTTTTTCATCTTGACTAATTAACCAAGTCACATTATTGAGTGTTTGCTGTTAAATGAAAACCAATGTTGAAACGTTTACTTTGACTTTATTCTGCTATTCAAGGATAGTTCCACGAAAACACAACCGCTCTTACTCCGAAACCGTAGCTAGCTTCAAAGAACTTAAATATTGAAGATGTTGATATTATTATTAATGTAAATATGCAATTTTCCCTTTCCGAGACTATTGTTTTACATTAACTTCTGTAAGTTACTTTAAAAAACTTTTAACCTTTAAGTTATTTAAATTTGTTATTAACTTCAACTTTTACTGTAACCCGACGAACTGCCATTTTAACGAGTTGCTATTATTCTTAACTTAGCAAACTCTGATCCACGGTAGGATAATATATTTCTTCTTTAATATTTTCCCATTACTTTACATCCCTTGTAGAAACCACGAACGTCCGGTTCGAGTGGCAGTTCAAAGGAACCTTCGCCTACGCTGAACATTCATTTAAGACTCATTCCTGTTTCATCGTAAACTAACATCACACTTTCACAAAACTCTGCACATAAATTAAAGGGCATGCATTCACCATTTATTTAAAAATTATTCGAAATCATTATTACATATTTTAAATTGTCACTACTACATTTTGAGGTTATGCCGGTGGTTGATCCAATGAAAATTCTTCATCAAAGTTTTAATTTTTTACAAATGTGTCAAGTCAGATGTTTGTGGTGAAAATACTAGGAAAACGCTTAAGTCCCGCCGCGTTGATGGATGAGCGTAATTTTTTAAAAACGAAAAAAGCGTAAAATTGCGATTTTTTAACAAATAATTTTTCGATTACGCTCAAATTTCACACGAATATATTAATTCATAAAATTAAAGTTCTGTGAAAAATCATTACAATCGGATAAAGTATTTAGGTGTTATAAGTCGAAGAAATGTTAAAAATTGAAAAAAAAAATCGTAAAATTGCGATTATCATGAGGAATGATTTTTCGATTGCTCTCAAATTTCACACGAATATATAATTTCATAAAATTAAGGTTCTGTGAAAAATAATAACAATCGGATAAAGCATGTAGGTGTTATTAGTCAAATAAATTTAACAAATCGAAAAAAATCGTAAAATTGCGATTTTTACGAGAAAATAATTTTTTGATTGCACTCAAAAACGTGGCAATTCTAAGTTCAGAGATTTCGAAGGCCTTTATAAAATTTCATCTCAATACACAATAATACAAACAGAAAAAAACATTCCGGATTTTTTTCTCCAGTGTAGTTTATTGGAAACTTCGCTTCGCTCGCTACGCTCATCCAAAAATTGTCATATTGTTATGCCCAAAAGCGGTAAATTGACTATGAAAATACCTACTGAAAATTAGTTATGTGACTGATGTGTAGACTCTTAATATGAATGTATTTCAATTATTAATTTTTTAAGACAAAATGTTGTTGAAAGTGGTGTATTCTCGCACCAACCACCGGAAACCCTGATATTTTTGGATGATTTGTGACTAGGATGTTGTGCAGGACCTAATAAGTACAATCAATAATATTGTACCTATAATGGACATTCACCGGTAGGTATTTATTGCGAAAATAAATTGGCCGAAAAGTAATTTAATCAGTGGTTAAAAAATTTAAATTTCTTTTGAATAAATGTGGTTTTGCCATATAGAAACCTGTGTTTAAGTAATTGATTCACACATATCCTATTCTGACATCATTGGAAAGAGAAAACATACGTCATACGTCATAACTGCAGTAATACGTAGGCCTATCTAATAAAATATGACGAAATATATTTCTTAGCAACTCTCCATTCAATTTCGTATTCAACATTGTTAATCTGCCATACATGGTGCAATCGTTGATCTAAACAGTGCGATCAGGTGGATGTTCTTGGAGCATTTGTCTGCCGTGTCTTGATGCACGTAATGTACGTGAAGGAACGAATTGTTCTGCGGATACTGTACCATGCGTCATATCTGGCATGTCTGCCGTGTTTTGATGCACGTAATGTACGTGATGGAACGAATTGTTCTGCGGATACTGTACCATGCGTCATATCTGGCATGTCTGCCGTGTTTTGATGCACGTAATGTACGTGATGGAACGAATTGTTCTGCGGATACTGTACCATGCGTCATATCTGGCATGTCTGCCGTGTCTTGATGCACGTAATGTACGTGATGGAACGAATTGTTCTGCGGATACTGTACCATGCGTCATATCTGGCATGTCTGCCGTGTTTTGATGCACGTAATGTACGTGATGGAACGAATTGTTCTGCGGATACTGTACCATGCGTCATATCTGGCATGTCTGCCGTGTTTTGATGCACGTAATGTACGTGATGGAACGAATTGTTCTGCGGATACTGTACCATGCGTCATATCTGGCATGTCTGCCGTGTTTTGATGCACGTAATGTACGTGATGGAACGAATTGTTCTGCGGATACTCTACCATGCGTCATATCTGGCATGTCTGCCGTGTTTTGATGCACGTAATGTACGTAATGGAACGAATTGTTCTGCGGATACTGTACCATGCGTCATATCTGGCATGTCTGCCGTGTTTTGATGCACGTAATGTACGTGATGGAACGAATTGTTCTGCGGATACTGTACCATGCGTCATATCTGGCATGTCTGCCGTGTTTTGATGCACGTAATGTACGTGATGGAACGAATTGTTCTGCGGATACTGTAACATGCGTCATATCTGGCATGTCTGCCGTGTTTTGATGCACGTAATGTACGTGATGGAACGAATTGTTCTGCGGATACTGTACCATGCGTCATATCTGGCATGTCTGCCGTGTCTTGATGCACGTAATGTACGTGATGGAACGAATTGTTCTGCGGATACTGTACCATGCGTCATATCTGGCATGTCTGCCGTGTTTTGATGCACGTAATGTACGTGATGGAACGAATTGTTCTGCGGATACTGTACCATGCGTCATATCTGGCATGTATGCCGTGTGTTGATGCACGGAATGTACGTGATGGAACGAATTGTTCTGCGGATACTGTACCATGCGTCATATCATCATTATTGGTTCTTCCTGGTCGTGTGGGGCGAGAGTCAACATGTTTCACTGCCATGTTGCCAGATTTATCCAGTTGATTGGACGGCAAGACGTCTCAGCCAGTGAAACGTCGAGCAATATTAGAACTGAACTACCCGGAAAGACAAACAGGCTATAGGTCACGCACTTCGGTTCACAACACAACACACAACACGTTTTGTTTAAAATTTCTATTTTTAAAATACCGCAATATTTCTCCAAGGACTTTTATTTAAAATTAAACGAAGTCATTAATTTTTTTTCGAGACACATTTAAATTGTCAATGTTATATCTGTAAGTAAACTGAATATATACAAGGGGTGTGCAGAGCACCGAGTTTATAGAGGGTTGAAGGCTTACAATTGTTGCTATCAATCATCGAGGTTGCATGTAAAGATAAGTTCTTTAGTCTTTACTCACTTTTAACTAGTTGGTTAATATGTCAGGTCGGCCTTAAAAAAATTAGGTGATCAATTAGTATTGACCGATTACTATTTTAAAATTTTCAAATGACCGAAACAACAATAAACTTCACTTCTGCATATTAATAAGAAATCCCATCTTCCGGGTTTAGTAATTACAAATGGTAATTACAATTGGTACACCTGTCCCCGTGTTAAATCAAATTGTAGAGCAAACCATCTTCAAACTTATAGTTGGCTCACGCGTTACCTTTGAGACTTATTCGGGAGGCCCCGAGCTCATATCCCGCCACCGGCAATCCTGACTAAAGGTTTCACCGTGGTTTTCTTCAGTCGATAATGTGAATGCGAAGAATTGAGTCCATTTTAAACAGCTCACTGATATTCCCTTCACAATGGCCCAAACTCTCTAAATTTACTTTTGATTTTATCTACTATCATTGTCATCTTTATGATAATAATTTTATAATAAAAAATAATGGAACTCTAATGGTTTGGATACTGCACTATTTGGATACTGGACTATGTATTCAATTTATATTAAAGTATGAATTTCATTATATTTAATAAAATGTGGTTTAACAATGAATATACCAATGATTTGTATCTAAATTAATTTTATATTCTATTGTATTGTTGATTTAGGCCTATATACATTGTTTTTATTTTATGAATATGTAAAACTGCACTTATGGGACATGTGTACTGGGGCAAAGGAAGATTTGCCCCTAGAACTTTTAAATTTTTAAATCACCATCAAAACACGAATGTTGTATCCTTATTGCTTCCACATGGTATGAATGTATGTGTGCATTGCGTGGAACACGCGAAATTACCCTAGTTGTTGCCAATGACACTTCTGAGCAACATTTGTTACGGCCAATAAATCGCTAAACGACAATTTGTGGCCACATTTGCAATCCGCCGTTTTACTATTCGTTTCTTCTCGAACCGCCTTCAAGAAGAAGCTTTTAGTGGTGAAATCTTAAATGGAAAACGTCATGTACTACGGGTCCCTAGACATCTTGTAAATACTATGAATGTCGAATGTCACCACAAGGAACGAGGCAGAGTAAGTTCGTATTTTGTGGACCGGAAAGAGCCGAAGATGACGACATGTCTGTCCGCGAGAGAAGAGGAGAGTGTCGTGATTCAAAGCGACGAGACGTGAGGACGTAGAATGGAAGTTGGTCCGAGAGAGAGTATCGGGATTTCATACGGTAGACACACACGCACAGCACACGCACACGCAGACCGAGAGAGGTGGTCTCCATCAATCAGAGCGAGATGTCATGGTTGATTGATTGATTGACGTCTTTATTGATGGCGGGATTAAGGCCTGTTAGGCCTTCTCTTCCATCTAACCACTTCATCATTATAATATATCATAACAATTACAGAATTACAGAAAAATATTGAAAAATATTAAAATACGATGATAATCACACAAGTAATCTAAACATCATTCATCATCATCAAAGTTTTATTTTTTGGCAAGATTAAGGCCATGGGGCCATTTCTTACATCTAACCATCTTAATAAACATAAAAATAAATACAATATGACAATTTTTAAAAAAATACATGTTCTATCATTCAATTTCATCATTTCCTTATTATAAGTATATATATATATATATATATATATATATATATATATATGTTAGCACGTAGGTTTTCACGAACAGTCATAGGTACATCCAAATTTGGTTTTAGGGTTTTTGTTCGTGTATTTTCTCTTCTCTCTAGCTGGCCTACACAAGGACCATTGTCAGCTGGTCGACGTTTCGGCTGAATCACATCAGCCATCAGTTCCTCTTGCATTTGAACAACCAACACACTAACATCAAGTTTACGATGGAAGTGGAAGAACAAGGACAACTTCCGTTTCTTGACGTGTTGTTAATTAAAAAAAAGTAATGGGTTACTTGGCCACACTGTTTTTTCGCAAGAATACCCACACAAATAGGCTATTGAACGGTATGTCCCATCATCACCCGGGACAACTGAACGCGGTCGTGCAGACACTAGCAGTTCGTTCAATCCGTCTGACTGACAACGAACATATGGATGAGGAGTGTAAACAGTTACGCAACATACTGATCGCTAATGACTTTTCTGAACACGTCGTAACGAGAGCGTTAAAACGCGCGAAAGAGAACATTGTGCGTACAAGACCAGACGACGAAACTAAACCACGCTGCACTGCCCTCCTGCCCTATGTTCAAGGTGTGACGGATAGAATTGGCAAGCTGTTACACCAACACAACATCAGGCCAGTTTACCGGACGGACCGCCAAATATCATCTTTTTTGAAGAACGTTAAAGATGTGGATCCACTGCATAATCATGGAGTGTATGAGATCCCATGTGTGTCTTGCGAAAAAACTTATATTGGGCAGACAAATCGAAGAATCTTGGCCCGTGTTCAAGAACACAAGCTAGCTGTACGGAAAGGAGAAAATACGTCTTCTCTTGCCCAACACGTCGCAACAACGGGTCACTCTATCGACTTCGACAACACACGTGCTCTGATAAGAGAAGAGCACTTTCGCACACGAGTGATTAGAGAAGCAATAGAGATACACAAACGCCCCCACACGATGAACAGGAGGGATGACGCACTCGTTTTGCCAGCATCTTGGAGACCTGCCTTGGTGTCACACTCAAGACAACCTCAACACCCCCAAACTATGCCCATGCCCCCTAATGTACAGTGTATCACCTCGCCGCAAACAATAGATGCGGAAAAATACACAGGTCCGACTACACGTAGCCGAAGCCGTCTGGTTTAATGTTTGTTTGTTTTTGCCCGGGGCTGAGTCGGGCTGCGTGCGCAATGTGTTTACGTACATTGAGTTGGAGAGTATATAAACCAGCAGAGTTGTTATGAGAGGTCATTCCCACGTCTGCAGTAGAAGCAGCAGCAGTAGTTTTTTCGGAGCTGTAAGGGTCTCGTCCTGATGATGGCTGATGTGATTCAGCCGAAACGTCGACCAGCTGACAATGGTCCTTGTGTAGGCCAGCTAGAGAGAAGAGAAAATACACGAACAAAAACCCTAAAACCAAATTTGGATGTATATATATATATATATATATATATATGTTCTGTTGTAGGCTTTCGTGATTCATGGTTTATGTTAAGTTATACTTTACGGAAATAATCACGCTTTATTGGATGTTTAAAACAAATATTTAACTTCAACGTTTCAGAAGACTAGGCTTCCATTTTCAAGAAGAGTTGGTATAAAACAATAACATATGTTTCCTCCCCGTAGAGGCGAATAATGTTCTGTTGTAGGCTTTCGTGATTCATGGTTATGTTAAGTTATACTTTACGGAAATAATCACGCTTTATTGGATGTTTAAAACAAATATTTAACTTCAACGTTTCAGAAGACTAGGCTTCCATTTTCAAGAAGAGTTGGTATAAAACAATAACATATGTTTCCTCCCCGTAGAGGCGAATAATGTTCTGCTGTAGGCTTTCGTGATTCATGGTTATGTTAAGTTATACTTTACGGAAATAATCACGCTTTATTGGATGTTTAAAACAAATATTTAACTTCAACGTTTCAGAAGACTAGGCTTCCATTTTCAAGAAGAGTTGGTATAAAACAATAACATATGTTTCCTCCCCGTAGAGGCGAATAATGTTCTGTTGTAGGCTTTCGTGATTCATGGTTATGTTAAGTTATACTTTACGGAAATAATCACGCTTTATTGGATGTTTAAAACAAATATTTAACTTCAACGTTCAACCTAGTCTTCTGAAACGTTGAAGTTAAATATTTGTTTTAAACATCCAATAAAGCGTGATTATTTCCGTAAAGTATAACTTAACATAACCATGAATCACGAAAGCCTACAACAGAACATTATTCGCCTCTACGGGAGGAAACATATGTTATTGTTTTATACCAACTCTTCTTGAAAATGGAAGCCTAGTCTTCTGAAACGTTGAAGTTAAATATTTGTTTTAAACATCCAATAAAGCGTGATTATTTCCGTAAAGTATAGCTTAACATATATATATATATATATATATATATATATATATATATATATATATATTATATACATTTGAGATTATGTTTACAATGTCAAATATTTCTACACCAACTTAAACCATAAATCTAAGAGTAAGTGCTTTCACTTCTTGCTTAACGTCTCTATTTCAAAATTGCTATTCGAATCGATGAGTGGTGATAGATGAGGGGGAATGACAATTACAAAAAAAACATGCCAAATGCGGGATTCGAACCTGCATTTTCCTAGTGTCATTCGGCTCCGAGTGTGAGCCGCCACGGACAGCGAGAGAGAGAGAGAGAGAGAGAGAGAGAGAGAGAGAGAGAGAGAGAGAGAGAGAGAAAAGCAATATGTTCTCACGGTGGTCTCATAATCCAGAAAAGTGAGAAGAAAACAAAGTGAGTTGAATACTAAATATTCAGGGCTTCAATAACGAGATTTTGTCTTTGCGGTACGCCTACAATTCAAAGTGGTGTGAGTAAATACAGCAATTGTGTTGCATTCTATATAATATAACATATCAATAAAAACCCTAACCAAAATATATAATTCAACTCATAATATGTTACACTTTTGTTGAGAAATGCGTGTTGTTCGATGCGAGGACTCTGTCACACTGATAAACGAGTAGAGTTGAGATAAGATTATATTTTTATTAACTTCAATCAGATGAAGTTCACGTTTGAAAACATCTTGCAATGTAGATTGTGTATAAATAAAAACAAGTCGATTTTTATACAAACATAATCACATTTCCAAGGTAAATAAACAAAGATTAAAGTAAAACATGATATTATACAACATCTCTCTTATACATCATCTCTTATACAAACATAGTTGTTAGAACATCTTATGCCTGGTCCCGAATAACTTATGTCCGTGGGTGAACAGAAGAATGTAAAGTATAATAACTGAAATGAATTAATTACAATTATAGATAAAAGTGTAGAATAATTGAGTATAGAACATTTTAAACGCCCTCAGTAACGAATATAGCGTACAATCCAAATTCTGACTCTGCTTTGGATATCAGGTTCATGATCATGAAGCACGATCCATTTACTGTTTTGTTCTAGCTCTCTCTAGCTACAAGTTGGCATCACTTGTTTAAGCAGTGAGAGTGGCTGTCTGTCCTTATGAAACGAAATCTACATGACAACTATAACAGTTGTTGTTTTAACCATCAATAAAATTTAACTATTCAATTTTATTTGCATTTTAATTAATTATAGGACCATATTATCGGAATGCTGCTAGTCATATGGAAACACAAAGAGAGCATCACATTTCCAATTAGCATTCGAGCCGAAGGTCAAATTAAAAACGTTTACGATACATTTATGCATTTAAAATATGCGATACATCATAATGATGGCAAAACAAAAACCCGTGGGTAACATCTGCATCTGATTGAAGTAAACAAATATTGGCAATATGTCATTATAGACTGTCGACAAAATATTCATTTTTAGAATAAATAATTTGAATTTGCAATATTTTTTAGCTAGAGGTGGAAATTTTTCATTTTCAGTAAAAAATAAATTTTCATGTACAATTTGTTTTTTTGAGGTAATTTAAATAGCGTATTGTAGCAAAACATAATTTACGCATAGTTCAACCTGAATACACTGGAAAAACTGAAAATGTGGTAAGCATAATAAGCATCTGCATACCTCCCATAACTTGCAACCAACATTTGCATTAGCCAGCATACTGTGGAATATCGCAATGTACGGGACATACACTCACGCTTGAGATTGCTATGGCGATCTAAGTTTTCCCAAGAAGTAAAAAACTACAAAAAAACAGTATTTCAGTTTTTATAACTGAATAGTGAATATTATTGACGTTCAATAAAAAATGTGAAACAATTCTAATAAATCGCCTTTTTGTTTGCCAATGTTTGATTATTTTGTAAAGCATTCGCTGAAAAGCTGTTTATGGCATTCATAAGAAAAATTCTATATACCTCGTCTTGTCTTAGACCATATGAAACGCAAACATATGTGTCAGTATTCCTATTTCAAAGTATATCTACCTCACATAAACCTGAAACCTACCCAGATTATCCCAGACAACGCGTATCCATCTAGTTTAGTTATTTCAACTTATGTTCATTAAACTGACTGTTCTATCCCGGATGCCATAGATCATCATGTACAGTGGTCAACTAGCAAATTATTTAATAATTTAAACTCAAATTAAAATTAATTGATGTAACCACATTCCGCATTATTATATTAATCTTATTATATCCGTCCCCGAAAAAAACAATATCAAACTTTCATGCATTTGTATCTTGACTATTTTATATTTTTCACGTGGGATACCTGCCCAGGGTGCAATACATGACTTTATTCTCTGATAGGGTTGTTTGAAGAACACCGTCGGTTATATTGACTACAATGCAATGTTATGTACCTCCTTAAAGGTTGGATGGAAGATAAGGTTTCACTAGCCTTAATCCCGCCTTAAAATAAAGACCTTAATCAAATCAAATCAACCAATTGATTTTATAGAGTAAATTTTATCATTGAAATCTCAACCAATTGATTTTATAGAGTAGGAAGTATATATATATGTATATTTTATTTTCCCCCCTACATTAAGGCACATACATTAATTTCGAATTTATTTACTGAAAGCAAAATAATCAACTTTCCCATGGTATTTCTTCTTAGGGCTAAGTAATGATTGATATTTATTTCATTGTTTCATTTTTTTGTATTATAAATTAATATAAATGACAAAAATGAATTCATTTATATTATAGTTTCTCGATTTGGATGGTCGGGAAACACTCCCGTAGGTAGAATTGTTAATATTTAATACAATCCAGAAATTAAAAAATCCATCCCGATCGTTTATAAAGTTTCTAAAGAAAAGTGGGAGACTCGGGTTCGAACCCCGATCGGGATGGATTTTTTAATTTCTGGATTGTATTAAATATATTATAGTTGTCTACCCAATTGGTAACATATTGAGCTGATCGAGCATCAGTGTTGCCGTTTATGCATCTTGCTGGAGAATCATGCGGTCTGACATTATCTCTTGCTGCCCCAGGCCCCGGACGAGCAGCTTAGAACCGTGCTCATCGGGTTAGTATGACTAGAACTTACTTGTGCTCCATCCGGGGGGTAGCGCTCCGCTAAACCACAACCCGATACAAACAGTAATTACTAACTTTCAACACTCCACAACGCCCCAATGCATCTACCTGGATGGCTGTGTTGCAACTGCTTTGGAAATAGTTCAACCCACTTCGAGCAAGAAGTTTATATTACTCTGCCAAGCTAGTTCTGATCGAGTCGGAGCGCTCATTAACCAAACTTTCCAATATTGGTATTCATATAAGAAGAAAAGTATCAATTGCACATTTTTTCGTATGAGAAACTTGTAATAACGTGTGGAGAATTACTTGAGAATTGGTTGTAGCTATTCAATAATTCAATGTGAAATTATTGCCGACAATCGGCAACTATTATCTTTAGAATTCTCGAACTAGTTTCAGATCGCAATACGATAAGTTTGCCAACTCTCTAAGCTATTCACGTTCAATCTCAGTTAAACTCACAAACTGCAATAGAAACGAAAGAAGTTTTATAATAGAATCGTTTCCTTAGAGGAAAAACATTTCAAAATACTCAATCTGAAGTTAGTTTGTCGACTGTACCTGCTCGATTCCCTTTCATTCGCCTCGACCCAGTAGTTAGTGAAAACTCCACTTTATTTCAATTAATAAGACTTAATGATTATATGCAATGTAATATTTTTTATTTTTTAAATATATTTTTTAAGGAAAGGAATTCGGAAATAAATTCGAGCTTGATGGTGAGGCAACCTAGAGCATCTGTTTGAATTATGTCCTTGCGAACGTTGAAATGAGTATAGTGGTATGAGTTTATTTTGACATTGCCTATGGGAAACCATAGTTATCTCACATAGTTTTGTGAATAAATCCACAAAATACTAAATGCATATTTTAGTGCAATTTTTAAGTAAATATTGTAAATAAATTACGACAATTGTTTATGCTTGTGTGGTGTGAGTTTAGGTGAAGGATATCGAGCGTTTGAAATCACCCCCTTGATAAAATACGTTAATCGCTACAATTTTAAGTTGAAATTATTTCATTTTATGTATGATTCAAGGACCATTTATAGGTGATTTTGCGCTACCACGGTAATTTTAGATTTATTTTGTTTAAATTATTGAATTTTAGTATTTGTTTCTAATTTATTTCGCACAGTTCTATGCACACGAAGTGCAGTGGTCATTTCATTTCGGTTTTCTGATACTCAAATTGATGGAAACAATAAAAGTTACTCAATTTCTTTCAGGTCATTCCCAAAAATGTATTTTTATGAAGTCTCTTTATGCAACGGATAATGCAAGCCACTAGTGCATATTTAATAGAGATGGGAGGAGGGGAAACCCGTTATCGGCACGTAGCCTACTCCTCTCGAAAAGTATAAGGGAACCAACGGCTTTACGTCCCATCCGAAAGAACGGTGTAACCTTGAGTCATATAGGATCCTCCACTAACCCGGACTGCCGAGCAGACGTCGAGGAGAACGAAGCCGTTACATTAGCTCTCGAACCCTCCGTCTGCTCTAACAAGCGGTATACGTGTATATAGGGATGGCATTTTTCCAGCTCATGCATTTTCATTTTTGCTAATAGTGCAGTCTGTTTCAACCTTCAAAGTTGGATGGTGGATGTGTCCGTCCGCGCCAACTTCCAAATTAACCAATAAGTCATAGTTATTGTGGTAGATACATAAATGAACATTGTATTTATCGGGTAAGAAATCGTAGCAGATACAACATGCTTTTTTTTAAGATGCTTTAAATCTCGTTGTTGTTGGAGGTGCCGAGTTTTAATATAAAAGTTTGGGTGATGCCAACCCCAACTCTTTGACCCTTAGGTTCAAGAAAACATTCTGTATCATCCTTGTTGGAGGACAATGACAACACAAATCGTGGGTCAATCATAAGTCTCGTTCGTTTTTTTCTTGAGACGCAACTCACGCACAGCATTATATTTTACATATTATTATATATCGTTACGCAAATACGAGTAAACAGAAAAATACTGTCAAGTTCACTCAAACAGTAACAATGCTTTGATCGATCCTTTGATTCTTGATTGATATATATTTTAGTATTGTACTTCATATTATTCTGATGATTTGTGCAAATGTCCAAAATAGATCATATTTCCGCTATTTGCATCTAAGTATACATCTTGAATCCATATCTGTATGTTTGTCAAATGAAATAAATATACTGACTAAATAAACAAATAATAATATAAATATATTGTATAAACAAACAGGATAATCGAAACTACGATTAAATTAAATGTGATTGATATTGATAAGCTGTTAACAATAGAATATTATTTATAATATTATAGGCAATTGAATGGATGTGAGTGGTCCCTAGCGACTACTCCTCGCACTTGGCCGGCGCCTGGTGTACCCCTGGTGCTCTCTCGCGGGAGCGTCTGGCAACATAGTCGACGCCTTCATCTCGACCGTCGCTACGCCGAGACATGTGCTGCTGCGTCTACAGAGCGGTGAGCTTGAGAACTGTCACCTTCGCGAATCGCGCGCTCGGTCGGCAAGCAGGGTAAAACTTGATTTAAAACTATGAACTAATTCAAATTGTTATGCAAATGGTGTTTGTAAATTATTTAAATATTTATTATTGGATGAGCGAAGCGAAGACTTCAATTTCACCGACCCCCAAAAAAATTTAGCTCGGGTGTTTTGTTTTCTTCTTTTTTTCCTGTCTGTTTGTTCGCTCTCTACCGGGCAAACGGCATATCCGATCTTGATGAAAATTGGATGGGACCATCGAAATCTCTGAACTTAGACTTGCTACATTTTTGGGTACAATCGAAGAAATATTTCTCATGAATATCGTACTTTTACGATTTTTTTCGATTTTTAGTGCGATATTTTCGTGACATATGGGCCAATTCTGACCAAACGGGTAAGGTAACAACGTTCATATTTCACATGGACATTAAGGTAATGGTGATGTATTGCTTTCTGAAAGAAAAAATTGAAAAAGTTAGCCAGAATCTATAGAAATATAGCTTTTAATAAGTTTTTCGATTTTTTGTGCGATATTTTCGTGCCATTTGAGCTAATTCTGACCAAACGGGTGGGGCTACAACGTTCATATTATTCATGGACATTAATCATTCATCATCATCATCAATTAATGGTGATGTAGTACCTTTTGAAAGAAAAAGTTGAAAAAGTTAGCCAGAATCTATAGAAATAAAGCTTTTAATATAAGTTTTTACGGTAAATAATACCAATTGACAGTTAACAATAGAAACTTGACAACAATCATCTACAATGCGTAGGCAGCAAAACAAAGCACTTGCAAAAGTAAAGATATCCCACGCAAACTAAAAACTTTAAAAAGCTCATCCATCAACGCGGCGGGACTTAAGCGTTTTCCTAGTTATTTAATCATTCAGCTCTTAAAAAAGAATTGTGTGTGATAAACATTTGAAAAAAATCGTTTTAAAAGAAGGTGAATTAACAATATCGGCTTGGCAAAAAAAAGTGCAAAAAATAAATAAATAAAAGTTATATAAAAATTCAAAAGAAAAACACAAAAGGGCGTACAATATAAAACAATAACAATTATTAACGTTCTTACAAAATTATCAAAATGTTACTTATAACATTATACTCACATCAAAATATATTACATTTAACTATTATAAAATCAGACAGCATTTGAACTGTAGAGAATAATATGGTCGAAGTCTTGAGGATAGAACAAAAACTTACACCATTCGTTCCAATAGTTCCACAGATTCAGTTTAGTTGGATGAGCTAAGCGAATACATCAATTTCACTGACCCTCCCCAAAAAATTAGCTCTGGTGTTTTTCTTTTGTCTGTTAGTTTGCGCTCTACTGGGCAAACGGCATATGCGATCTTAATGAAAATTGGAAGGGACTTTCGAAATCTCTGAACTTAGACTTGCCACGTTTTTAGGTACAATCGAAGAAATATTTCTCATGAATATCGTTCTTTTACGATTTTTTCGATTTTTAATTAGATATTTTCGTGATAATTGGGCCGATTCTTACCAAACTGGTGGGACTAACGCGTTCATATTTTACATTAACATTAAGATAATGGTGATGCAGTAAATTCGGGAAAAAATTAGTTAAACTTGAATCCATAGAAATAAAGGTTTTAATTTAAGTTTTTTTTAGGTGTAATAATTAACAAGTAACTATAGAAACTTGACAACAATCACCTACAATGCGTACAAAAACCATGTCTTCGGGACTCCAGATATTTTACATTCTATGGTACTACCAAAGCAATTTATACTACTTTGTAAAAATTATCCTTATTTAACAAAAATGATTTTACAATGGGATTGAAAATGTAGAGATCCCACGCATAATAAAATCTTACAAAAAGCTCATCCATCAACGCGACTAAAAAAAGCATTCGCGAAGCGGCCTAGTTTAAGTAACGAGTACTATTTCAAATCCATTGTCCGTCCATCTGTGCGTGAGTCATGTCTCATGATAAAAACCAAACACGACGTCCGACCGACAAGCGTAGTTTTTGGATGAGCGTAGCAAGCGAAGCCAAGATTCCATTCTACGACACTGAAGAAAAAAATCCGGATTGTTTTTTTTCTTTTTTTCCCTGTATTTTTGTGTGTTTGTTAACACGATTCCGGCTAAACCGATACTCCAATTGCGATGAAATTTTCTGGAGGCCTTCAAAATCTCTGAACTTAGAACTGCCACGTTTTTGAGCGCAATCGAAAAATTATTTCTTATAAAAAATCTCAATTTTACGATTTTTTTCGATTTTTAAAAAGTTTCTTGGACTTGGTGGGTTGTTTGGTGG
Organism: Sweltsa coloradensis; assembly: GCA_024449915.1. Lineage (NCBI taxonomy): Eukaryota > Metazoa > Arthropoda > Insecta > Plecoptera > Chloroperlidae > Sweltsa > Sweltsa coloradensis. The sequence continues at coordinate 80,134 of JAMZAV010000980.1, forward strand.
AAACACATACATGCTTTATCCGATTGTTATGATATTTTCACAGAACCTTTATTTTATGAATTAATATATTCGTGTGAAATTTGAGCGTAATTGAAAAATTATTTTTTATGAAAATCGCAATTTTACGATTTATTTTTATTTTTAAAATTTCTTCGGCTTATTACACCTACATGCTATATTCGATTGAAATGATTTTTTAACAAAACCTTAATTTTAAGAATTAATATATTCGTGTGAAATTTGACCGCAAAAAAATTATTTCTTATGATAATCGCAATTTTACTATTTTTTTCGTTTTTTAAAATTTCTTTGACCTATTACACCTACATGCTTTATCCGATAGTAATGATTTTTCACAGATCCTTAATTTTATGAATTTATATATATGTAGGAAATTTGAGCGTAATCGAAATATTATTTCTCATGAAAATCACAATTTAACGTCTTCTTCGTTTAAAAAAATTATGCTCATCCAACAACGCGCCTGAAAAAGCGTTTGCGAAGCTTCTAGTTTATGGCATTGCTCTTCAACAAGGATGATACAGAATGTTTATTGAAAGTGGGGGTCAGGCTAGACACCAAAAGAGATCAACCCTCGGCGAATTATTAACCTAGAGTACTTTCGCCCACTACATTAAAACTAGGAAAACGCTCAGTTGGCCGCGTTGATAAGCGAGCACGTGCTATATAATTTGTTGATGGTCCAAATTTCAACCTGATCTGAATCTTCGTGCAACCGCTTCCATGAGCCAAAAAAGCTCTAGCTTCGTGTGACTTTTCGTTGCCGTGGTAACGTTACTTTTGTTAAAATGTAATTTCCATCTACACTACTTATAGGATCAAAATAAAATAAACATATTCGTGACCGGACGGACATTCTAAATGATTTGGCCACCTCAGATTTTGTTGCCGTTTAGTTTTTAAAAAAACTTTTGATTAACTTTAATGTAACTTTATAACTTTTTGAACGATTTTGCCACAAAACTAATGGGATTCAATCCAGATCGAAGCTTGCGGATGGTCCAAATTTCAACTCGATCCGAACCTCCGTTCGACCGCTTTCATGAGCCAAAAAAGCTGCGCGACTTTCCGTTGCCATGGTAACATTACTTTGTTATAATGTAATTTCCATCTACACTACTTATCGGATCAAAATAAAATTAACATATTCGTGACCAGACGGACATTCTAAATGATTTGGCCACCTTAGATTTTGTCGCCGATAAATTTGAAAAAAAAACTTTCTATTAACTTTAATGTAACTTTTTAGCTTTTTGAACGATTTTGCCACAAAACTAATGGCATTTAATCGAGAACGAAGCTTGCGGATGGTCCTTATTTCAAGTCGAACCGAGCCTCCGTTCGAACGTTATGGCAAGACATACAAACAAACAAACAAACAAACAAAAAGTTTAGCGGGTGAATACTTCTTGAAGAAAATCAAGTTAGCGGAGTACACATTTTCACATTTTGTATCCCATCCCATGTATATTTCAATATTAGTAAACTATTTCAACTTCATTATGTGAAGCCATGTCCAGAGATGGGATACGGAGTAAGCTTGTTCGCATGGTGATTGCCACTAGTTACACAAACAAACAAAAACAGATTTCGCACCGCTGAAATGGTATATCTACGTTAATTTTGCACTTTGGATCTTCCCCATTGTATCCCTCCCCATCCGACAACGTGTTCACTGTTCAACAACTAAATCCGCTCTCTATTTTGATTAAGGATTAAAGTATGGGCCTTTATTAAGTTTGAAGTCCCAAATTGTGTAGAAAAACTGTTAATTTAGAGTGTAAACCTTATCATATACGAATAAATGCACAATAAATCATAACTAGAGAAACGTTTTTTTAGCATTTATTTTTCTGATGCTAGATTGATGAACATTATTACATTTTGTAAAACGCTACAAAATCCTAATTTTACTATAAAAATAATGTTTTTCCATACCTATTGAGAACTAGTTTAGCATTGTATTCTAACTTTTTTCAGTGACTTATTGAATTTAAATGTTCCTATAATTCATCATTTTATCAGTATAGCCCCTATATTTGGTTTTAGTGGAAAGGAAAAATTAGATAGAAGGCCTACTATCAAATGCTAAATTTAAAAAATGATGCTTAATTTTATAAATTTAATTGCTAAAAAACGTATTATTAATAACGTTAATGTACTTAAAATAACAATAATTATAAAAAAATCATACTATTTTATATTTATTTATCTCTAACAACAGGTATCAAAACCCACAAGTGTTAGGTATAACTAAAACTAAACAATTCAAAAATATACTATTCAAAACAATACAAAATACGTTACACATACAAATGATTAAATACCTATATGAACAAGTTCGATAAAATTAAATTAAAATGTTACAACAAATACAACAAGAAAAAAATTGAATAACAAAAGCATATATAAAAAACGGCTTAAAGCGAAAGATGAATGAAGGGGGGGAAAAATGAGGTTATAAAATACAAAACTGGTGAAAAGTTGATTAGGTGACAAGAGTGATGAGTCATGTTGGTAAACTGGCATAAACAGCTGCTTTAAATAATTGAAGTTTCATGTGGTTGATGTCAATTTCTGGATTAATGGCTAATAATTTGTTGTAGGTGTCTTGTATTCGGTAAATGGGGGAAAATTTAAAAACATCAATACGAGCACATGGAATATTGAAGGGTATGTAATTTCTTGTAAATCTTGAAGGGATATGAAAGTTTATATCTTGAAGTAGGTCCGTGTCGATGAAGTTATGGAGAAGTGTGTATATATAATATATAGTTATAATATATATAATATATAATATATATATGTATAATATATAACTATAATTGGTAATCAAGGCTTAAATCTCTGCATCTATTCGTATTGCTATAGCTCCCGTCGTGTGTATTCCAATGCGCAGTCCGTATTGACCATTAACATTGTTGAAGTAATTATTTTCTCGGCATACAAATAATTACCTTCATGTCGTCGGAAAGTGTTTCCAAGAGATATTGAAGAGTGGAGACAGTCCAGAATACTAAAGAGTTAACGGTCACTTAAGTCAACAAATTAGCAACACGATCACTGTAAACGGCGAATACATTCAATAGAATGACGGTCGTAAAAACACTAAACGTACGTGTCTCACATTTAACAATGCGTACGTGGCACGCGTCATGAACTTACCGTAAACCGGAAACGTAAACTTTTTCAATTTCCGATACAACTCATGGATAACAAGGTCAGCGATGTGACAACAATTGAAACTATCGACTTGATGCTCGATTTCGTTACAAATCAAACATCTCTGTCCGAATAACATTTTAAAATGCCTCAAATAATACTTTAAAAGTTATTTGAGGTATGCTCTACATGAACATAGCATTTTCCGGTGTCATTTCATAGGGTTTTGTAGCATCAATTTTTTGGCCACGTTCAAAAACTTCTGTATGTACTTTTTCTCATATTTTTTATTCAAAATAATATCATCAAGAATTAATAACAACTAAGTTAATATTTTCACGTACCTATATCCATATGGCATTTCAATTTCCGAATTATAAAATATAATTAGGTTAATTTAGGACTATTTACTTTTTATGGAAACCAATGAGGAAATTAAAAGGTCCATATCCGCCTGGGAACACGTCTGATGTTTCGATCACCGGTCGGAAGCTTTGCTTTACACCCCTAAGCTAATGCGAGACCCGGCTGAGATGGATTTTGTAATTTCTGGATTGATTTCCATATGATAAATTACAGCTCTGGCAGTGTTTCCGATTAATGAAGTCAATAATTAGTAAACTCTTTACTTTGTTAATACAAAGAAACGACATTTCTGCAAAGAAAACAGTTGACTAACACTTTAATTCCCGTGCATCTTCCTTTATGTTCGCACTGTTCCACACTACAGGCACTCTACGCGGCTCTACGCTCTGAAAACCACCCTTCTTTTATTATTCATTGCACCTTTTTTTTATTAGTACAAAGTACAATTAATATATAGGCAATGAGTATGATACATAAATTAATTAGACGAGTGAGCGCAGCGATACGAAGTCTATAACGCTACTCGATCGGGCCTTGGTCGTGAATCTGTCAGTAAAATGTTAAATGTTAAATGCCTGTTTGTTTGTCCGGTCCCATACGGCCGAACGGCCAAATAGATGGAGCTGAAATTTTAAACAGACATCCGTGACCAGGTAACTAAGAACTGCTAACAAAATTAGTACAATCCATTTCGATTTAAACCTACAAGAAAATATAAGAAACTGAAAAATAGGCTTAACATTGTGTAGGAATTCATTTAACGACAATGGTTTTGCTTTTGAAAAAATCACTGCCTCTTAGATGTTTCTCGGTTGCAATGGAGGCAGTGGAAAAAATATTTGTAATGCAGTTATGCGTAACCAAAGGGTATCGAAACTTGCATGTTCAAGGTACCCCCAAATTCCGCTGGGAGATTGAGTAAACCTTGAAATCTTTACTCGTATTTCGTACTGGCTATGTTTTCCAAAGTATTGTCACAGTTGATGTAGACTAAACTGCGTTATATGCATTTCAAAACATGTTTAATATTTTTTGGATGAGCGTAGCGAGCGTAGCGAGCGAAGCGAAGATTCCATTTCACTACACTGGAGAAAAAAATCCGGAATGTTTTTTTTTTCTTTTTTCTTTTTTTTTTTGTATTTTTGTGTGTTTGTTAACACGATTCCGGCTAAACCGATACTCCGATTGCGATGAAATTTTATGGAGGCCTTCGAAATCTCTGAACTTAGAACTGCCACGTTTTTGAGCGCAATCGGGAAAATTTTTCTTATAAAAAACGCAATTTTACGATTTTTTTCGATTTTTAAAAAATTCTTCGACTTATAACACTTACATGCTTTATCCGATTGTAATGATTTTTTAACAGAACCTTAATTTTATGAATTAAGATATTCGTGTGAAATTTGAGCTTAATCGAAACATTATTTCTCATGAAAATCGAAATTTTACGGGTTTTTTCTTTTTTAAAACAATTCTTTGACATATAACACCTACATGCTTTATCCTATTGTAATGATTTTTTTATAGAACCTTAATTTCATGAATTAATAAACTCGTGTAAAATTTGAGCGCAATTGAATAATTATTTCTTATGAAAATTGCAATTTTACGATTTTTTTCTTTTTTAAAATTACGTAAAAATTACGATTTATTAAAAAAATTAAGTTAATTTTTAATTTAATTTAATTTAATTTAATTTAAAAAAAATCTTCGAATAAGTAATGATTTTTTCACAGAACAACAGAAAATCCGCGTAACTCAATGCAGCTCAATGCACCAATTACGCTCATCCAACAACGCGGCGGGACTTAAGCGTTTTCCTAGTTTAAATACAATCCATAAACTACAAAATCTTATCCGACCAGGGGATTGAACCCAGGTCTCCCACATTCTGGGTGTAAGGGCGCTTTAGCCAACTAGACTAGGGAAAACGCCCGTCGATGACAGCCGAGTGAGTGAGCCATGTGTTGAATACCCGGTATCATCCCCCATTGCGACGCCTAATTGCCGGTGCTCAGGGTCGGTGGGGGTTGGTAGAGTGGGGCGTGGGATTGGAGTTCACAAATTCATAAATTATAAATGTGATTCAAATTAATAAATAGGTCGCCACTTTGTTTAGTCAATCATTACCCACCATCTCACGGCTGATACAAACAAAGAAAGATGAGCCGGAGGGTTTAGTCGTGAGAGAGCAGAGGGGCAACCCAACACGTTGTCCTCTGATTGACCTTGATATAATGTTAAAGGGCAATGATACAATATAATAACATGGAGATATCAAGTGATACAGAAATTATTCCAGAAACTTACAAACCTTAAATCAATACAAAAGCAAACATTATGTTTCCTTAATTAGGCCTTAACTGCCGTGAGGTTATGTACAATTTAATACCTTGCAATAGCTGATGACTAATTATAACAATACCTTGCATAAGAAAATGAGTAATTATCACCATAACCCAGCAAAATGAAAATCAATAGAAAACAAATTGAATCACTTATTATTGAAAGGGCGTAAGTCCAAAATTATGGGGTTTGAGTTAGCTATGTATTATTGTAGCGGAGAAATAGACGCATCGTTTTGGTTTGAAAGGGCAGAAGTGTATCTCCATGTTTTAACATTGGAATATTTCGTTTATTTTTGAAAGGGCGTAAGTCCACGACATTTTAAATTCATTTCCCGCCGACACGTTGTGATTTTTAAATTTCTGTTTTCAACGTAATAAAGCTATTCCATACCTTTACTGGAAACATAAGTAAATTTGAGCCTAAAATAATAGCCTTGTTTACATGGAGGACTGAGTACGGAGTTGAGTACGGTTTTTGGTCTCAGTACCTCATGTAAACACATGAAATCAAGTACCGAACCGGTTGGGTTCGGTCCGACGATATGGTGCGACCGAACCCAAATACCTGTACTGAGTACTGAGTACTCACATGTAAACAGCTTCCTGAGAGGGAACCGAACTGAAAAACATCAGCCTAATTGCAAATGTCAATAAATAAGTTTTAAAATGTTGTAGGGCCTCTATTTTTAACTTCTGTTCGTTGGGCTCCAACTTCAAATGTAGATCATCCACGCCTTGGCCTAGGCCTTCAATCCTACCCGTATCTACGAAAATAACATGAAAGTAAGGTTATGTAACAGTGATGTTTTGAGCAATCGCCATAAGATGGCGTCGATGCTGCACCGAATGTCAGTTCAGTTTTAGTTGGGTACTCGACATGTAAACGCTTCAAGGACATTGGAACCGTACTTGAATTTCAGTACAGTACTGGACCCAGTCCTCCATGTAAACAAGGCTAATAAGGTGAATTATACAGAACATTTACTTGAGTATCACAGAACTATGTTTTTGGACTTATGCCTTTTCAATAATAAGTGATTCAATTCATCTTTCTACATAAACTCATACATAAACTCATGTACCATATTCCTATTCTATAATGTATTAAATCATGCCAGACTACGACGTACGTCAATTATTCATAATCAACTATGATTCCGTGTCCACGCCGCAAAATCGAGGGTAGGCGCGAAGCACAAAGAATTATGACCAAAACACTAAAGTATATCAGTTCATACGATACCAAAATTGCAGTCCTGTGTTGAAAGGGGATGTCCAAAACTCTTGGGGGGAGTTAGGGCGTGCAGTGAGGTTAGCTGATGATTGGCAACAGTAACTGCCAGAATTCCAGGGGGCCTGCTTCGTCCTTCGGTTGAGTTACTTCTTAATTTTTCCAGCTTTTAAGATATGCTGACTGGATAGGAAGGCTCGCACACGCGACACTGTCTTCATCCAATAAGAGCCTTAAATTACCATGTAAAGTTCAACCACTAAACAATTCACTTTTGTTAGGTATTACAAAACTGAAACTGCTTACAGCAGAAGACCAGACGTCCACCCTAGACCGTCGACTAGTTACAAGTGATCGTCTCTCAATGCACTCTGAGCTCAATGCCTTCAACTAAGGTCACAATCACTAGCCTATTATACAATGTACATGAGTCAAACTCCGAGTTGAGTTGTATGGATTTATACATACATAAACAAGGTCAGGTGATAAGGTAGGGTTATTATGGAAGTGTGGAATGTGAGGGAAGAGATAGTCATGGGTGTATGAGTCATAGTGGAGTGGGGTGCATGAGCATGGCTATGAAATAATATTGTGGTTGTGATGAGTTGTCAACAAACTTGTTACACCATACTTAGCTAGATCCGGCCTTAAGTATAGGGGACGAAAGGGGATGTTCCCGTGTACTCAACACATGGGTCACTCACTCGTCTATCAACGACTTTGGCGTTTCCCTAGTTATGTAAATGATGGAATTGAAATATTTTATGATGAAAGATAAAAATAATAGAAAATCATTTCCACAAAAAAAATTTCCACGGACAGCCTTGGGACTACAGATTGCTACATTCCTCTGCTAACCTGTTTAATTGTTAATTTTCCCCAGTTTGTACATCTCTGGGGCCCAAAGTTACCGTCTTACGTTTAAAGAATGCTATTTTTTTATTATTCATTAATCCTAACTTTATTTAAAGCTGGGACAAGCGAGGAACGATAATTTTTGTCATCTCTTTCCACCCGGCACCTCCACCAACGATAGGTGAAATCTGGGAATGAGATATTTTATTTATTTAGTACACTTCTACACTTCACTTCTAGCTCTATTTTGGGTACTCTCGTACCCGTCTTGTTCCTCGTCAACCCCCTCGGATGTTAGTTCGAGAGTCGGTAAAGAAGTTTCTTCCAACGGGGAATCTTCTTTACCGACTGCTAGACTTCAACGTGTCTCATCCAGAGTTCATTTCAATGTTCTCTTCGTCTGGATTCCTAGAGCAAAATGTAATTAAGTTTAACTTCACTATTACCGAAAACAGAGTATTCTTTTCGCATTGTAGTGTAGGATTCAACGGCATTCATCTGAGAAACCCCTGTGTTTAGATGAGAGAGATATGCATATTATACAGTCCCATGCTCCCAATGTACGTTGTTCACAAATGTTACAACGAATTCCAGCTTCAAGAGAATATAAGGACTGCAAAGTGTTGTTCTTGTTGTTCTTTGCAAGAAGCAAGCTCACTATATAGATCCAGACTCGCATATTATCAAATATCAACTCGATCTATCTATCATTTTTGATTGTGCCTGTATTCAGTGAGTTTCACTTACTTAATAACGTATTAAACACAATCATTATTGCAACCAATAAAGCAATATTAATGGTTTTAATTTACATCTAGCTTATTTCTTCCAACAAAAGTTACGTTATATTACAGACTGAAAAATAAAAATAAAACAAATAAATAAATAAATAATAATAATAATATAAAATACCGCTGTGTGAAGGTCCCCTCCGTGCATCCGTCTAGCGTGTGTCACGTCTTAACCTCCTCAGACCCAGAATTTATTTTTTTGCGAATTTATAAGAAAATGACATTTTCTGGTTGAAAAAGATAAAAAAAAAAAAAATACTGAGCAAAAATCCCTTGACCAAATTAGCCAAAACGCTGTGTCTCCTATAGGCGACATTGGGTCTCAAATATATGAAACAATTATTTGACAACAATGTAGTTTGTTAGTAAATACCCTAAAATTTCAATGAATTTTTGCTTCTTTTTATTTGTAGGTCTATTCTCTTTTATTGCTGTTATTGTTATTCACACATTTTTTTAAAAAAATTTATGATAATAATTAAAAAATTCAATAAATTAAAAAAAAAAATCCTTTGTTAATGGTTGTTTCAAGCATGGATTTTATAAGTTGGTGATAGCCTAATTAAATTAAACTTTAAAGTTATGAAAACTTAAGATAAAAAACCGAACATGACCTCCAACTAAAATATAACAAGGATAAGGCACAAAAATGATGTACGGAATTTGATACAGAATGATTTTAGGTGTTTGGGTAAGGGAGTAAGCTAGCACAACCGAAAGCTGTAATTTTTATAAACCCGGCATCTCCAACAAAGACATACTCCCGAACCAGTGCTTAGTTAATGTAACTAATCAATACGTGACTGAAAAATTTTCCTTCGCGCTATGACCAAGCGTGGTCAACAGAAAATGTGTCGAGCTGTGTTAGGAAAAGTATCCTGGTTTCCGGTTGCCTACAGTTAACCTAGTTAGATACTCCTTAAGAGAGTATAGGACATGCGTTTTAGGCAAATTGCTGTTCGCTCGGCCGACTGACACCACATGTGTCTGAAATTTTGAACATATGTCACGAATGTGGAAATATAGGGCTCTGCAGTAACACATTTTTCAAATTTTATTTTAAAATAATTCATAAAAATTAAACTAGTTTTCACGAATTTTGATTTTGTTAAAAACTCCAAAATTGACCATATACGTGATTTTTTTCTGACTGATAAAGTCAAAATTTGGAAAACCTATGACCACAGGGCTGTCTATGTATGCTAAATTGACAACTTTGCAAAGTTCGGATGCATCTTGGCCGAGCGAATAGCTATTTGCTAACAGCCAAATGTGTCCCATTCCCTCTTAAGGCTATTGTACCTGGACCACCTCTGGCCGATAATTTGAATGTCGAAGAAACATGGCTGGAAAGTTGTCTGAATGAAATAGGGCCTTACTCAAAACAGAAAAAATATGTTGTTTTTTTTTTGGGGGGGGGGGGGGACATCACCTCACTATCGGCCATTATATTTCGTTATTTTGACAATAGTGTGGACAGCACAGCTAGTGCAAAATAAAAATTTGAGAATCGGTTTTCTGGATATAGTTTCTGAACACCTTAAGCTTCAATTTTAGCTATAAGGACAAATAGATTTCTGAAAATACAGTTGGTGTACGATTTTTTTTTGTCAAACGGTACAAATACGAGTTTTTCGAGTTTTTTATCGTCTGGCAAAAAAATCGTACACCAACTGTTATTTCAGAAATCTATTTGTCCTTGTATCTTAAATTGAAGCTAACGGTGTTTAGAAACTATATCCAGAAAACCGATTCTCAAAATTTAATTTTGCACACTATTGTCAAAAAAACGACATATAATGGCCGATAGTGAGGTTATGTCCTGACAAACAAACAAAAATTCAGTGTTTTATTAAAGGTACCTACTCTTTCATTCAGCCAACTTTTCATCGACTTCTAATGTTTCGACCCTAGGGTGATAACAATAGCCTTAAGGCCAAAAATACCTTTTTTTATAAACACGGTTGTGTCTTTGCCAAAAAAAATGATGGGAAATATGAATTATAGTTGTCAAAAAATATTATCATCACCGCAAGATGTTTGTAGCTAAACCTTTTACTAAAGCATGTTATTAGTTCATATACTCATATCATATCGTTACTAATTAAAACTTGTAATGAATTATTCAGTAAACTTGAGAGATAGGCATTTGATTTTGGGCGCTGGTATGTTGGATGCAAATCACACAGCACCTCCTCTCTTTGTTACCTCACCCATGCACCTTTAGATTTAACGAACACTTTTCCATCTGGATGCTACAGCCACGAAGCTATTTCGAACGCTCCGTTTGTATGTAGTACAATCCTGAGAGACCCAACGATCAGTTACAGCAAGTAACTAATAATATAATAAATCATGTTCGAGTCATGGGTTGCCTATTTGTTTATACTGGGTGAGTGGCGCCAAAGGAGTAACAATTTGCTCGGTCGTTCTTTTATTTTGACAGGTACTAAACAATATCAATCAAAATCTAGTATACATTTTACGGTAGCAGACAAAAACAAACCAGAAAGAATTAAGTGAAATTTAGTGGGGTGGCAACATCGTTTACTCGTGTTACAGTAAACCAAGAAGAACTATCGTAATGCGAATATTTATCGCGCATCAGTGGAGAGTGCTGAAGGCATATACTTCATGTGGTATTGAGGTTATGTGGTAGTTAATGTGCGGACCACATGCAGTCTCCTTTTGTTTGTTTTATGCGGGTTTAGAGCTTCCAGCTTAATGCTTTGACAATTTCATGCAACTCCTAACTAAGTTTACGTAATTTTAATGGACGACAAGTGTTTCTGATGGAAAAATGGTAGCTTTCAAATAATAATTATACCCCTTTAGGAGCAAGCATTATCTTTTTAAATCTCACTAAGTATTTTTGAACACGTTGAACTCGAGGGAATAAATTTTACTAACCTATTTTATCATCTCCTTGTGTTGTCATCATTTAAAATAGTAATTTTTTTAGGCAAACACTTCAATGCCTTCCTTATGTTGGTTGACATAGCTTTGATGAAATTTTAAAATGTACGTGTGAGATAAAAATATAAATAATTATACTGACATAACATTTAAAATGTATTTAAGTGATGCACTGACATTGTCGTTTTCCACCTTGTTTGGCAAAATATAAATCGTGTTATATTTCACTTCAAGAAGTTATCTTCGGTCAATATTATTCAAGTCTTGTTCCATACAAAACTAAATTATTATGTTGAACTGGGAGAATTAATGTAATTTGAACGTCTACTTTATTTTTACCACTTCGTAAAAAAAGCCATCACAATCTAGCTTTAGAGTTTTAAAACTATGAAGATAAAAACGCGTTAGAATGGAAATGCATTTTGTTTTGTTCAACCACTTAAAGAATAATTAAGTGAGCTGTTTAATTAATAGCTCGGCTGTTCTTATGTTTTACTTTTTCTGTCATATTACTGCAAGAAGGAATGATAATTATCTTTCTTCATGAGCAACTCCTGTCGTCGTCTGGGCTGGTGATAAAGGTAATATGGTTACTCGGAGAATATCATCAGTTCAGAGTTAGAAGTTCTGTATAGTTAACCATTTTAACGTTACATTAAAAACCAGTTTTTATATCTATAAATTGGTTATTATTTATGTATTACTTATAATGTGAGTTTCCGAGATTTAAATTATCTCGTAAACAAGCTTTATATTTTAGAAATGTGTATGAAACACCATGCAATGTATGGTTGATTTTGAGACAATAACCAAAGTGTATCATATTCAAGATAGAAGATTGTTTGGTTGCAATATTACTGTTTTCCTATTACTCGCCTTCATATCAATCTAGGAACCAAGATTGAATAAGTATAATTTATATTTTAATCTTTGATGCTGAAAAATGACTTCCAAACTTTTACTAGCACATGACTAAAATATATTTTTTGGAAACCATAATGTGCACTTGAATTTAGGTACGTCTTCATATTACAACTTATTAGAAAGACTTTACTGTCCAAATACCAATTTTAATTGGCAGATCACCGAAATATCAGTATTTGACTAGAAAAATGCTTAGTAAATTACTAAAGTAATTGTCGTTAACGCGCATACCTAAACGATGAGTTGCTGTTAAAATTACAATCATGTGAAGTGTATTTTGCGTCATTTATAAATATATGTGGTAAAACACACTGTAACTCCATTTAGTAAAGATGAGAGAAACTTTAACAAACAAGTCCAATCAAGGTTTGAAATGGTGGCAGTATCGTCACGCAAAGACTATTTGATTGATGAAATATCTATCATACATAAAGATCTGTCCTCCACCAGAGTAATAGAACGTCACGAAACATACAGTGGTTGTTTGACACTGCTATAAATTATGGAAAGTAATCATTAACGATAACTGAGTGGGTAGAAACGAAACAAATCAGTAGATTATTATTCTTTCTATTACATATATCCAATTGCTTATACAACGTGGTTAATTCCTCCATAGAACGGGAGAAAATAACACTGACAATCAAGCTTGCGGTGGCAGTTTGGTGAAAGTGCTTGGTTTCTATGTAAATAAGCTACTGATTCGCTAGCAGACGTAATAGACCACATTCATGCAAGTTCGCACATAATTTTGAACAAAGAATCTTTGAAGAGAGAACTTGAATAAGCAGTGGAGATTTTACGTATCTCATAGTTAATTATCCTAAAACACATTCATTACGGACATAAATCCCGACAAACAGGAAATAATATGTTCGTGAATTGCCTAATATCTGACATCACTTTGAGAATGTCATGGACGTGATAATTATGCAATGTTTCGTGTTTTACAATGTACTTTGCAAATTATAATTTTTTAACAATTTCTGTAATAACAAATACGATAAGATTCCCTGACATAGTATCACTATTGTTCGACAGTATCATTCTAGCTATGAAACTGTTCATGAAATTCGTGATATCCAAGATATTTCTTTTTGGTCATACTTAATTATTGCACATTTTGTTCATTACAATACTTGCCTGAGTTAAATAGATTTTATTTCTCTAAAATTTCAAAGATAACCCTAATAGTATATTGTACTACTGTTCTAATAAGTATGAAATGTGTATTTACTTTTGCTTTGTCCTTACTGTATATCTACATTATATTCAATTACTATCTGTTATATTTAAATATAAGTATAAATTGTCTGTACTGCCTTAATTATTTAATACTTTTAATAATTAAATATATAATAATATATTTATTTTATAATATTCAATGTTTCGAATAATAAGTATTGATGATTGTTGAATAAATAATAATATAATAATAATAATAATTAATAATAATAATAATGTGATATGAATAATAATAATAATAATAATAATATTGGGAAAGGAATGTACTACAACGGCTGTTGAAAAGAAAAGTTAGAAGCTTTTTCTTGAACACCACATTTTAACCTCAAATCTTAATTCCTTCCATTCACATTTACTTCAAAGAATACCTTAAGAAAATCTACTATTAAGGATTGCCGGTGGCGGGGTCGAATCTGGACCTCCCACATGACAGTCTCACGCTTGAGCTACCGACGTAGCGTATAGATATGTATCGGATATGAGTGAATCGTTTAATCTTATCAGTATGACGGGGAGTCGCTCGAGCTTGCCATCACGTAGAAGATGGGGTGTCACCCAAGGCAGTCATCTTTCTGATCAAACATAATAGAGGTGGAAAGCGCTGAGCTCCACAGTTTTCGAATCACTAAGCTCGCTACCGAATTGCCAATTTTACAACAATCTTTTAGTGACGTGACTTAAAAGTTTATTTTACCAATATCCTACCTTAGATAGTAAAAAGGGTACGAAATTGAAATATACTGATAATAACTTATAATACCAGCTGTAACCAATATATTTTCTTGGCTGGTTAAATAAAAATGTGTAAATTTTGTTGATACCTATTGCAAAAGAAAAATGTAAAGGTAGGACATAACCATTTGATTGTGAATTTTAATAGTTATAACATTATTGAAATGTATTTGTCTTTATATTTATGATTATCTATGAGGGCATTAGCTTAAATTTAGGTACAGGGCCTACACTTGAGACTAACGGTTTTACTACACTCGAGTTTGTCTGATGATTGATTGCTATAGGGATTCACGTCTCACGTTTATGCAATATCGCTATAATATCAACGATTATGCTGTAGTTATAATAAAACTAGGTAAATAGTGGAAAAATATTTGTATTAGAGTGAATAATATGATTGGTTAAAATTAAAAAGTGTTTCGTTGTTTGGGGTATAAAATATGAATAATATATAGTAGAGAGGCTTATGATGCTTTATTATAGAAAGGGTATGTGCAACTTGTTTTATAAATAAAATATAAAATTTCAATAATTATAGTTGGTCACCAATCTTAATATCACAATCAAAATAATTTGCATAACATCGTTTTATATTTTTAAATGAAAAAAGATAACACAAGACTCGTGGTCACAGTTCGTAATATTTGATATGTATATTTTCATATTTTAAAGTAAGGGATGAATGCATAAAAATATTAAATTTAAAACAAATTTCGTATGTAGAGTCTACCCAGCACTGTCACATAACTGATTTTCAGTGGTGGACATATTACTTAGTCTTGTAGAATTATGGTTAAAGTTACCTGATTTTCATGGTTTGAGCAAAAAATAATTGAAAATTCTGTATTTTATATCATAACTGAATTCGAAACGTAAATATTTGAAATAGTTTGAAGGCGTTACTTAAATTATTTCAAAAACTTGAATTCTTTGTTATCACCAACAATGAATCGAGCATCATTTGTGTAACTTTGTCGGATATTACTTTGTTCATAGCAGCTTCATTTCATGTACATTTAAAGCTTCTAGTCTCAAGATTGGGATTTAGTAGGTAGATACGTGTGAAAATAGAATTTAAAACGAACCTTTTCGCACTTTGCTTCTCAAATTGAGCGTTTTGAAGCGTTTAAGTAGGAGCTTTGCAGTGAATTAATAAACTGTAGTTTCCCAGGCTAATGAGGATATGGGCATGTCCATAACCCTGTCCCGTCTAGGAAGTTAAACTGCATGCAACTAACTAGCCTATACTAACTCTAAGTTCGCTATTCTAAAACTTATGATGGTATTTTCATATTGTGTCTGATATAATTACATATTAGAGTCAAGATCTTTTGTACTAAATTGTTACAAGATTTGAACACAAGAATGAAGATTCGCGTTCGGTGGTTTCTTCCGCGAAAGTTTGATTACTCCCTGATTTGCTGTTCTTGATTTTTGGCATACCTCATATTAGTTCGAGTGGGTGTCTAATAAATCAGTTTTTTCTTTTCGTTTCTATTTTTTGATGATTTTTTCTATGAATCTAAGTAATTACGTTTATTTAGTTGTCCTCCTTTGTAAATCAGTTTTTTAACTGAATAGGATAGACGTTTAATCCATATAAATAAAAACGAATGTATGCCTGACTGTTTGACCTCCTTTATACATTACTACACCATGAAATATATATATATATATTTTTCACGGGGAAGGTTTCTATGCTATCCATTTTGTTGTAACTCCTCCACGTGGTGATCGGTGCCTGCAAAGAGGACTCACCAATGAATTGACTTCGACACCGTTGGACATACCACCGTAAAAGTTGACACATATAGTTATTTTTTATGGAGAAGTACACTCCCGGGAAGGGTTGTGGCATACGTCGCAGCAACGCGCGACGGGTAAGCTAGTAAATAAATAAAATGCACTTGCAGACGAAGTGGATTTCGGATTACATGAAGAGAAATCCACATTGTCTTGTTCTGTTTTCAACTACATAATTATATATTGGCCTAGCTTAATACTTATATCTCATCCATAGCCCTTTTTCCATTTAACACACAGAGTCCTCAAATGTCGATAAAATTTTGTTTTTTCGATTTTTTAAAATGTAGTGTGACCAAACGAGGTCCAAATTAAAAAAAACAAAAAAAAACAGCCATGTACGTGGATTGGTATCACCTTTCTGAGTGTGAACCAAATATTGTCTTGATCGATGGAAAAATATAGGCGTACTTCGAAAAGTACAAACGCACATTTTCGGCTCGAATCGTAGCGTTCCCATGCTAATGTGATTGAGATTTCGAACTTCGTCCAGTATAATTAAAATTCATCAACATTAAGCGAATATTTAATTATGGTCAACACAATACTACATATGGATAAAACTAAAGTTTTTTTAAATATATATATATATTTTTTTTTAATTATGAAATTGCTTGCTCTAAACGCTAATTTCACCCGTATCGGCAGGTAATGAAAAAACTGATAACCGAATTATAGGTCCCTGGAGGGTCGTGTAAAAGCAGTAACACCGGTAAAACGCACCTTACTTTCCAGCGTATTCGCGTAAAACCACACTTTCAGTAAGTTCAGTTATCGATTTTTCTTTTACGACGCTAGCAACGGTTTAATCCAGAACACTCGCTCTAAATAAGTCAAGAACACTAACCCATTTTAAAGTCAAAACCCATAAATTCGTTATTGTTAGCCATACAAAACACATCCCTGAGTATTTGTATTGACATTGTGTTCATTTTTGATAATTTGTAATTTACAAACTGACAGGCTGAATGTTGTTCTGTAATGTAATTATAATAACAATTGGAGGGATATAATATTGCACTTAATAGTCTTTATTAAATAACAGTTGTAATAAAATGAACCCGACGAATTTAAAGCAATAATAAACTGAATTTTAGTAGCTAGATCCACTCTCAAAATAAATAATATTTTTTTTATTATAAAAAAATAGTTTGCACAACAAAATTCTTTCAGGTCTGTAGTCCCAATATATTTTCGTCATTTTGTAAAATCTGTTCTGACTATAAGATGGCGATTAAGGTTCTGCATAGCAGAGTTTTTAAAGTGGAAAATGCTCGTAAAAAAGCTTTAGTATCGTGGTGAAAACACCTTTATTTTGATGAGATTAATACAGCTTTTGACGTGTAGAAGTCGTAAGTTGTGAACTAACCCTTCTGAAAATCAATTCCTAGAAAAAGCGGCGTGGCATGACGTGTCACATTAAGGGCTGACTTGTGAGGGCGATTCCGGGGGGGGGGAGGGTGAGGGCGTTATCATGACAAGCTAGAATATTGATCAATCGATTGTTAAATGAATTTAAAATACATGTATAAAATTATTATTTGAAATGTCATCACTGATTTTTTTGGTATTCTACAGGGTACATACTCCTTAATAATTCAGTTTCATTACATAATTTAACGGAGATTGACTAAATAAATCCATTGCATTATCATCATTCAATATAATCCCCTACATCCGTCATCGCTTCCTCTCCAGTACACTTTAAACATCCCCAAGTGTTTTCTTTGGAAGCTAAACTGTTTGGAGTGAGTTGTAACATGGCCGTTAAAGCTGGCAAGGGAGCCAAAATGCGCTCAGTTTGGCGGCGACCACCGCGCGAAGTAGATCGGCCGCGCGCTCGCTCGCTCGCAGCTGCTTCACACACCACGCCGACGAGTGCGCGTATACGACACCCAGCACACGATGAGGGACAACTGACTGGGCCACACAGCAACTAGCTAACAACAAATAACTGAGGTGGGAATTTATCTATTTGTTTAATATTATAAATATTTGCGTGATGCAGAAATAAATTGATTTTACTATTGTGGAAAGTGACACATTACCTAATTTTGATTTGTCATGAGTATTTTTTTTAAATCAGTATTTAATCCGTGATATAATTTTAACATTTTGAAAAACCTTTTTTGTAACGCGTAAAATCGTTTGAAATTTACGACAATTAAAATGATCATGCAGTAAAACACTGCACACGTTTTTGTCTAATTACAAAACACCTACTATCCTACTTACGGTATGTATTTTTATTATTAAATACAGTCCTGATATTGTAGTAGATAATTGTTTAAAAAAATCGTTTGAAGCATTATTTTCTTGTGTTATTACGGACACTTTATAAACTAGTTTAGTTTTGGGAGACATGAACTTTCATGAATATCGTCAACAGTTTAGTAAATAATAAATAATATGATTGCAATAGCCACGGCCCAAGAGCCACGCGGCCCGCGATTAAATTCTGTCTCTCAACTATTATCAACAGGTATTCGTAATGTAGGCACACACACATATTATTCAAAGAATGTTAGTTTCGCGCAGAGCAAAAGGTATTGAGAACACTCGCATGCTGCAATGATATGTTGCTGTATGTTGTGACATGTGAGTAAATACTTGTTGACGTGTAAGTGTTAGTTTTATCTCGTGACTAGAGACGAGAGGCGGCGCGTATTTCAAACAGTGTAGCAGGTGTTGACGGAATCGAATGTACGTCTTCTGTGTCTGAGAGTATTGGAGTGTTACGTGCAGAGAAGAGACAGACATGTAATTTATTTACGATGCTATAGAAATATAAATTCGTCACTCATTCATAAATTATTAACTGTGCCCATATATATCTGCCTATTTTGATGCACATGACTTTTAACAGTAAGTAGTGTACTGTATTCAGTTAAAGAGTCGTATTTTAATGTATATTTTTCTGACCTCTCTCTTATCATTCTATGATCAATTTAATTGACCAATAAATATTTTTATAGTGTTTTGCGTACGCAAATAATTTCTTCAATTCAATTCAATTTCAAATTGTAAAATATTCATAAACGCGGGTATTTCTCATTACAAAATAATCGTTTCTAGAACTTCATTCATACTAAAAAAAAATCGAACGCCTTGTACCATAATTTCCAGTTTATTAATAAGCAATGGAAATTCGGTAACCTATAATTGAAAAATGACATTCCATATAGTATTATTTTAAACAATTTCATCATTCTATCGTTTCCAGGAATAAATTGGTGGCATTCTAACCTTACACTCCCAAGTTGAGATTAAAAATTTGGTTTTCGAAAATAAATTTTGTATGGTTAACAACATAATTATATATTGGCATAATTATGCAATTTCAATAAAGTTATAATAAAATTCAAGATATGTCTAATAACTTACAAACTGATACAATAGAACAATATCATCGCGTGTGCCTGTTGTTTAGTACTGAGATAACATTCGTACACATAACTGTTCACTTTTATGAGGCTTGTGATGACAAAAATACCGATAGCTACTGATAATGCGTAACATTTGTTGACATTACTTTCTCCATAACAGGTCATTACAATTTAGATTACCGCACGTACACTTGCTGTTTATTATATATGAAAGCTTTGATAAAAACTCCAAGTGCAATGATATAATGACTGAATATCTTGCTATTTGCAAGACTTCATAAAGGTAACAATTTAAAGTTATCCACAGTACACTTGTGTTATCGTTAAGAGTATAAAACAGCATTTCTGAATTAATTTCTCACGTTCCTCAGTGGAAACATGAGTATAATAACGAAACTATGCTATTATAAGATATTTGAAGAAAATTTAACGTTTGACAAAAAAGGGAGAAAATTTTTAGTTAAAGAGAATATAAAATAGCAACTGAAAATCTAGTTTCTTTGATGCAGTGTTTGGAGTATATCATAACGTTGTCTTGATATTAAAAACAAATTAAATTACATAAGCGAAAATATTCTAAAATAAACGCAAGTATTAAGAAATAAAAAGCTTTTCAGAAGCTATACAAAAATAATTCATCAATGAAAAGTATAGGCCATTGCTTTCATCCGCCGCTCAGGGAGTCTATCGCACCGTGATCGGTGACGGTGCCGGCAGTGTCGGGTACCCCTAGTCCACCCCACCCCAACAACCTCAGCGACGACCCACTATTACTGAACTCTTTTTACATGCGGTTCATCCACATTTGTAAAACAATTTCAGGCGAATAGATTTTAACTTTCACGAGTAAGTGTCTGCTGCAAATTAAATTCCATTCGATTGTGCAAAAGCACAATTTTTGGAAAATTGAATCCACTTGTTCTACACGAACATGTTTCACGGAGATAACTAATTGGTTTCAGTAGAGTAGCTCACGTTTTATGAGACGAGTATAAAAATCAATTCATATTTTGTAATTCGTATTATTTAGGTTCAAATTTTATTATTTACCTTACACAGTAATTCGTCGAATCGTTATCAGTTAGTAACCGCAAATACACCAGTGTTGAAGTATAAGATACGGAGGGCCGGGCATAATATATTCGCATACTTTGTCGTCAATTTGTTTTAGTTATGTGTAAATTAATTTATCATGACGAGACTATCCCATGCCTGCAAACATACCGTCGGTATCCTTAACAACAATATTACACAACATTTGAATTTGTTACAATGATATCGAAATAAATTTTTTCTAAATATTTAAATTTAAATTTTAGTTCTTCAAGCAAAAAACTAATAGAAAACAAAAAAGACTGGTATATTATAATGTATAATAACAGCACAAATGCATTTGTTACACCCAATTTGAATGCAATTTTTGCAACCCCATTTTTTTCTAGGAATGCAACATTCGCTTCTTAATTATTCGACCATAATAGCATTGACTCTAAATAAAATATAATTCCACCTTATCGTAAATACAAATCTGTAAGATATCTTGTTTATTTGTTCAAGGCTATTCCAGAGCACTCTTACCTATATTTTAAAAGTCAAAGAAAAATGGTTGGAAGTTGGTTGAATGAAAGAGGAACTTGAATTAAAAAGGATTTTTTTTAAACTTAATAACTCTTTTTTGGTCATTTAATGCAAATTTTGAGTCAATAATAAAAGTAAAGTTGTAGGTGCAATTCATAATTATGAGTTACAATTTTGTTTATTGTTTAAACACACCGTAGTCTCCAACACGAGAATAAGGGAAAATAATTTCCTGAAATAATGTTCGTATTGCGACTTTTCTTGTCACATGGTAAAAATAAGAGTTTTGAACCGGTGGTCGAAAAAAATCGAACATCAAACGTTATTTCAGAAGATAATTTTCCAAAATACTCGCGTTGGAGATAAAGGTGTGTTTAATTAAACAATAACAAAAAAAATGTAGCTCAAAATTAAGTATTGCACCTGGAACTTTACTTTTCTCATTGACTCAAAATTTGCAAAAAAAATTGGCCAAAAAGAGCTATTGTCGCGTATTCCCCCCCCTTTTTTTTATTTCAGTTCCTCTTTCATTCAACCGACAAACAACTATTTTCCTTTGACTTTCAAAATATCGGTAAGAGTTAATATTTGGAGTTGGATTGAATGTTGTTTTATTGAGATGAAACGTTGCTAAAGGTGATTGATGCATCTCTTTCGTTCTTTTTTTAGATGTACGTGCACAATATCATGATGCATTAATTTATATATCCCATTGCATTCATTCTCTTATTTCGGTGTTCAATCGATATTAAAGTGTTGAAATCTATAAATAGAGAAATTTATTTTTGGCATGTCCATGAGTGTAAAAAATATTGAGCTAGTTCTTTCTTGGCATGTCATAAGTCGTAACTTTTCTGGAAATTGCATTTGAACGTCCCGACGGTTTGAGCTGGTGGCTGCGGGTATCCGCTGAGTGACTGGTGACAGGCCGAAACACTTCTTGTTAACCACCAGACATACGAGCCCCGTCACGTGGAACCAGTCAAACAGAAGCAACTCGACTTTATTGAAACTCGGGGGGAGAGGCAAAGTCAAAGGTTTCTCGCGCAGTTAGGACGCGCTCAGCTGGAAAACTGACTTAGTCATGAACAGAATCTAATAACATACGTTTCAATATTAATGAAGTCCTTTGAATCCTATCTTTTATACGAGGAGACAAAGAATTGAAACCAACGGGAAAATGGAAGAGTTCTTTAATTGCCAATTTTGCTTTGATATCATGCGCAAATAAATATCATTTTGTGAGACTTTTACCTTAACCTACCCTTATTAGTGATAATAATTCTTGGATTGATGAGGCAGATAGGGTTTTCAATATTTTCTTTATAAACGGAAACTTCAAAGGTTGACGCAGGTCTAAAGAGGTTGTTAGCGGCGTCGAACACAACTCAGAATTCATTGTATTGAGCTAAAAACTCGTTCCTACGGCTAACATTTATTACATTCCTTTATTATTCTAACAAGATTCTTGCTCACTGGAATGAACAACATTTCTCAAGCTAATCACCTTATGGATTAAATTACCCATCAGACCAGAAGAGAAATAATGACGACGACTCTGCTTGTGCATGGGTTGGTAATGGGGGTTTATTGTTTACAGCTAATAGAACCAATTCAGTTACGAGACTGATTTGCAACTAGGGACAGTAAATATAACTGGAGTTCATGTATGACGAAAACGATTTAAGCATTATCCAAACAGTAATTAATTCAACAGTTTATAGCGGAGATAATCGGTCTAGTTAGAGCGTTGCTGTATTGTTTAACACAGAGTTGGGTAGACAGCGTTGAAAACGTATGAACAATACCTAAACAGAATGCTAAATAGTAGAGGGACAAGCGAAGGAATTTGACCACGAAAAAAGGAAATCTACGAACCCAAGGCCGCTTATTATAAGGACCATTACAATTTAAGTAAAATTAGAGTTACGAGACTATTATGATAGGTGCAAGGGGGAAGATCCCAGAATTCTTCGAATCGTTAAGAAGAATTTGGTCGGTCAAGTAGAGTTCTGGACCCTGGACGACAGTTCTTTGTGCATGTGTATTTGTATTTTTAGGAACCATTTTTTATTGCATTTATTGTTTTACTTTATTAATTTTATTTAATTTTTTACATTTTGTTATTATAAAATGTCGCAAAGCAACAGCTTCGGCGGAAGATTCCAAATAAAGGTTTATTATAATTTATAATTTATTGAACGAGTGAGCGTAGCGAACGTAGTGATTTCCATTCGACTTAAACGGCCCTTATTGTTTTTCTGCGTGCGTGTGTGTGTGTGGGTACGTTAAAAATCAGCCGAATCGCTGAACAGAGTGCGCTGAAATTTTAAACAGACATCCGGTACGAGTTTATTCGGCACCAAAAAGCACACTAGCGCGGCCCTGTTGGCGGAACGTAGAACCCGAGCAGTAGTGATAACTCAGGTAGACACAGCGGCAAATAACGTGGAAGAACGTGTAGATGTAACTAAAAAGTTGAGTTTTCGGCGTGATACGTTCTGTTTACGGATGTTGAACGTTAGAAATAAAACAAAGAATTATTTGTGCTATGGTTATCACAAGAAAACACATTTTAAATGAAAGAATAGGGCCTAAAAGTGCACCATAAAGTGGACACCTGACGCTGGCGCTGCGGTAAGGACGGTTAATTTTATTGTAACTTATTTTGTATTGAAATTCACGTCTCTTGCGGGGTTGTACTTCAGAGTGAAATAATATAGGCTATTTTTGTTGCTTAACGTGTCTATTATTTCATTATTGCTATTCGAGACGATGAGTAGTGATAGATGTGCCTTATGCGTGACTCGAATCCGCGTCCTCGTAGTGGCGTACGCTTCGGACCAGCGCCTTATGTGCCATAATCAAGTCTGTTCAACGATGCTATAACATCAGAAGCATAATTTACTATTGTCCTCTACTAACTAATCGTCATCTTTGATAAAGTTTCAGCTGCGTTCTACGTTTGAGCTAAATAACCCGCCAGAACCAATCCCCTTCCCATTGAATTATCATGTCAGCGGAGTGCCTGACTCTGTCACCACCTCACTACGATTGACTGCTCTAGTTTGCATCGTGTAGTTCTATAAGTGAATGAGCGGGTTCGGTCTTCGCGCCACATGGGCGACGTGACGGGTGACGTTTCACCTGCGGCCGCGACACCTTGGTTGAAGAACGACGTGGGGAGATGACACACATTAGCATGCGGGCGGTGTAGACCTCATTGGGTGAGCGAGCGAACGCAGACAGCTAGTCAGATCGACTGCGATGGTTATGTACTCGGGCACAGACGAGGTGGCACGTTTTTTAATATTTATTACATTTTTCAAACATAATGTTACTAACAATTAAATCCTATTTTATAGACATCAGCAGCACAAATTAAATTAAGCAACATAAAATACAAAAAAGAGATTTACTCTATAACATTATACAAAGACAATAATAATATTAAAAATAGTTTATGAATTTAATGTAATTACTTTATAAAACGCGGCACTCCAATAAGAAACGTCGTCGGTTCGAATCACCCTGAGCCATAGACTGTCCTGACTTGAACGTTTTTCCAAGGTTTTCTTCAAAAGGCGAATACTAGATTGATTCGTAGTTACAGTCTTCATACACACTGGGTAAAACTGATCCCACGGAAGGCATTCCTATAGAAAAATGTGTCCTCGTGAGAAGACATAAATTCAATGGCTGTGGAATCGAACAATAATTACAAAATTGTATTAATTCCTTCATAAATTAAATTCTGTTTCTTTACATTATATTCTAGGTCGCTAGTTTGAGGGGAAAACATAGATTAACGCAATGTGAGTTTAAATTAATGAGCAAAATGCACAAAGCGATAGCTCTTTCAGGATTATCCTAGATTGGTTTAACCATCGATACATATTATAAGATAAATTAGCTAATGAAAAATCACAATCATAACTAAGCAACGTACTTTTACTTTTTACTTTTACTATTAAATGAATTTAATAATGAACCAAATATAAAAAAGAAAGAAAAATAAAATAAAATAAGAAATTATAAAAAGGCTGCCTTTCAGACACAGAACATCAATTATTACAATAGCATTTGGAATATCAACAGTATTTAATTTATGCATTTCCAATTCCAATTCCATTAACAAAAAATAAAATTGGTTCTGAAAAAAATTAGTGCTTATATTATACTTTTCGTTGAAGTTATTGAGCATTGCCTTATTTCTCTCACAGAGTGCATTTGCAATTTTGTGATAACATTTTCATTACAAAATCGTTTATCTACAAAATATGTGCAAACTTAACACATTGATCGAAAATTAAATACCATTTCAGTATTAAACTCTTTTCTTCTGGGTATATTGTAGGTTTCACCGCTGCGCTTGAACGGTATGCGCGCCGTGTCTCATTTGCATTCAATAGGAGGAGTGAATGCTATAAATAGTATCGACACTCCTTGAGACTGACAAATTTGTAAGCTTGCATGCCTCCACCTACCCAGGACTTTCTCCAGATCAGGTATTTCTTCCAGTGCAAGTCAGACCAAGATTCGAACCACAGAGAATCTAGTTTTTACTTTGATTAAAACAATTGCTTACAGTTAAAATTTGGTCCATCGATGACGACTTATTATACCTACCACGTGGTGTCATAAACGCTCATACCAAAGTGCTTAGACACATGTATTCAAGTTATCAGTTCAACAAGCATTGAGCCGTGATGTAATTTCTTTAAGGAACCCACGCAAGACAAAGGAACCCACGCAAGACATGAAAAGCGTAACTAGGCTCCATGTCCCTAGTGCATTTCGCAAAAACAGCCACATAAATATTATGTTTAATGTCATAGAAACATTCTTGGAAGGCGTGCTTGTTAGTTACCTGCAAGATGGATATACTGTGACTTTCATCCAGATATGCTTAATATAGCTCAGTGAATTGAGTGATTAGCTACGTTAATAATTGCTTCAAGTGTTCTGTCGTCATTGGTTCCTCTATAATACACGGTTTTGGTTTTGGCCAAGTCCCAAACCTAACATAGAACTCACATTCAGCTAGTTCATTGAGAAAGTTCGAAGTTTTCGACAAGTATCACACAGTTTGTGAGTTAACCTCGCACAAAGGCCTATACCCACATAACTTTTTTTTTTATTGAATAAACCGGATTACTTTGAAAAGTTTTCACTGGTTATTTCGCCTCGGTGCCTCGCAACAAGCAACCATCAATACTGTTATTCTCAACAGTTATTCAAGCGTCAGATTTTTTATGGTGTTTACATTGGCATAGGAGAATCTACTCGAGGAATATAGGAAACGTCGGTTTTATGTGTGAGACGAGAAACTGTACGCATTTAGCTGTGAATCTATCTAAATCTCGTCGGGTTCGAAACAGCTGACGACTCTCAGATTTCAGATACTTCGTCATGTCCACAAACCGATTAGTTGGGCACTACTCGAGTCAACGCAAAGTTACTTAAGCGACGTAATTCTATGTTCAAGACTCAAGTATGTGTTCCTGTTTGTTTATTCGCCAAACACGAATCACGTGGGGGTATTTGAATGATGCCGGAATTACAGATGAGGTAAGCTGGACTCAGTAACGACTTGCTAAGTTTCAGTGGGCATTATGTGTTTGAAGCCATCAAGAAGCGGAATGATTCAAGGGTGCAAGGAATGGGATTACCGTTCCCCCGTTCACGGAATACTCAGCCAAAGTTTAACGAACCTAGAATCGATTAGAATGTTAAGAAATCTTGATAATATTAAATCTAAATTAGCCTAAATGAAATGTTATTACGATATTCTAATAATATTATTCTCATGACAAGACTACGAAATAATTATTGAATGTTGATACGGGCCATAAAACGCCAATTTTTTTTCAGATAACCAATCGGAATGCTATTATGTATAGCCTAAAAATTGATACTATAACTTACATTACAATTATTAGTGTGTTAATATTCATCCGTAATTATCGGAACTATGAAAAGTTGAAAACATACTTTTCAATACATGTTTCTACGTAACTAAATTATTGATTGTAAAATAAACTAAACAGCAATTCGGCTCAACGTGTCATTTTATGGATTCAAGATGTTCAAGATGTTACTACAACTGAAGCGAGTCTCCGCCCCCGAGAGTTATTCTTCTACACGCGTTTGCCAGGTGGGCCGAATTTATACAGATATCACGTTATCAGCTGATTGTTACTATGTTCAAAACTGTATTTAGTTTTTGTCGCACAATGCTATAATGCTGTTATTAAAATGCTTTCGAAAAAGTTGTGTTGAGCATTGTTTTGTTTTTAATTGCCACTTTTACACAATTTTTTCATTGCTAAAATTATGAATAATTCAAAATATTTATTATTCGTATCTCTGTTAATAATAATTTGTGAAAACATTCATGTTGTCATGGGAGAAAGAGCTATGCCACATGTAAAAAAAATGAGTTGAGCAAAGTTCAATAGTTACAACTGCTATGTCTTTATTTTATTTTTGTATGTTTAACTTTTTTTTAAATAAATAATCATGAGAAAAAGTAATTGTCATACAAAAATTAAGACATAAGCAATTTTAGCTATACTGAAACTTTTTAAACTTAAAATGTTTTACATAGCATAGCATTACACAGCACACTAGGCCCCTCAATAGAATTATTATGTTAGTGGTTACTGTGATGTCCGCAAGAACATTGCTATAATAATTATTATGGAGTATAATGTAAACATTTGCGTTCCGTTCTCCACGTCATATATGCCTAACTAATCGAGGCGGTATGGTGTGTAGTAAGCGAGCATATTTACTAGCAGAGTGAAGTATGTTTAACCAACAGTTTACGTGATCATAACGTCAATACATTTCCATCATTATACTCCGCATATTAAATTCCCGTGGATTACTTCCTGCTTACATTGTAATTGTATTGAGACTAATGTACTCGAACTAAAAATAACCTGAAATTAATTAATATTCATTAATCAGTTTTTGTAATGTTGTATGCTTGTCTTTGAGAGACTGTCTAAATAACTTGGCTTTGATTTTGAGCTTTTTTACCGCTGTAATTTGGTATTATTTATAGAAAACTGAAATTCCCACTTTTATAATTTACCCTTAAATCTAAGAATCATTGATTATTTGTTAGTTTTGAGTTAAGTTAACGGGTCATTACGCTACCCTAACACAACATTTAAATATAAATACTTGACACACAGCAAGTACAGCAAATGAAAACAGTTATCTTTAGATGTTATTACTGCTAAGAGGTTTGAAATGTAGCTAGAACGCCGGTTTACATAAATCGCGTTTGTTGACATCATCTCCAAGTTCTAATAGAATCTGTTGCTGATCTTCAAAGAAAACAGCATGTGCTAATGTATAATATTATACTCTACAATCCGAGAAGAAAGTGGGCCTGACAGCCACATGCCACAGTTTTGCAAATTGTGCAACGGTTTGTTTACAATCCCGAGGGTAGATGAACTTTGTGGACGTAACTATGACAACATTTAACTGTATTTTTAGAAGTGCATTGCAACACGCCGAATGCATCCAACTAATAATGCAGTGTTGTCGTGGACAGAACCGTTTACAGTTAAATGGGTAAGAGTGAGTGTTAATTGGGTAAACGTTAAGCGGGACGCAAATAAATGTTGTTAAGTCTCAGAACCCATCGGATCCCTACAAATCTCAAGGAAATTAATATGTGCATTCCCCATATTATATAAATATTTATATATTATACAGTATTTGTAACTATAAAAGAGTTTAGACATTATAAAAGGCCTACCTAAACCTCGCAAAACACAAATTTGTTTGACAATATTTTTGTTGAAAGACAGGTTAAATATTTTACCCACTTTTTGCCATTATAAGTGGGTTTTAGAACTCAACCTTTATATATATTTTTTTTTTCGTCAATCAAATTATGGATCTAATGCTCTATGAAACTTGTTTGAGTTCGTGAGACTCATAAAATTAGTTCATCGACTGAGAAATAATTAGTGTTATAATTTATTTTTAAGCAATGTTTTCGAGTTCCAATGGTGAAAATAATTACGTTGCATTATGGAGTGTGTAACGTTGGTACATGGTAGTCCGGACTTTTTTCCCGGTAATGATACAAACCCGAGCATCAATTATTGTTGTTTTGCTTGTTAATTGTTTTTATACACAACATGTGCATCTCTCTTGACACATCTTGTGTCAAAGCGTGACATAATATGTATATGTTGTAACTTCAAGCTAAATAAACTTAAGCATTAGTTGCATAATATACAATTGTGTTTTGTGAATGGGAAGATTTTGGATAAGCTACGTTATAAATGCAATTAGTTTTATGGATTCATCACACCGTTGCTATTCAAATTATTATAAAACGTAACCGTTATAATATAATCCCTATGTGCTATAACACCTTTAAGCGACATTGACGAACTTGTATGTTCTTTGTCATGGAAATATGGAACCTATAGTTTTATAGGCAAACTACAAATAATCGGGTTTGTAACGAATATAAAAATCTAGCTTGTAACTGGAAAAATATAATTGCTAAGCTTAAAACAGTCACGTTATGGAATAATATACTTATATTTAAATGACCACAGCATCCACAATGTGAGCATGTGCATTATCGAACAAATATCATAAAATACAGAATTTATCAGTTTTGACTTAATTATGAGTGGATGGGTAAAGCTAAACTAATATATAAAATAAAACGGACAATAATAGTTAATTACGCTTTAACCATGACAATTAAACCGTTATACTGCAAAATGTAATTTGCCGTTATAGAGTTAACTGGGTAATATAGCCGGTTGTTTTAATGTATATTACACTTACATTTCGTAGATACGTTACATTTGTTCATACAATAAAGTGTCTCCGATAGTAACTTATTCATGCATTATTTCTTCATATAATAACAAAACAATTACTCATAATAGTAGTAAGTAATCATTCAATAAGTAATTATTTATAATTTTGTCTTATTATTAAGTACGTACAAAAGATTTCCTCATTTATGAACAAGCATACAATCCACGTGGTTTCATCAAATCACATGATGAGAGGTTCACTCCATTATAATAATATATAATCTTGTGTTAGGAGATTCCAAAAAATGCGTGAATAGACATGAGAATAAAATGTCTCACTATATTTTCTTGACTATGATTTATATTATTAGTTGCGCATATTATAAATGCTGATTAATATTCTGGTTGAGCATCAAATATAAAATATATCCTAATACCACTCTTTGTTAAAATCAGAATATAATTTGATACTTAGGTTCACAAAATATTTTAAAATTACAATTATCAAGACGAACCCAACAGAGTTATGGGAAAATGTAAGAGTAAAGCATTATTTATATTGAATAAAATGCTATAGATACCTACTACAATTTGTAGTTATCGGTGTAGGATGTATAAGGACAGTGGGTTCTTCTATTCTATTTTCCAATTCTTTATTTGATAATTTTATTTCCGATACGCCGAGAAAAACGTTTGTCCCTCTGACAATCTCTTTTACGACCATCCCCCGCAATAACATCCTCTTTGTAAGTTCCAAACGTAATTAAGGTCTGATAGAGTCTTATGTTGACTTTGAGATCTGATGGAGCTCTGGGCTACAGTTCCGAATGTCTGGACCGCTTCCAGTTAGCAAGAGCAGTTTGGTCTATCAGCCACGAGCCAAAGGCAGGGTTATTGCTTTCCTTGTTGACTTGTGACATGGCGGAGTTTAGGCGAGCTTCCCAGTTCTAGGAAGAAGACAGCAACAAAAACTTGGAATCCCAGCGCTTCTTAGGAAGGCACGAACACAATCAAATATCTTGCACATGATTAATATCTCCTATTCTTCTTCAATACACGTATGGATTGATGCAATGAATGATTCCCATATTACACAGAATTTGTAAAGCTTACGAGACTGCGTTTTATTTCATTTTATTTTTAAATTCTCTTTGAAAAAGCAGTCGACATATTTTATTGCCATTGTGTTTGAATTCTATTCTGCAGCCAGAAAGCATCTGCTGATATGAAACGTTACACGATTGTTAATCAAACTCTAATATTTTGCAGATTTTTTTAATTTAAGAAAATTATTTTACGCTTTTATTATCAAAAAATAATTATTAATTTGTTAAACACAAATTTTAAAAAGTACCCTACGTTAAATAATCGTCTTTTTACCTATTGAAATATAAAATGTCGAAATACATTCCTTTTGTTGCTGTTGATGTTAAAATGATTACTCCCCCACCCCACATATTGGTAAAGTATCGGGTTAATGTGTCGTGAGTAAGCTGTATACAAACAGAGGATATCGCAAGTTCTAAAACGCTGCCAATGCCGTCTCAAAAGACCAATATAATAAATCCTTCTATAATTGGCCGTTTAGCAAACGCTTTTTAAATTTAGTCACTTTTATAAATTCGCGTATTTGGCATATCACTGTTTTTCTACATTTTCTCTCATTTATTTCCCATTTAATTCTGTTTCGAACAGAAATATTGCAATGACAGAGACTTTAGTTGTGTTTAGATTTATTATTATCATCGAAGAGGGTGCACAATTTAATCATTATCGACTCGTGGCTTCCACTACTGAAGCTTCAAGGACCGGGATTTGTCCCCAGGATGTGGAGTAAGTTCTGAGAGTGTTGTCTCTGTACTATATGAGTAACTATATCGCCACTGGGTTTAACACGAATTATGCATTAGTCTGATTCAATAATGTGTTAATCGAGTGACTTCAACTACAGCCACTCAAACGATTCGGGCACAAACCCGAGTCACACGGAACCAAGAGACATGGTGAAGCTTGAGCATATTCTATAATGTCGGTGCGACGTAGATCATACTCATCTATTAAGTCCACATATTATACTACTATACCTACTCCTGTGTGTTGAGACACTATTTCGCGAACGCTTTTTCCAGTCGCGTTGATGGATGAGTTTTTTTAAAAATATTTCTGTCCAGTGATTACGTTTTTAAGTGGGATCTCATTACTTTTGATAGTTACTTGATATTACTTGAAAATTATACACCATGTGAAAGGCTTATATTAAAACCTTTATTTCTATGAATTTTGACCAATTCTTTTTCAACTTTTTCTATCAAAAGGCACTACATCACCATATAAAATATGAACGGTGTAGCCCCAACCGTTTGTTCAGAATCGGCTTAAATATCACGAAAAATATCGCACCCATAAAACGTGGCAGGTCTAAGTTAAGAGATTTTGAAGTCCCCTCCAATTTTCATCGAGATCGCATATGCCGTTTGCCCGGTAGAGAGCGACAAACAAACAAACAAACAAACTAACTAACAAACAAAAACAAACAAACAAACAACAAACAAAAAAAAAAAACGAACAAACAGACAAAGAAAAAAATGAAAAGAAAAATCACTCGAGCTAATTTTTTTAAGGGGGGGGGGGGGGGGTCAGTGAAATTGAAGTCATCGCTTCGCTCATCCAATTGTAGGTTAATAATTATCTGACGACTCGTTGTGACATTTTAAAAGTTATGTTGGATGATAACTTAGTATGAAAATGTGATTTCTGAATTTGATTGTTTTAGTGGAATCCCGTGTTAAGTCAATGTCATTTAGATAAAAATCATTAGAGCATACGTGTGCCTTTATGTAAATTCTAAAGCGCGCCATGGCTACACCAGTTTCGAATGTGTTTACTTTCGTATGCATATAGTATACTGTCAAAAAGTACAAATCATTGAACGTGTGTTTTTTCCTAATGAATGAATAATCATAAAATAATTTTTAAAGTTCGTGAGTTTGCAAATATTGCGACCTTCAAGAAACTCAACTTTGGTTTTGACGTCGTGAACATGTGCAGTACATTGTAGGACGGTTCTCTGTAAAGTTGAACTGTAATAATTGAGCACGTTTGATGTGTTCAAGTCAATCACAGGAAATTACTTATGACAGAATGTTTACGAGTTAATTCGTCTGCAGTTTATCTCATGATCTGCCTTATTACTACCGGTGTGTACACTGGCGGTGTTTCGACCTTCCTGGAATATGTAGCAATATTAACTTCGTAAACAGTTTGTATTTGGCTCATCATAAACATTGTTTTGTGTGTATCTACTATTCTGACGTAACATATCAAACTAAACTTCAGAATGACAACTGGGAAAATGAAAAGCGTGGATGTGTTCACTGAGTTATTTTAATAATAATGCCACTCACAAATAATTCTGCAGATGGCAGGTACTCACTTAGCCTCTATGTTAGCCTGTCTGTACACGACAAGCATTAACTGTTACTAACAACTAACAACTAACTAACAAGGGAATACGAATGTTTGGAAGTGCTTGAAAATTGAAATAAATTTAGTTGGCATTGACGGCGAGACGAATTGAATGTAGAAAATGTATTGATATTAGAATGTTGGATGTTAAATAGTTTTTAAGTTCATGCGATATACTTACGATATTGACCAAGTATTGTGAAGGGACTGTTATAAAAATAATGTCATGGTTTCTAAAACTCTTTGTTTGCTGTTATATCAAGCGTAAATTATGAACTAAGAAATCGTCTAAAATATGTGTATTTGAAAACGACGTAGTAAAAATATAGAAAATCATCAACTTATGTTTACACCTCAAGTGCTCAACCATCAGTACTTCCTACAAGTGTATGAAAGAATCCCAACACCGCTTAACTATCATATGTATATAAATAATGTTAAATTGATCTTAAGTTGTGTGAATGCGGGAGAACACTTCTTGCGAATACCTATGCATTGGCTTTCACAACACGAAGAGATGTTACAGAACATTTGAGTTTATTTTTGCTTGAATACCTTAACTTGGCAAAGTAATATACTAAACATGCTCACTGTTGAAATATTGGCACAGTTTTAGCAATCGCTGTTATATATTTGTTTACAATATTATTCAAAAGTACAATAATGAATACCTTTAATCTTTGTTTAGTTAAAACCACTGGTTATCGTATCCTGTCCCTCGAAAAAGAAATAAACTTTCGTGTTCGTTTAGTTTTAAGATATGAATCAAGTTCAGTTTGTGAAATGTTGGTTATGTTACTGAATCACAATTCAACACCGAATGCAACATTTTCTCGCAGGAGCAGATCACTGATTGATTGATTGATTGATTGATTGAGTGAAGAGGGGGGGATAAGCGAATAATGATTGGAATTCGGAATGAGCAATTAGCAAATCTGAATCCACAAAACTGTGGCATATTGGTGCAAGCATGATAACGAGAATCCCTAAAAATAAATATAGGCCTATATTCTTATTATGTTGAACTTGAAAATTGCAAAAAAAAAAAGTAAAAATCTACTATAGTGGAGGTTCATGCGCTAATTGTGGGGCTGATTCAGGAGGTCACAGATTCGAATTCCATCACAAGAAATCCTGACTGAAAGTTTTTATGAGGATTTCTGCAGTAATTCAATGCGACTGTAAGAGATTAAGTTCTCCAGCCCACGGACATTCAATTCACAATAGTCCAAACTCCAATATGCGGGCATTCATTTGCACTTTGGACAGGTTTCCTACGATTAATTACATTACAAAATAATTGGATGAGCGTAGCGAGCGTAGCGAGCGAAGCGAGCTAAGCGAAGATTCCATTTCACTACACTGGAGAAAAAAATCCGGAATGTTTTTTTTCTTTATTTTTTTTCTGTATTTTTGTGTGTTTGTCAACACGATTTCGGCTAAACCAATACTCCAATTGCGATGAAATTTTATGGGGGCCTTCGAAATCACTGAACTTAGAACTGCCACGTTTTTGAGCGCAATCGAAAAACTGTTTCTAATAAAAATCGCAAATTACGATTTTTTTCGATTTTTAAAAAATTTCTTCGACTTATAACATCTACATGCTTAATCTGATTTAATGATTTTTTTACAGAACCTTAATTTTATGAATTAATATATTCGTGTGAAATTTGAGCACAATCGAAAAATTATTTCTCATGAAAAATCGAAATTTTACGGGTTTTTTTCTTTTTTTAACAATTCTTCACTTATAACACCTACATGCTTTATCCTATTGTAATGATTTGTTTACAGAACCTTAATTGTATGAATTATTATATTCGTGTAAAATTTGAGCGCAATCAAATAATTATGTGTTATGAAAATAGCAAGTTTACGATGTTTTTCTGGTTGTAGAATTACGATGAAGAAAAAAGAAAAGAATAAAGTTAATGTTTTATTTAATTTAATTTAATTTAAAAAATCGACTTAGTAATAATTTTTTCAACAAAACAACAGAAAATCTGCATAACACATGGGAGGTCAATGCACCAATTACGCTCATCCAACAACGCGGCGGGACTTAAGCGTTTTCCTAGTTATAAACGAACTAATGCTTTAAAACGGATCATTGATGTTATATTGTTAACAAATGATGGCATACTCCTTGCATTAACAGGTTGATAAGTAAAACTGAAATACTTCGCTTAGGTTCAACGTATTGCCATGCTAAACAAGAAACCACTAATGTGCAATGGCGCATAATGTAATTATAATAAAACTCAATGCCTTTTGCTGGATTCGAACACACATGTATTGGATTAAAACGATGATTTATATGATATAATCCTAATAAAACATTAAAGCTAGGATGTTGTGTTTATGTAGATAAGGTAAACCCCACACAAGCTCGCCATATCGCGTCCTGTAAACTACAGTCAATAAGCATGGGTGCTTCTATGTAACTGGCTACTACGATCCAACAGGTTGTTGAGGGAATTGTCGCTCTTCTACTGTAACACACCTCACACGAGTTGAACACTTGTTACAGGTAGATTACTCTCATCTATCGCAAATATCTCTTGCATCCCTACCGACAGACGCACGCGGCTTTGTCAGTCTGTGTCTTCATCTACAAGCAGCCCGGGCACACAACTACAAGCAGCCCTGGCACATAATTTTTCTCTTCTTTTACTGAGGGAAATTTAAAAAATGTGCATGGAGGATAGGGCAATTATTGTGAAGGGATGTGCGAGGGATGTTTATGAGGACTCAATCCCTTGCATTCGCATTAATGAGTGAGGAAAACCTCGACAAAAATCTTCAATCAGGATTGCCGCGCGAGATTCGAATCCGAGATCTCCCGTTTCAGAGTCAAGCGCTTAGCGCTCGAGACAACACTGTCGGTGGTACATCATTTCTACATCCGTCCTAATAAAGAGACGTATTTTATTCTATATATCTGATATCTTAATATCAAATATTACAAACCACTTTAAATACCCAAGTACTGTCTCACACGTGACGTGAATAGCACAAGGACTGGGATATCACAGGGTCTCGAACTTCTTTTAGTTTCCATATATCACCTATACTCATCATCTGCGATGCCAAAATATGAGACGTCAAACGCGAGTGAAGAAGAAATGGAATAAGAAATGGCGTGCATACATAAAATACCGACAAAGAATCTATAGAATGTAGCCAGCCTTTCATACTCAAAATGTATATACAATCCAAATTAAATTCAACACGTTGAACCGCCTGAATAGAAAGTTAGACGATTTAGTTTAATGTTATTTCCTGAATTTAATTTCTGCTTCAAGATTTTCTATAACATCAACAGCTGTTCCATCAAATTTAAGAAAACTCACTAACTAACCAAAGCAATCCCAAGGGAACCAATGTGAAAGTGGTGAAATGGGCCGATAAAAATGTCAACGTACTTTAAAATACGCGAAAATTATAGTAAAACGAATATTTTGGTGACCGGAAGTTATATTTTACCTCTTTGAACTCAAGATTGGATTAAAGCAGTATAACGACACATTGGACAGTCTGAAAGAGATTTTAAGAATACAGAACACCCGTCCTCTTTCGAGGCAAGTTAAAATAAAGAAGATTGTAGGCCAATTGCCAAAGCAAATAGACAGATGGCAATAAGCAAGTCGCTACAGCCTCAACACGAAACACGGCGAAGATGAGTAAGTGGGTGCCTCAAGATACCAACCTAGATAATATCTTGTTGGGGAAAACTTTCATCTGGTGTGAGTTGGCAATCACATCACCTGCAGTTGGATTATCTGCTGAAATATCAATGCAATTTCTCGTTTAAAAGTGGTGAATAGCTGATAATATAGTACATTAGATATAACTACGATTCAGAAATATATGAATGATGTGAGATTAAAATCGGAGCCGACCGACAGACGTAGCTCACGCGAAACGCGTGAGACTCTTATTTTGGAGGTCCTTGTTCGATAACTGTTAACGACAATCCTGACTAAAGGATTTGAAAACACTTCAAAGCTTGGTTTAAAAACTTCAGAAAAAATTAAAACTTAAAAAAGAGAAAAGCTCCCATATTAGCACCACGGTTTTGTTCTCTCCGTCCGTCTGTGTGTGTCTCAACTCACGATTTATTTATTTTAATTATTTATGAATTGGCCACATACAGCATTTTTTAACATTTTAGAGTGACCAGTTATAACAACTGATGATTAATAACGATCCATGATGATGAAGAAGAGAGGAGGGGGAAACCGGTACCGGCACGTATAGCCTACTCCTGTCGAAAAGTACCAAGGGGACCAACGGCTTATGTCCCATCCGAAAGGATGGTGTGACCTTGACAGCCATATAGGTTCCTCCACTAACCCGGCTTGCCGAGCAGACGTCGAGGAAAACGAATACGTTACATTAGCTTTTGCGAAACCTCCATCCGCTCTAGGCAGCAATATACGTGTGTTTCAGGGCAGAGCGTTTACCCACTCTCCCCCTGACCACACCCGAGGTTGCTTAACTTTCGGTGTTCGAATGGGAACCGGCTAAGCGACTGCGGCTAAACCGCTGGTTTAAACCGAATATGGCGTAATATTGACATGTGTTTTTTGTTGACCTTGCCATACAACAAGGATGATACAGAAAGTTCGAGTGACTTATAGTAAGTGGGGAGTGGCTATTACCCCAGAGAGTTTGAAAACTCATTACCAGGCACCTCCACCATGTATAAAGATCATTCGGCAGTCATACGACATGCTACCAAAGATTAAAGCTACTCTAGCATTATATCCATACGTCTCCGCCGTTAGGATTAATATCACACAATAGAAGAGACATATCCTCAGAACACATATTGCAGGAATAGTGTCTCGTTCCTTGTGTACTGCAACGTCTGCATGTAGATTCCAGCTGCAAGCAACGAGATATAATGAATAAACCTTATAGCTCGCATTGTATATGTGGCACTTCTGAGGGATATTAAACCTGAACACACTCAATTTTAATCTTCCATATAGGAGGGGGGGGGGGGGGGGGGGTTTTTCGTCAACTCGAGTTTTGGAAGCAAAAGTTTTTTGGGTTTGAACTTAGCTGGGAGACTTTCCCTTTCTTTTTTATTATCGAGGGTTTATTTTTTTGTCCACTTTACAGAAAAAACTGATTGAATGAATTTAAAATTTATGAAATTTTAAATTGGGTTTTTTATTTTGCTTTTAAACCCTCAGGTCGTCTTTGATATATTGTAATTGAAAAATAGACTTTTGGGGCCCAGATGCAAAAAATACATTGGAAGCTCGAATAATCTTTGACCAGCGAGCTATTTTTATTGGGTTTGTTTTATAGCCAGCCATAGTTTTTCCAGGAAATCATCTACAATTTACTTAGACCCTAAACCCCTTCTTATTTTTCGTTGTTTCTCAAGCCTTGAAATTTCAAAATTTGCGAAACATAAAAAAAATGCGTACTTTTTTAATCAAACTATCCAAAACCCTATGCTTTAAAAATTCCCTAATTTAAATTTTTGGCGCTACATTTTAATTTTCAAACCCCCTAAATTTTCCTACAGACACCCAAATTTGGGCATTCTTTTCCAAAACTAGGGAAAACCCCCTTTAATTACCTATTACTCACCTGAAGATGGCCCACTTTTTAATAAACTAATGTCACCCTACAGCGGGCATTCCCACTTAAAAAGTTGTTTTTATCCCAAAAAATTTGTCCCAAATTTTTTGTAAAAAGCGACGTAATATACTGCCTGTACCAATTACGATAAGAGCTTTGTCGGGCTATGTTTGGGGCCCTATACCTACACTTAATAAGCGCGGGCTAAAAGGGAAAAATAAAAAAAACGGTTGTCAAACTCGGAGGAATTTCGTGTTCAATGTATGATTGTTTTGACATCTCATTAACATCAAAGGGTATAGATGCTGATTAGAAAAGTCTTGGGGAATTGTTTTGGGGTACGACGGGGGTTACGGCGAGGGGGGGGGGGGGGGAGGGGGCGTGGGGGGCCCCAATTTGAGTAGAACAGTTTGTCCTTTAGAGAGGTGGGATTTTTAAAATTATTTTTTACTAATATTGTAATTTGAATGGAAATTGACGAAGGAGACGTTGTAAGCGGGGGTGAATCGTGGAACCAGGGGGATGGAATTGAAGTGGGGGTACAGGAAAGGGGTGGGGGAAAATTGGTGGGGGGAAGCAGATGCGGGATGAAGATAAGAGGGAAATATTTTTTGATGATGAAAAAAACGCTGAGCCCGGAAATCTCGGAAAAAAAATTGTTTCGTCCCTAAATATCGGTGTGAAAAAACCCCACTAAACCTGACGTTTTTGGAAAGGGATTTTTTGAATATTATTAATTTGTAGTTCTTTTTTAAGTTCTTATAACGATTGTATTTGGGTTTTTGTATTTGTCTTTGATTTTCCTATTTTGTGTACCAGGCACTTGCAGTGCAATGCCCATGTATTTTTTTAAAATTAATTTAATGAATAAACAAATATATTTTTCCCCCCCCCCCCCCCCCCCCCCCATTACAATTTTTGACCCATCGCTCTAGTACGCGGGTAGGGGGAAATGGGCTAAACTAAAATTTTTAACTTAATTATTTTATGATTTGCATTATATATCAGTACCGTTTTTTCATTACCAAAAGGTTTCGCCCGGTCTTGATAAAAATGCCCCAAAAGTTCGCCCGCATTTTCGTTTTGATAAAGGGGGATTTCCCTACCCAAAAACCCATTGGTGAGGCGCGCGCACCCTCGAGTTTAGGACGTTTAGTCAGTTTTGGGGATTTTATATTCTTTTTTGATGGGATAGAGCAAGGAAAAGGAATAGGATTTTAAAGTGGTATATTTCGAATAATGGGGGGGCCCTTTTAAAAAAGTGAACGAAAACAACACTTTTTTTTTGGGGGACAGAAACCTTTTATTCGATACCGGGAAGGGGTACGGGAGTTCAAAAAAAAGGGGAACGAAACATTTAATCAACAGCTCATGCAAAAAACACTCAAAAATCGTTTTTTAATTTGAAATCGTTGGTGGAGGTGGGGAAAGTAGGGGAAAAAAGGCCCCTTTTAAAACCAATCATAGACCCCCCCTTTTGGGCCCCAGGGTCACCAAAAAACTTTCCCGGGTCATCCTTTTTTGTCGAGCAATGCCCAAAAAAAAACCTCATGTCAATCGGGGGGGCCGTTTTTCTGTTTTTCCCGGGTGAGTTAAAATAACCACGCACGCACGCACGCACCCACGCACGCACGCACGCACGCACGCACGCACGCACGCACGCACGCACGCACGAACGAACGCACGCACGCACGGACGGACGGACG
The DNA here is from genome assembly GCA_024449915.1 of Sweltsa coloradensis. Taxonomy (NCBI): domain Eukaryota; kingdom Metazoa; phylum Arthropoda; class Insecta; order Plecoptera; family Chloroperlidae; genus Sweltsa; species Sweltsa coloradensis. The sequence continues at coordinate 121,080 of JAMZAV010000980.1, forward strand.
GAGGGAACGGACCAACAGGTTTATTTATTTTTTGCCTCAAAAAGCATTTTTCCCAAAACCCCCAATATTATGTAAAAGTAAATTAACTGCCCTTTTTCCTACATTTTAAGTTAGAATTTTTCTTTTTTCTTCTTTGTTCGATCTTGCCCTACAATGTTCAATATACCCCCCCTACAAGGGGGCCGGGAAAGGGAAGAATCGGGCAATGGAACCTATAACAAATCTTACTTGACGTATTTAGTTTAAAGCTAGATTTTTTGAGAGATTGAGTCCACTGTCAGGTTTCACCCCTTGTGAAGGAATACGTGCACTATTTTAGCCAGCCTTTTTCCCCCTTTCTAAAAATGTAAACTGAAAACTTTTGACACCCAGGGGTTTTATATGATGAAAATCTGATTTAAAATCCCCTCGCTGCAAACAGCGCTCTGCGCTGGTGTTTAAATTTTAGTTTATTGAGGTAGGATTTATAAAAGGGGCAGACGTAAAAAACTTATTTAGGGGTCTTTTTTCCTTTTTTAATCGAGTTCTTATGTATATGCGCTGAACCTTTAAAGGGAATATTGAATTTTTTTCAAAATTTTTTACAAAATAACAAACAAAATTTGAAAATTGAAAAAAATTGAACGAAATAAAAAAGCACTCAAAAAATTTCTTTTTTTTTATGTTGAAATTTTATACATGGTTGTTAAAAAAAATCTTGTAAAGAAAAAATAAAAAATTTTTTGCATAGCTGCTTGTGTTTCCAATATGGTGGGGGCAATTGATCGAAGAACTTTGAATTTATTATCTGTCCACACCTGATAGAGAAGAAGCCCCCATAAAAAACATCACTTTCCCCCCCCCGCCGCCCTATTCATCTTGGGGGTTTTCCAAGTTTCCCACATAACCGAACACGACCTCCAATTGACATGCGATCTTTGTGGACATTGCCCTTCAACAAGGATGATACTGGTCGTTTTTGGGATGCCCTTTGGGGGTCAAAGGGCGGCCCTTTTTTTAGATGGCCCCTTTTTTGGCCCTTTCCCCAAAGAAGATTCAAATTTTGCACGATAATTTTTCATGTATGTGTATGTGCGGGGTTTTATGTTCTTTGATACTCCCCTACCCTTTAATTTTTTGGGCATGTCAGAAAAAGTACATAAAATTTAAAAGATCTCATTTTGAAAAAATTTGTGATTAACTTTTTAAAAAACCGTTCTCAAAGTTGTAAACAAAGCCCTTGGGCCCCCTTTCAGCTTTTATAAACGTTACATGTTTTCCCCAAAAGGGATTATTTCATACACCTGTTTAAAACCCTGGGCTCTTTGGGGAAAACTTTCTGAGTACTTTACGACCAACGGGGGGGCGGAAAAAGTCCGCGACTTTAAAAGGGCTTGGAAAAAACCGAGTAAACCTTCCAATCCTCCCGAATCATTAAACCAAATTTCCCCCGTCCCCTCCCGGGGGAAAAAAACCCGGGCCCCACACCCACCAACTTCCGGAGACCTCCTGTTTCCCTTCCCCCCCGCCCGACGCCGTTTCGTCGTACACAAAAACTTTCTCGCTCTCTCGCTCTCAAGAGTAAAAATTTGAAAGTCACAGCGGCTGGGGCAAAAATTTTGGGACAGAACGCTTTGCCGCTTGGGGTTCCCACATTTGCGCAAATTTTTCCTTGGGGTTCAAAATGTCAATTTCTATTCCGAAAAACAAAAAAATATCAAGAGGGAAATTTTTAGAAGGGTGCAAGAAGATTTTTTGGGGATAACGGGGGAAAAAATTAAATAAATCTCGAATTCATTTGGTATTTGGGGGGAAAAACATTCCCCCTTTTCAAAAAAACTGACACCAAAATCCAAAAATTAGAAAATCGTGTTTTATTTCCACGATGCGAAAGGGCTTGTGGGCTCCCCATCGGAAAACTATATTGGGTTATTGGATGTTTAGGTTTTTACATTTGCATAGTGGGGTTCGTCTCTGGTTTTTTAAAGTGCGTGTTGTGCAAAAATCCTTTCAATAACCTTAAGTAAACCCCCCAACAGCCAAAGTTGGTTGTTGGTTGCGTTTAGGGAAAGGACCCCAATTTCTTTGGTTCGAAAATAGCTGACGTGGCTGAAGGAGAACCTGTAAAAAAGTTTTGCTTGTCTGTTGAAACTACTGGGGAAAATGAAAATTAAGGAATCAATAAAAGGGAATAAAAATCCTTATGTGTAGCCCAAATAAAAAAAAATTTAGGCGCCCCTACCTAAATTTTTGCAAAAAATAAATTGAAATAAATATTATTTTACTAGGAAAAAGCCAAATCCCTTTTCTAGACGAGGAAAGGGGTGCCAAAAGTAACTCTAGCATGATACTTTTGGGTTGGAAGTTTTAAGTTTTTAAAAAATATAGGCCCAATTTTTACATTTTTATCTTCTTTAGGGTTTTAAATTAAAATTTTAAAACGGTATAATATTTTTAAAGGCAGAATATATAAAATATATTTTTGTTGCTTATGATTAAAAAACCCCCTTTTTCATTGGAAAAAATTTTTAGGATTTTGCTTTACAAAACCATTTTCTTTCTTAAAGGGGCTATAACCCCAAAAAAATCATTTTTTTCCACATAATCTACAGCTAGTAAATACACTAAAAAAGGCCCTTTAAAAGTTCTTTTTACTGGATTTCACACGAATTTTTAAAAAAGGGCCCTTTATAAAATTGTGTCTTGAAAAATATATACAAAAATATACTCTCAAACACGCAAAAATGCATTTTCCCAAAAACCAAAACCCCCCTCCCTTTTTTATCAAACCAAAATTTTTTACCGGGAAAAACCCCTTGCCCAAATTAAAAAACAAAATATAGAGAAATTTTCAGAAAGGCTGTCGGAGTACCTTTCGTCAAAAAATGGCAAAATTTTTAATTTTTGGGTCCAAAAACCTTTATTTAAAGGGCACGGGGGCTAAAGTCGTCCCCGTGTTTTTTTATGGGAGATTGTTGCCCAGGGGCCTAGCTCGAAAAAAACAAAGTAGGAAAAATTTAAATTTTGGGGTTTATAGTGGACCCAATATATTTTTAGTTAATTTTTAAATTTAAACTAGTTTTTGCCTAATTGAAATAATTATTTTGAAATTTGCGGGGTGAATTTTTTTTTTTAAACATTTTTCGCTCTCTTAAAACATTAATCCGCACCAAATAGTATTTTTTGGCCCTTTTTTGAGATAAAAGAACAATATCTTATTAAAAACAATAAACGAAAAAAGCATCGCATAATTGATTGTGCAATCGGTAAAATACGCGCACCCAGCTCACTGTATCGCTCACCGTCACATTTACACGAGGGCAATAGACATCGAAAAATTGAAATTTCTCTCGCCGCCGTGTTTTACGAATTCGAAATTAATTTCCCGAGGGGAATTTATTGCATAAAACCCCGACAGCCCGTTGCACGATCCCCGGAGAAAAACAAAATCAAAAACAGAGTTGTGCCCCAAATTTTGTGATTTCAGTTAAAAAAAGTGTCAACGGATCGCAGGGAATTAGATTTTGTGAAAAATCTGGGGAATTCGATCGATTCCGCATTCAGCTATAGAAAACCCCAAAATTTCACTTGGGGGGCAGCTTTGTTGGGGTTTAAACTAACAACTTCTTATTTATAAAGTGTATTTTGGGAAAGCGAAATTTTGTATAGGTTTTTTTTCCGTAAATACGCAAAGCTCCCCTAAATATTGACTTAGACTCGTTGGGTTTTTTTCAGTTTGGTTCGTGATACTAAAAAATGATAACAGGGGGGTAGCCAAGGGTTTTGATTGGGGGGGGTGGGGGGGGGAGATGAAATTTTTGGGTTTTATTAAGAAATTTTGTAGAACTTTCCACGAAAAATATCATTTTTTTTTAAAATATACGCAACCCTTTTACAATGGGGGTGTAAGGGTAAATATCCCCCCGAAAAAATTTTGTTTTTAAAAATTTCAAAAAGCGACATTTTACAGTTTTAAAAAAGTGCCTTTTTAGTTTTGACATAGATATTGAACACCCAGTAGGCTAGATCCGCAGTCTAGGTCCACTTCCGTGACAAAATTTGAAGCCACTTTAAATTCTGTTTTTTTGTTAATTGATGCTGCACAAACTAAAAACCATATCAAACAATCCGGGAAAATACTTTATTGCATTTTAAAAAAACATAAAAAAATTTAAAAGCCAAAACGCCCTTTTTTAAAAGGGGGGTTTTGCGCCCTTTAATTTGGTACGGGTTGCGCCTCTGTGGGGCGTATTTTGGGGCCCGCGGATTACCTACTATGGATGTTTAACATCAAGACTTTTGACGATGATTTATAAATTTGTGATGATCCGGACAACTGGGCAGTTTACAAAATCTTGCCAAATGTAGGACCAACATGTGTATCCCCATAGTGCATAGTGCAATTTAGTTTATCATAAACCCCTTTTCTGGGTTTCGGGGGGGGTTTTGGGTGAAGGGGGGGGGGGGGTTTTAGACAATTACACAGACCCATACAACTAAAAACTGGGGGTAATCGTTTTGAAATAGATGGGAATTTTAAAAAAAGGGAAAAAAGTTTTTTATATAAAAATTATTCACTAATGTACGTGACTTAAACTGTTCAAAGGCTCAGCTTTCTTTTTTTAGATGTAATCATTGCAAGTAGGAAGTGTGTCTCATTTTACAGGGAGTTCTTTTGAAGGTGATGGGGGGGGCAACTGTGAAAAAAATTGTAAAAAAACGGTTTGGGGAACCCAAATCCCTTTTCCTCAATATTATTTGTGTAAAAATTTGCAAAAATTTTAAATCCGTTACACAAAAATACCACTAGTAAAAAAATATAAAACGAGATTAATTTTAAAGCAAAAGACCTGACAAAGCCTGGGGGTTTTAAAAAAAGTTAAAAAAACCGTTTGTTTTAAAAATTTTTCTCCTAAACCCTTTTTCTCAGCATAAACTTATCAAAGTGCGTAAATTTTTTGTATGATTATGGGGGTCGTGCGGCTCCCCTACCTCCCCTTTTCAGAATTTTGGAACAAATTTCCGGTATTGGGAAAAGGGGTGTATTTCCCCCTATCAAGGCAACTTTTCATGTGTTTGATCGTCGTCTCTACAAAAGGGGTGGTAGTGAATCCCGAGTAGCCTCCATGGAGGGGGGCGGTACCTTATCATGGGTAAGGTCCCATTCGTAGCTCGCTTGTTGCATCACAAGCAAAAATGGGTAGAAATTGTCTGACGCACCAGCTACTGTGAAACTATTATTTGTTCCCCTAAATAAACCGAAGCATAATACACGCGTTTATTTTTTTTAAAAACTGTGTCACACAAACTTCCAATGACGAAAATTTTAGTAATAGGATTAAGGGGACCTTCCTTTTCTCATTATCAATTTTATCATTAAAAATTCTAAATGGCAAAAACTTACAACTAGAAGTACCTGTCTTTGTTTTGTGCATGTACTGGACATTTTCAAAGGCAAATAAATAAATAATAATAAATAAACAAAACGTGACCTTCACGCGTACTTGCATTTATTTTCACACTGTCGTGTACTAATAGCGGTGACCCATGCGGCGTCTACTCCTTAGCAACCCCGGTTCGATGACAGCTACCGACTTTTATCTCCGAAGGTGTTATCCAAGGTTTTTCTCAGTCATTACAAATTCTAGTAATCTTTAGTGTTCAATGAACCGTTATTTACATTAGTCACATAAAGAAGTTCACTCTGTTATTGGATAGAATTGCCAGGAAAATAATAATAAATGATTCTTGAGAGAAGCACACATCCGTACCCCCCCACCCTTAGAAGCATGCTATACGTGACCATTGAATTTTTTGATCTAAAACAATTATGATGAACTGGTTTTAAAACTGCATCATCATCATCATCCATATGAATGATATGATGTAGTTTTAAAACCAGTACATAATATGTTTTAAGATCATAAAAATACAATAACATTGTCACTATAGCATGCTTCTAAGGGTCGGGGGGTTTCGGGGGTGTGTGCTTTTCTTTAAGTATCATGTATTATTTATTTATGTTTTTTTTCATGTACAATGAAATGGGTGAAATTAGTGTTTTGCGTTAACAAGTTAACGATTTTTGAAGATGCTACAAAATACTCTTTTGTACTACAACAGTTACTATATTTTTCTTACAGCCTCTGGGAACCTATTTCTTTCACTTATTGTGGACTAATTAATTTAAATTACTTGCGTTCATCCGTTTCAAGTGCAAGAAGACACCGTCATACGGTTACCAAATGTTATCTTGGAAACGCTAAACGCTCGAAAATGCACAATTTTGTAATCGAAGTGCCAAATAGTTGAATTTAATATGCTCCATACACTCATTTATTTATATAATGCATATAACAACAGAATACAAAATAATTATTTACTACAATTCAGTAATTAAAAAGTCCGCCCCAACCGGGATTCGAACCACGGGTCTCCCGCACTCCAGGAGTACAAAATCTCCCCAAGTGCAAATCATAGCATAATGGAGAGATAACATCCTTATAAAACATTAAAATATACTAGGAAAACGCTTAGTCCCGCCGCGTTGTTGGATGAGCGTAATTGGTGCATTGAGCTGCCATGTGTTATGCAAATTTTTCTGTTGTTCTGTGAAAAAATGAGAACTTTGTTGAAATTTGTTTTTAAATTAAATCAATTAAATAAAAATTAAACTTAATTTTTTTTAATTAATCGTAATTTAAAAAAAGGAAAAAATCGTAATATTGAAATTTTCATAGGAAATAATTATTCGATTGCGCACAAATTTTACACGAATATATTTATTCATAAACTAAGGTTCTGTGAAAAAATCATTATAATCGGATAAAGCATGTAGGTGTTATAAGTCGAAGAAATTATAAATTCGTAAAATGCGATTTTCATGAGAAATAATTATTTGATTACGCTCAAATTTCACACGAATATATCAATTCATAAAATTAAGGTTCTGTGTAAAAATCATTACAATCGAATAAACCATGTAGGAGTTATAAGACGAAGAAATTTTAAAAAAATCGGGAAAAAAACGTAAAATTGCAATTTTCATGAGAAATAATTTTTTCGATTGCGCTCAAAAACGTGGCAGTTTCTTATTCAAGATTTCGAAGGCCCCCATAAAATTTCATTGAAACGGAGTACCGGTTTAGCCGGGATCGTGAAACAGACAGAAAAAAATTAAAAAAAAAAAAACATTCCGTTTTTTTTTTCCAGTTTTTTAAATGGCTTCGCTTCGCTCGCTAGCTCATCCAACAATAAACTTCACAAAAAAATAAATGTGTCTTTTTAAACATATTTGAAATTGGCAATTAAATTTTTAAACAATGAAAATTTTTAAAAAAGAGAAAAACCCTTGAAAGAAAAAAAAAAGAAAATGGTATGAAAGAAGAGATTTAGGGAAAATAAGTTTGTGAGTAAATGCTTGAGCGATCACAGATTTAAAATTTAAACAATATTATCTCTTCACTCTCGCCTTATGTTTATTTTTCTTCCACGTTGGGGGGGCACCTCACGGTTTAACGGGCTTTTAAAGTGTCGTGGCTGTGCGTGGCTGAGTAAGGGTCTTCTAACTCCCTGCTCATATCACACCCACCCCGGGTCGGGTAATGGCGGAACCTCGTCGACTCGAGGGGGTGGAGCGCGCGACGCGCCGGGGGGCCACCGTGGTACCCGTTACGCGATTTGATGAACGCGAAAAGGGCGAAAAACAAAGGGAAAAACAGTCCCTTTTTTCCTATACTAAAATGGAAATATAGGTTTCCAATACACGGAGTACTTTCGTGCGGTGACAGGAAAAACTTTTTTGGGATTTTTCCCTTTGTTGGAAACACTCACCCTTGGGGGGTCGTTTTGATAGATGGGCCTTCGCTTTCATCTAAAACTTTTTTCCCAAATTTATTTTATTGTCTAACTAAAAAAAAATCCGCAAATTTTAAAATTTCTAATCATTTTTAAAAAAATACATCACTTAAATTAGTTTTTAGTTTTAAGTTGGGAGATTTAAATGATACAATATTTTAAAACATTTAGTGGAAATCAACTCTTTATTTTAAAATAAAAACAACTTTTTCGGAAATTATTAAAAACTTTTCCGTCATCCTTTTTATGAAAAACAAAAATCATAATACAAAATATATCAAAAACAAACAAAAGTTTTCATTGATTTCCGAAAAGTTTTGTTCTAAAATTTAAAAAAAAAGGTTTTTTTTCCCCTAAAGTGTTTTAAAAATAGAATAACCACGGTAAATTATTTTATTTTTTTAATAACCTAAATTGTGTGTGCCACCAAATCACCAACCATCCTTATTGCCTATGTAGAAGTTGTTACGGAGAAGACCACACCGGGGGAACTTAAGGGGCATCCCCTTCCCAACCCCCCCAACCCCCCCCACAGCGAGAACTGTTCGATTTAAGAAATTTGATTGAGTCGGCCAATTTTTTACAATTTAAATGTCCATTTAAAAATTCGCTTGATCGGCAAAAACCCCCAAAATTTACAATCACTTTTTTGACCCCAATTTTCATCCGAAAAACTTGTACGTTTTGTTATTTTTTAAAGGATAAACGCAAGTCGCGATCAAACACTTTCAACGTTTCAAAAAATTTCTCCCTACATCTTGAAAAAATTTCTAAAATTTAAAACCTTTTTGGGGGCAAATTTTTTGTTCTTTAAATGAAAAAAAAAAGCACCTTTTGAAAAAAATCCCGACTGTCGAAAAAAACCAAATTACATCTTTGTCGAAATAACAAATTTAAAATTTTTTCTTGGATATTTTCCCCATGGAGATAATAAAAGGAAAAAAAATGGGCAGTTTTTTTACAAACGATAGGTAAAATTTATTTACAAGCGAGAAATGCAAAATTAAAATTACACTCGGGCGGAACTACACGTAGAATGCACACGGGTTAACATTTTATATTTCCACTCTGAATAAGAAGGTACTTAGATAAGTATCCGTGTAAAATAATTTAGTCTCATATTTGGGGTTTTCGCGATCACGTATTAAACCCTTTGGTTTACCAACGAAATTAAATTCACGTTTAAATGCTCCAACACACTTGTAAGCGCGCCCTGGACGGTAGACCATTTTGAGGGTTTAAAGGGGAAAAGAAATCCAAAAGTGACAGAAATTATTAAAAGTCTAAAAAAATATGTGTTAAACTTATACTTCCATTAAACAGGCCCCTCTAAAAAATATACCTATATCTTTTAATTATTTTATTTTCAAAATTATTGCAAATAACTTGGTGATAACAAACCCTTTTTTGTCTACAAACCCTTTTTTTTTATATTTTCTCTGTTGTGTACTCACTAACTTAAAATTATGGCTACATTTATTTAGATTAACAATTATTATACGCCACAACTATAGCGACCCTGTTTAAAACCAGCACATTCGAATCCCCGCCGTCTCCGAGGTATTATAAATATTCAACCTACCTCTCTGGTCAACTCTAACTCTTCTGTATGAAATACCAGTGATCGCCTCGCGCAAATTCTCAGACGCTCTGGGGGCGATATTTTCCCTTTAAAATCCTATTCATTTGCTCATGGGAGCTAGAGCGAGGCATGCAGAGTGGAATGTTAAAGGCGATACCGCGCGGCGGGTAGTAAAACCAAGTAATATAATTGCTGTTAGCAACTACTGTTGTCTATGTATAACAATACTTGACGAGGGCGCATTTTGCAAGGATTCATTGTGTGGGGCAGTAACATTACCGTCAGGAGTTGTAATCGGCATATTATCATTTTTAAATGATATAGTCCTGTTCAGAAATTAAAAAAGGGAAATTCTATTTAATTTTTAAATTTTAATTTATTTATTTAACGTTCTATCGTATTCAGTTATAACAACTGATTTAAAAAGGAGGAAAACTAAATAATCTACTTAGATTAGATGCAAATAAAAGCAATTAACTACAGTTAAGTAAATATTTGAAATACAATAATACAACAACATTGTATTAAAACACATTGATTTTTTAACAAATTAAAAAAGAATTTAAAAATTAAATTAATTAATGGACTAAATAAAAAAGGTGGGGAATGAAATAAATAAAAATAAAAAAAGTTTGAAATGTACGACTAGCATACCCCACGTCACGATCTTAAAACATGCCACTTCATGATTTTTTGTAACAACCACAGTATAACACATACCAAATTACCTGAGGAAAATCAATCTTCAACCGGATTATTAGTACTATATACTCGATCTTAGGCACTGGTTAATCCAAGGGGACGCATTGACTGCATGCAACACCACCCAAAAAGATGGTGATGGGTGATTTTGGGTGCTCTTCGTTCTTTAATTTTAAATCCACCTTAAAACACTACTATACATCTTCCTTTCAATATATGAGCTGGAGTGACGACTTTTTGGAATGATGTGATAAAGTTTCCTTTAGTGATAATATCTACGTGTTTATTTAATATTATATCTTTAAAAATATTATTAATATTCCCGGGGCCCGGATTGAAGGGGTGGGATGCAGATGTATAATTTCTCGTATAAAAAACCTGCCAGGGTAAATGCATGCCATCTACAGGTGTCCAATCATAGGCATATTGCAGTTACGATATTGTTTAAGAAAATCTCGACAGATTTTTAAAAGATTTTTTTTTTTTTAATTTTCCCAAAATTTACTGTCAGATACATAATAAAAACATACAACATAGCAATGTACAAAAAATACTGTTACACAAAAATAAATCTAACAATATATTATCAAGAAAATGAACATAATTATTAAAGAAATGCAATACAGAAACGAACATATAACCAAAATAAACACGAAAACAAGTAATAAATACCTGGTTTGCTTTAATCCATTCATTCGCATAAAACGATGTATTACAAAAAACAATAATCTAAAATATAATAACGAAAAGTAAAAATAAGTAGAAAAAGAGATCAGAATTACGTTTACAAAATAGCTTATGAAGAAAATGCTATAATCATTCCGACTGATGCAGTCCTATCTTCAGAAAATAAAACTTAATAATTTTAAAAATGTGCAGATAAAAGTTTAGGGTTTAAAAATGAAAATTTTGAATAAAAGCATATTTTATAGTAAAGCGCGGAATGGAACATGGAGACAAGAATGAAAAGGAAATTTGACATTCAAACTTAGGAGTGCGGGTAGAGGTTTTGACAGTCGGGTCGGGTGGGGTTCGGCTTCGGTTCTAAACAGCTTCGGTATTTAGGGTTGGGTCGGGTAGGTAAAAGACGGTCGTTAAAATACTGCATTTAAAAATGGATATTGAATTTTGCTTGTGAAGAATCTTGCATTTTGATTTTCTTCCACTTCATTTTACAATTTCTATTGTTTTTTTTTATTTAATTGCATTTTGTATGCTATAAATTTAAAATATCTGAACAAGCACCTCCAACAATAATGTACGTAATCCTGGACCGGCACCTCACCATCTCCCAAAATATATTTGTTGTTACCCGAAATTCTGGTACACGGGTTTGACAATCGTGTATCCGCACACCACTATTCAAAATACAGTTCAAAATAGATCTGTCACAAAGTGTCTTCGGCATGGACTGCTTAAATGATTGAAAATAATGGATTAATGGTATATTGGCATAGTTCTCATTATTACATTTTCCTCGAAAGTCATGGAAGGTATAAGATAATTCACTTGGTGGTTGCATTAACTTAATTTTGCATACGTTAGTGAAAATTTAAGTTGGTAAGAATTTTTCCCTCGACTTTCTGAAGTTTCCTATTACAAATGTATCAAAGGAAACTTATATCGGATTAAACTTATATAAGCTTATAAAACCACAAAGTTTTTCTTTTGAACTTCACTAATAATAAAATGTTCATAAATTACAGTGTAGTAAAAGGATGAACAAATTTCAGCGACGCAGTTTCAAATTTACATCATGCCTTCACATATAAAAATAACTTATAATGCGTCATTGCATTTATCTCAATGGTACGTTTCAAATGTAAGTTGAATCTGCTGCTAAAATACGCGTTCGTGCGGAAGTAGAGGCAGGAAAGTTTAATAAACCAAACACAGGAAACTTTCCTTTAAAGGGGAATTCACCCCTTGAAAAAATGTATTTCATTGAGACACTGGTAATGAATTGACAAAGTAACAGAAAAAAGAAAAATATTAGGTGCACCCTGACCGAAAAATAATTGCCTAAGATGGTAATTTTCGAACTTGGTCCCAACAACAAAATCTCCCATAAGAAAATACTACGGAGATAATCTTTATGCCCCGTGACCTTGGAGGATTTTTGACAAAAATATAACATCATTGACGTAAACATTTTCGTTTTGTTTTTGTAATTTGGTCAAGTGGTTCGGTCAAAATATGGTGACTACTAAGAAGGGGAGTAATTTCGGAACGCATATTTTGGCGTGTATATTAGTGCACAGTTTCTATACACAATTTTCTAAGTGACCATTTTAGATTGAGTATTTTGCTCAAGAAAGTTTGCAGGTTAAAAACCCTTTATAGGGCAAAACTTTTTATCCATTATTTTTCTTTTTACCTTAAAAATTTTGAAATTTTTGATTTTTTTAATATTTTTAGCATGTTCAAATTGAATTTTCTACAGGCAAACAAAATATCCGGACATCCCTGGAATTTGTGTAGTTTTGTGTTTTTATACACAATTCGATTTTTGATCAATTACAAAAATCGTTCTTATCATTAGAATTAAATAAGGAAAGATGCTACCAATTCAGAACAAAACAAAGCAGCTTTTTGACCGGGTGTAAAATATGAAAAACTTACAGATTTAATTGTGTAGATTTTGAAAGAAAGTGGTAACTATGTGTACCACTAATAGTAGGGGCTGAGATGTACATTGGCTCGATTTGCGTGCCGAAATTGATTTTTTGGTTTTTAAATGATAGAAACCATTCACCCAAACATGATTTAGGTGTTCAATTTTTTACGCCGCCATCTTGGAAAAAAAGGCCGCCATAGTACATATCAGAAAAACGATTAGGCCTAAAACTCATGCAATTATTATGTTTAAAATACGAAAAAAAATTGGTGTACTAATTGATCGATAAGAAATAATAAAAAAAATACAATAACCCGAAAAAAATATTTTAAAATACAATTTTTTTAATTTAGTTGATTTTGTACTTTTGTGGTCTATTTAGTTAGACGAATAAGGCGCTTTACATTTTTTAGAGTGCATGATAGAAAAAAATATGATCGATAGATATAATACTTAAAAATATTAACCGGCTTAATTAATTTTGGTACCATCTTGAAAAATATGACCGCTAATAAAAGTTTTTAATTAGTTTTCAGCTAAATTTAAAATATTACGAAATAATAAATGTATATGATGTACACAATTTGAATAAAGTTTTTATTACACTTAAGAATAGACCTTTATAGGCCTATATAATGTGTAAATATATATTATTTATTTGTCGAGTTTTAGTTTGTAATTTGCTTCAACAACAATTTCTTTTCATTTATCTTAAAAATGCGAAATGGGGCGTGTCTATACTATACACTTATACATATTGTGAGAGCTATATATACTTTTTATGTTTACATGGAAATACAATTTTTTAAATGTCTGAGTGCACATTGCTGTGCACAAGTGATTTGGAATAGCACCTATTTTTATGAACGCGATATGCGAGGTGACCTCCTGTAATTTTTAAAATCAACACGTTAGGGTAGTACCACAAGACCTTTTTTACATTCATGGGAAATATTTAAATGTAGTCCTACAAAAAGGTATTTGATAGCCTACATATGCAGTTTGACTTACCAATTTCTACATCATTGGTCCTCATCACACTAACGGGACTTTGACATCGTTTTCGTCATCATCTATACTACTCGTCTACTTGAATGCAATAATCCCTGACGTTTTGACAATCGTGGCATTTGCATAAAGAAGTACAAGTTAGATAATTTTCATGCAAAAACAGCTTTTCCCCGTAATCTGGCTATTGCATCCACACCTTACTTTTTCCAATATTGCCTTAGTAGCCGGCAGAGTAGGCATTTCACAGAAACTGTAGATTCTTTGGGCCCAATTTACAAACCTATTGATCTCAGTAAGTGGTAGAAAGTTAGGACGAGAAGAACGATAACCCTTGCTTATCCTTGCCATGGCATTAGCTTCTTCTGATATGTGGTGCATGGTTATGCTCTTAAAGTTGGCGGCAATTTTCTCTCCTTCAATTTTCTTGGTCCTAAACATTCCCGGAGCAGGTATTTGACTTTGGTGATTTTTAAAGTGTTTGGGACATACATTTGGCATGTAAGCTTTCAAGATCGTACAATACCTTGGTCGAAATCGAAATCGTCTTCTCCCAACTCATCAAAAGCTTGTACTACTCGTTTAAATTCAGTAGACAAGAATAGTTACAAGGTACAATTTTCTTTTTGAAAGCCTAACTAATTTTCCACCCCAACCTGCACCAGGGAACAGTGAAATCCGACCAATCACTTACATTTTTCACTGTCTAATTCATTGCACTCATCATTCAAATTGATACTTCTTTTGTGTTTGCCATGGCCAGTAATAAAAGATAAAGTTTTCAGCAGATCATACCTTGAACAAAGGTATATTAAGAGTAAGAATACGTCTGTGTCCGGCGTCATGACGTCAATGTTACAATTTATGCACATCACCATTGCACCTAGAACGTGAAGGGGAATTAAGTTGTCGGCTTCCTCGTGTGTATGGCGTTCAATATTCGGTTCAAACAAGTCGGGATGGTTACTGAAGGTAGGAAGGTTACTGAAGGAAACAACATTGATTCGTTTTTATCAAAAGTGTTTTACGTAAGTTCACAGTATATGGCTAAGTTGTGATTTACTCTCAATGTGAGATAGTATAATGTCGTCTGAGAAATGAGTTTAATATTTGTTGCGTTATTACATGAATTTCATTAGGTACAATCATCACTACTTTTTTATAGAATATTATCCTTAAGTGAGTTGTGGCGTTATGTAATACAATATTATTCTTCCCTCGACGTAAAAGAAGAATTCTCCTGATACGAAGAACAAACTCATTGGCAAAGTCCTTGCAAGTATTCATTCCAGGACCTTTCGTGATACATTGTACTATCAAGGCCATAGAATCTACAATGCATATATTACTGTCTGACACTGCGGGAACAGGCACATGTTCAAGTCGTACATAACGTTGTTCTAACACTGACATGAAAGAACTTGTATCATTTGGAATTAGCAAGAAATCACGTACGACCAACTTAAAAGTTAATCTTTTTGTTACATATTGTTCTTTAGGTGAGTAACTTTAGGCTACTCTTTTTGACAGTGTCCAAACATACATTTGGAATAAATCAATAATAAGTCGCTTGGCAACAAAATCATCGTACAATAGCTTGCCATCTCTATTATATCTAAAATATTATTTAACGAATTATGTTGATAAGTTGCTTCTCAACTAAAAATGGATTGTCTTCCAGGTGAACATACGAACTGATATCTTCCCAGAGAGCTGATATGTTCTTGCAAAGTTTATGCTTTATCACACCCGTTCTTGGAATCAAACTCGTCTACTAAGGGTCTTAATTCTCACATCGTGGTCGTCCTCATCTTTGTCATCGTACGTGGTCATTATCGTCGTTGTTGGGGAGGTCGTCAATAGAATGAAGAGAAGAGAGGTCCCCGACGACGACTTTTAGAGCGATAGAGCATATAGTTACAGGGAGTGATACTCCCCTACCTACCAGCTGATGTTTGCGATATGGAACTTTAATCTTTTCTCGCCCTTTACGAAACAGAGCCATGCTCTGTGCAAACTCTAACACAGGCTTACATGAGGGACGTCAAATTGGATACGCCATGTTATGTTTATATTATATCCCAGAAAACTCAACCGGCTTCCACCGTTCAAGAGCTTACAAAATCGCGGTCCACAAACTGTTCCTGTAGGAACTGTTTTTTTTGTATATCACGGGTGTAGTACATCTTGATTTTTGTTACCCCAAAATTACTTTGCCTATAAATAAAATTAGAAAATATATATAGGGAAAATAGAGGGAAGGACCAAATTGACTACATCTGAGCTCGCTGGTATTTTGGAGAAGCGCGCGTATGCAGTTGGAAAGCATTTTTCTTACGCTTTGCTACAAATAGCTCTAAATCCTAAACTATTTACGCTACCGTTAAGACATTTATGTTCTTGTACGTAGAAAAAAATACATTTTCATAAGCTTTTAATTATATGTCCATTACAAGTTTTTAATTCAAATTATTAACAATACTAAAAACACGTGGTCTCTGACAGTAAAATCCTACTTTTTACCCCCCAAACAAATATTTTTCACCCCTTATGTTTTTTGTATGCTTTTAAATAATTTTTCTTCAAGTCAAAACTTATTTCATTATTTTCCCTTTATTCGTTCGTGCGCTACAACGTTTTTATCTAAAAGCATATTGGCGGCCATTTTATCCAAGATGGCGCGGAAAAAATTGAAGAACACCTAGATTAATTAAAGTACGATGGTACCAACCGTTTAAAACCAAAAAATCAATTTCGGCACGCAAATCGAGCCAAGGCCCTTTTTGTACATCTCAGTCCCTACTATAACCTATAAAGGGTTTTTAAAGACGATTTAAGAAATTCACCAAAACTCTAATCAACGAAAATTTTTGGTTAAAAAATATTTTACAAATTCGTGTTAAGTCGTAGGTACAAGACATATTTTTGTAAACTATCATTTTCGTGTAGTATTATGCTCTAGATGAAATGTTAAAACAAATTGAGGGGAAATAGCCCATTTAAGCACAACTTTTTTGACCGTCTCTCTACGTGCGTATGTCTTCTCACGAGAAAAACCGAACATGACCTCCGATTGATATGCGTTTTTTTTACATTTTCCTTCGACAATGATGGCATACAATGTTTAGTGACCTTTTTGTCAGGTGGACGGGGCTAGCCTGTTGTGACCCGGCACCTCCACCAAAACCGATCCTATTTCCTATTTCAAATACATAGTCTCTGATTGGCCATTGTTCGCCTACCGATGGTTTAGACGCTGACAGGGCTGGCTTGGTCCCCTGTACATTAAAGTATGTGACCGAGTGGGTATTGCGAAAATATTATTACGAAGGTTTATTATTTAACGTTATTAACTTATTTGTGCATATTTCTTCGAAAATCTGTTGACTAGGTCGCTTATCTCGTTTTCAAATTTGGATGGATCATAGTTCAAAGCTATAGTTTTTCTTGGGTTTTATTAGACCAACAAATTCATCAGCCAATATATATGAATGTAACCCGTCTTCAATCTACCGCAACTTCAATTAATACTTGTATCTTTCTGTTAAAGTTACCTTTCTGTTAAAGTTCAAAACTTGAAACCGATTTTCTATCTAACCTTGCAAACTTACCCAATCTTCAACTCAGTGAAGTGACCGAGTTCCCAGCAAACTACGTGCAACCAACGCTAGTAGGGTATTTGAAGTCTCCTGATACAATAACCAGCTCTGATTGGTTCTCTCACCTCATCGCTTTACAGCTGGCTGCGGTTTCTCCAGAGCCTGTCACCTGCACTACAGGGTCATTCAAGACTATGCAACTCATTTCGTTCGATTATGGTCTTATGATCTACATTAGAAATAGCAAAAAAGATATTTGTCATGGATTGACCTTAGTTATATCATACATAATTCGGCTACGTGTCTGAGATATAGATTAATAAGACTAGAATCGATAGATCTTTAGCACACTATATAGTTATGATTTTTTCCTGCCAAATATTCTGCATAGTTTGCGACGATATGTATATTATTTGTCTTCTTTATTGAAATCTGAATATACTACAGACACAGCTACGTATAAAATTACATTAAGCAGTGTTAAGTTAAATCTAGTTTCAATGCGATTAAGTGCTACGCTTATTTTGAGGTTATTATGACTTAAGGTTATAGGTATGCCTCGCTACTATAAGGGTTACTTAGGACACCTATAGGCATATAATTTATGCAGTTTTAACTTCCTCTATCAATATCATACTTATAAAAATAACAATATCAAATGGCAGCTGATATTGCACTACGAAAATTATATTTTTTCTTTCTTTCGTGTTTACGTGTATCGTTACACTGATACTGATTCCGCTGTACACATGTCAGTTTAGAATTCGACCAGTGTAAATAATATTACTTAACCATACACGACGACCGAACCTGATGTCAACTGGTCGAGGAACACCTGGATATGCAATTAGCATGCCTGACGCCCCCCCCCCCGCCGCCCGGACCCTCTACATCAGCATCTACTCTTCCAGTCCCCTACCACCTTCGAACGTCCCCTTCCCGTCACTCTCGGCGAGCGTCGCGACGCCTGTTGCTTCGCCGTCACACACACTCACTCGCCTGAGCTCAAACTCAACCACGCTGATTATTAACTAGAAGTAATCGATGGTTAACATTCAAGCCATTGTGTGGATGTGACAGTGTACAGCTGATTTCCGTTACGGGACGTTTCACGCCGTGCATTTTAAATACTCCACTATACCAGCTGCAGTTGCTGACGCTCGTTATAGCAGGCCTTACCTGACGCCACGTCCCACCACGTATCAGTTTAATTCGGACCTGCAGTGTGATATTACGTGTTCTTGGTGAGAATTATAATTATAAACAAGTGATTGTTGCTTTAATGTAAACTCAGTGAAGATTTAAGTTCATTTTAATTTAACGTTAAATATTGTTGTGTTAAGACTGGATCGACAATAACAAGTGTAATTATAAGTAAAGTGCTTGTCAAGTATTATGCAATAACAACATATTGTAATGAGTATGGAAACTTATTATAAACGTCTACCTTAATTTGGTTCGACAAGAGATTTTTTTTACAGTCTCATTCCCAAGAAATTATTCCGTCAAGTTGAAGTAAAAAGGTAATTGTTTTCTAATTTATTTTTGTATCATTAATATTATCTGTATAAAAGTACTTATATAAACTTTGCAACGAATAAAACTATATAAAGCCACAAAATCTATGGATGTAATCTTAAAATTCAAACTTCAAATAATTAAAATAACAGACTTATCATATTAAGATAATGTTCTTTAACTTTATTTTCATAACTGAAAATATCTCTGAAAAGCGTTTAGGAAACGAACACATATTTCAATAGTGACATAGAATTTTGTGTACCATCATACATTTTGTAGTACACAATATTTTGGGAGTTTCATGCCTAAATTTAATTTTTTCAACATGGTGGGACCACATTAAAATCCACCATATCGTGAGATCGTATATACGATGAATAATTGAATAAAAATCAGAAAACTTTATTGAAATAAATCAAGATTAATAATCTCGAAAAGAAATGCCCAAAAAACTTTTGCAAACTAAATAATCCAAATCAACTTCTAGATTAAGAATATTAACGGCTGTATGGCAGACCCAGTGAGTCAAAGCTAATAGTTTCTTACTGCGCGAAGATCCGAGTTAAGGTTTATGTAAGATTTCTGCCAGACAGAGCCATGTCTGCCAGCTAGAGCTGTATATCAGTTAGACAGAGCCATGTCTGCCAGGCAGAGCCATGTCCACCCTGCCAGCTAGAGCCTTATGCCTGTTAGACAGAGCCATGTTTGGAAGCTAGTGCCTTATGTCTGCCAGCCAGAGCCATGTTTGCCAGCTAGAGCCTGTCTGCCAGACAGAGCCATGTCTGCAAAACAGCTAGAGTTTAAAGTCTGCCAGCCAGCGCCATGTCTGCCAGACAGAGCCTTGCCTTATATATTCCAGACACTGCATTAAGTCTGCCAGACAGCCATATATCTTCCAGACACAATATATGTCTGCCAGACAGAGCCTTATGTCTGCCAGACAGAGCACTATGCCAGACAGAGCTTTATGTCTAGCTAGCTCCCGTCAGATCTGGCTCTCCCACCCAGACCCTCAGACTCTCAACACGAACTATTTATGATACCAATTAACTCTCCAAATCCCCCAAACTAACTCAGACGGATTGCTTTACTTTGGAGTCTGAATCTAAACAGAAGCGAATCTCTGAAACATGTGGGAATCTTAAAGTGAAATATAAAGTTCTTTTGAATATTTCGTTCAATGTACAAAACCTTCAACTTTTGTATTGTGTACGTTAAAATCGATGTATAACTTTAAACAAATTATTGCATAAAAGTAAAATATAAAAATTAAACAAAATTCAAGCTACAAATTTACAATCGATATTTTAAGAGTTTGTTAAGGCCTACACAATTTTACTCAGCGATTTGTTTGTGTTTCTTGATATAAATCATTGGCTCAACAACACGCCAATGGGAATTTCGATTGGCGATAAACTTTTGCATATTTTTCAAGCAAATATAAATGTAGGCTACATTCTTCTATAGAAATATAATATCAAACATATTTTGTTATGTTTTATTCTTAAATTCCAAAACATTTCGACTTTTCAAAATCCCAAGTCCAAAATTAAATTTGTTAACTGACTACAGTAAATGGTCCCGAAAAAAAATCACTTCTATTAGAGCCTATTATTACATTATTCACAAGTTCAATATTAAACACAAATAACATACATGGCGTGTTGTGTTCAGAAGGAATCCGAACAACACCAAAACAGCGTCACGTTGTTGAGTCGCGTGCTGTTTAATAGCCAGGCAACACGTTGTTTATGTACCAGCATGGCTGGGTTAAGTCTAGCCTGCGATACATTGCGCGCAATGAGTTCGATGACGTGTCGCAGTAGCGTGACACGCGATGCACGTGCGCGCTGCACTCGGCCAAGATAACGAACTAAACCGTAGATACCGGACGGTCAATGTACTCAGAGGAGAACATAACATAAGGAATTGTTATAGAATATTATTATGAGCTCGAGATTTACGATCGAGATAACATCGATACCGAAAACGTGGCGCAGAATGTAATGTTCAGTCTCCGAGAGGAATAATGACGAAAAAGGACTAGTTGAAAATCTATGTCATTGTTTCCAGTAAAATGTCAATGTAAACTGCACCTGACACATGGGTTTTATTGAGTGTGCAGAGGAGTTCACTTGACGAACTCACGTATTTCATTACTCGAGAATATCTTTACGTAAAACACTCAACCGAACTGTTGTGCTAAACATGTTTTAAGAGATTAAGGCTGTTCCACCCTGTTTTCCATTTTCTAAAAATATGCAGCTATGTTCAATTGAAGTGGATGAAATTGAAACCTGACACTATAAGAACAACAAAACATTTTTTTTCTGATCGGGCACCCGACAAATATTGCATCTTCGAATAGAATCAAACTGCAATTGTTTCTAGTGCATCGTTCAACGTAGATAATTGTGTTTCTGTGATATTTAAGTTTGACTTTCTACGCTGTAACAAAGAGAAAAAATTGGGATTTTACAATTTGGTATGTTCCCCGAATTTTGTAGATACTAACGGGTATTTTTTGTCAATTTGTACCGGAAAACGGAAAAATTCGCAGGGGACACGGTTCCGAAAAATCCCATGTTTTCTCTTTGTTAAAGCGTAGAAAAACAGTCAAACTTAAATGTCACAGAAACACAACTATCTACGTTGAACGATGTGCTAGATACAATTGAGTTTGAAACTATTTTGAAAGATGCAATATATGCCGGGTGCCCGATCAAAAAAATTGAAAAAAATTGTTTTGGTGTTCTTATAGTGCCAGGTTTCAATTTCATTTACTATATTTTTACATAGTTGCATATTTTAGAAAATGGAAAAACAGGGTGGAACATGCCTTTAATAGTTTTAACAAACTTTTTCACCTTTCTTTGTCGGAAAATTGTTTTTAAAAACTATTAAATACAGTTAATTGAAGTTTTCTTAGATGATGAGAATGGTAATGACAACTAATTGTTATAAGTATTATTAAAGTTTTTTTATGAAAAGCGTTATTAAATTCCTCTAACACGAAAAACCTTGTAAATTAGTTTTTAAATATATTTTTAGAGTATTTGCGGAGAATGTTACACTAACAATTTTTTAAAAGTTTTACTAACATAAGACAAGTTGCTTTATTTCCAGAAAACGTTGTACAAGAAAAGGTAACAGTGTTTTTATAAACCCTGCCACAAAACCATAGTACATCATCTTTTTTTAGCATGGTTTACGAAATAATGTACACAAAGTAAGATTACAAGTAGCTATAAACCTATAGGTCCACCATTTATTCGGGTACTGTCCATTTGTAAATTTCATTGTGTTGGTCGTATTGGTGTTGATTATGCAATAAGCGTACAGTTTATTAACGATTGATTAATTTGTATCGCTTAACGTCTCTTAGGCTATTCGGACGATGAGTGGTGATAGATAACGATGAAGGATGGATAGAAAGAGAGGAGGGGAAACCCGGGACCGGCACGTAGCCTACTTCTTTCCAAAAGTACCAACGGGACAAACGGCTTTACGTCCCATCCGAAAGGACGGTGTAACCTTGATAGTCATATAGGTTCCTCCACTAATCCGAACTGCAGAGCAGACGTCGAGAAGAACGAAGCGTTTACACTAGCTCTCGAATTCTCCAGCTGCTCTAACCAGCGGTATACGTGTGTCTCAAGGCAGAGCGTTCACTCTTACCCCTGACCACGCCGAGGTTGCTTAGCTTCGGTGTTCGAGTGGGAATCGGATAAGCGACCGCGGCTAAACCGCTGACTTAGTTCACTAACAATATTAATTAATATAAACTACAATCCAATTATAAGTGCTAATGTTATAAACATATTTTTAATTGTTAACAAATAATGCTGCAGGAAGTTCACACTCATATGTTTTTGTAAATATATTCAATAAGTTTCTTATAAATACATGTTGTCAACAGAAGTGGGAGAAAAGCAAAACAATAGTTATTTTACTCTTGATATTAGATCAGTAGGCGCCCTTACTTGTTTTTTAACAAAATAAAATTAAAACTTGTACCACGTGTATTAACAATATCTTATTTATATTTTCATGTTCCGCTTAAATAAGTTTTTTTAAATCCTATCTTTAGTGCACCAACAATCTAGAAGTAATTAAGTTATCCGTCTCGTTAGCTTGAAGGTAAAGCGTCCGACCGGCATTCGAGAGACATGATCGTCACAAAGTTACAAAAATAATATAGGCCCTTCACTTTTTAAATTGAGTGTTCAATAAAATTATAGGTAATACACTTGAAGCAGATTGAAACTCAGTTGAACTTATTGAGCAGCTTAAAGCTGAAGGGTTCTTTATGAATACTAATCTGTCTTCATGGGGAAGATCTTACTCTATTACTATGAGGAGAATGAAATAGACAATCAAACTCAATAGGAATTGTTTTGTTGTATGTGATCAACGTTAGGTTTGAGTGGATTATTTGTAAGTAACCTGTGGTGTAGCACATTGTTTTAACATTTTGTTTTGACATGGTGTTTTAATGTGTTTTTCTACTTTATTTGTGCGTGCCTATGTCTATGTTATGTTATTTTTATGAAATCGTTTACTTATTGTTTTTTTCGGACAAGTCCCATTTTTTTTTGTATCATTTGACGGTAAAAATATATATAAACACAATACTATTGTTTAAAATAAAAATAATTTTTGTTCCTATGTATCAGTGTTGCACTAAAGCAACAGTTTAGTTCCGTAGATCGCCAATCAAAAATGACAAACCAGAAACAGAGAAATTTTTAGAAATTAAAATTTAAATTTCATGGTTGAAAAGAGCGAGCGAGAAGCGGCTTGCTTTGCTATTTTTATGTTGTTAGAATCGTCCCAGCCTCAACTTGAAAGCTTTTGATCAATGGATACGTTTTTTAAGAACTCTCGTAAACGGCAATCTTAAAATACTCTCAGCGCGAATTTATTTTTACTCCCAAATTTTACTCTAGTTTGCCTCTTGGAAATAAACACTGGCCCTCGAAGACTACGGCACTTAATCTTTATCTAGTTGGTTTCAAAGATTGGCACAGCTTGTGCTTACTCGCGGTTCCTCCTCCGCCATTTCACTCATGTCATATTAGCCTTGCCGTATGGGTTTTTAACTTGCTTCACACGAAATTCTCGTAGACTTTAGCAATAATGCATTAATTTGTGGCTTGTTGGTCTAATGGTAGAGTTCTTGCTTCCAATGCAGAATATCCTGGGTTCAATTCCTGATTCAGACAGAAGCCTCGTTTCTAAGACCTAAACCCTTCAGTGCTGGTGTCGGGTATGTGTAAATGATGACTTGGAGCCGACCTAGAAACGAACCACACACTAAATTGTGTCCAGTGTCGCGAATTAGCCTTATTGATTCTTGCTTCGACCGAGCATGAATCATGCTCCTTGGTCGCTATATTTTCAAATGTCAATTTTAAGATGAAATGAAATGCATTTATTAGCTGAAATAAGCTTGTAGAGACACATACATACATAAGCTTACAAAACAATAAGTCCATAGAAAAGTATTTTTTATAAATATGTTTTTACAATCAACATCAAATTTAAAAATTATATCTAACAATACAACATAATTGGATAAAGCGTAGCGAGCGAAGCGAAGATTCCATTTCACTACACTGGAGAAAAAAATCCGGAATGTTTTTTTTTTTTTTTTTTTTTGTATTTTTTTGTGTTCGTTAACACGATTTCGGCTAAACCCGATACTCCGATTACGATAAAATTTTTTATGGAGGCCTTCAAAATCTCTGAACTTAGAACTGCCACGTTTTGAGCGCAATCGGGAAAATTTTTCTTATAAAAAACGCAGTTTACGATTTTTTTTTCGATTTTTAAAAAAATTCTTCGACTTATAACACTTACATGCTATATCCGATTGTAATGATTTTTTAACAGAACCTTAATTTTATGAATTAAGATATTCGTTGAAAATTTGAGCGAAATCGAAAAATTATTTCTCATGAAAATCGAAATTTTAACGGTTTTTTCTTTTTTAAAAAATTCTTTGACATATAACACCTACATGCTTTATCCTATTGTAATGATTTTTTTATAGAACCTTAATTTCATGAATTATATACTCGTGTGAAATTTGAGCGCAATCGAATAATTATTTATTATGAAAATTGCAATTTTACGATTTTTTTTCTTTTTTTAAAGTTACGTAAAAATTACGATTTATTAAAAAAATTAAGTTAATTTTTAATTTAATTTAATTAATTTAAAAAAAAACTCGACTAAGTAATGATTTTTTCACAGAACAACAGAAAATCCGCGTAACACAATGCACTCAATGCCCAATTACGCTCATCCAACAACGCGGCGGGATTTAAGCGTTTTCCTAGTTTATACAGTATACATAATTTTTACACTCTTGATTTTGTAATAAATTTACTTAGTTCACTCAAATATGCCCAACGATTTGATTTCCATTATCTCTGTTGGCAAGTTATTATAGTCTGATCCCTGAATAAAAAACATACTTCATTAGTTTGCTCGTGTGATTATTTTGTGACACAACACCATCCGTGAAATCAACAGAGCTCACTCGTACAATGTATAGCCGAGTCAAATGTTATCCCGGCAATGGCAACAACCAGGCATATAAAGTTATATCAGGTATGTAGAGCCAAATATGTGGCCAATTTCCCCCATTACGCTTGCACACTTCCGCAATTCTGTGTATTTCACGCCTCACTGTCCACGAGCCACTGAACCATGTCAAGCCTACACCGTCACACACCATTCAAACCAACTTTCACCCTCCTGCCTATAATACTCCCCTACCACCGTGATGGTTAGGTATTTTACCCTTGTATTAATGTAATTATGCAATTTGCAACGATAAGTGGTGATAATTTAGATGAAAGATAATGCCCAAGTGTTACGTAGAATAGGGAACCGTTCTTCATACGATAATTTGAATATTTCGCTAACAAATACACTTCAAATATATTGACTAGTTGTATGTTTTTTAGTGTCAGGTTCTTATATTAGCGGCAGAATTAAACAAGAAACATTTGAATCTGTTTTTCCTCCGGGAACAGCATGTGACGTCATCCGGAGTGGGCTCTCCACACAGTTGGCAACATAGCGCATGCCTAAACTCCCGATGAAGTCAGGTAACATCTCCAAACTTTATCCTTTAGTTCAAAACTCAACAATTTTGAGCACCCGTAGAACCAATGGATTTTAATTTGTATTGCTTTTGTAAATCGGGATGTTTATTATTAAAGCATGTCACAGGTCACACACAAAATGTGTTTTTGAAACCAAGGCTAGTTCCCTACTAAAATCCCCACATCGCTTGGTGACGAACGTTTTGGAGCCGCGTCCCAACCCTCTTCTCAATCGGCCCTAACGACGAGTGTTGAGACGAAACAGAATGCATACACAAAATATGTTCACCGAGATCACACTCCTTGGTTATTGGTAAACGTCTTCCCCTATTGTTACCGACAGTGTTGACTCGAGCGCTGAGCGCTTGACTCTGATTAATGGGGGTCCCGTATTCGAATCCCGCCGTGACCGGAAGTCCTGACTGAAGTTTTTTCCTGAGGTTTCCTGAGTCGTTAGTGCGAATTCAAGGGGTTGAGTCCTCTTGAACAACCCTCGGACATCCCTTAACAATTGACCTATCCTAGACCTATCCTGGACCTATAGACTCTAGTTCACCTGAAGAGTCATACAATGCACTCTGTAACAGGTTTAAGTCCTTTAGTAAAAATTTAAATTAAATTATGTTCTCTCTTCTTGCAGACGCCAGCACCACACCTGGGGGATGTGGCCCCTCGCCCTCGCCGTCTCCCTCCTCCTGCTGGTGACCCGCGTCGACGGCGACCAGTTCACTATCGGCTACCTGACGGGGTCGCAGCGCCGACCCGGCGACCACGAGTACATCCGGCCGGGGTTGACGATCTCGGGGGCGATCTCCCTGGCCGTGGACGAGGTGAACGCCGGCGAGCTGGGGAGCAGGGGGCACAGTCTTAACTTCACCGTCGCCGAGACGTACGGAGAGGAGGTGACCAGCATCCGCCAGACGGCTGCGCTCTGGACCAGGAATATCTCCGCTTACATCGGGCCGCAGGAGACATGTGTGCATGAGGGGAGGATGGCCGCGGCGTTCAACCTGCCCATGATATCTTACGTAAGTACTATACTTGTTGTCTATAAACTAGATCCAAGACAGATCCTGATAATAACTGATGAGTTGATATTTCTAAACACAGATGTAATATGTATTAGAGATTTCTGGCAAATAGTTTTAGGTAGCAAAGATCCCCCATATATGTTTTGTGTCCATATGTTTGTGCGTACATCACGTCCCACGATATAAACCGAACATAGCCTCCGATTAACAAGCAGGAGTTTGTTGACATTAATTGACCTTCAACAAGAATGATATAGAACGTTTTTGGTAACCTGGTGTCAATAGATGGCATTTATCCCCTCCGAAATGTGGAAACTATATCCAATACCAATAAAATACAAAACAATTCGATTTGCCAAAAAAAAAAATGCAGATAGAAGGTATTGGTTCCTCACCACCGATATCAACCCGGCACCGCCACCAGAATGATTTGAATGATGGAGACAATTTATTTAATTTATAATTCATGTGTATACTTTTTGATAGTATGTTCGTTCTCTTTTTCGGTACCTTCTCATGTACCAATACTTATCAATATAAATAAAGGAAAAATACTTAGTTGGGAAATAGACCCTTACACGACAGTAGCTGCCACCCTTTAAATTACTCATTTATACTTATAGATCGACATGCCAAATCAATATAACACAACATAAAAATTAAAAAACATGGATTAGAACATGAAACATGTATCGCATACACAGGCATAAACTTATTTAACATTTTTATTGTGTAACAATATTAAGCAACTTTATATAAAAGCATTGACTGAACTGTTTAGTGTTTATTATGTTCTTTGAAAACATTATTTGCTTTGGGAGTTGATTTTATTTATTTGCAATGATGCTAGGAATAAATAAAAATGAAGTCTGCCTTACAAATATAGGGCCTAGACTTCTTAAGATGTGTATGTTACCATTCACTTTTCTCAATGGCTGCACAGAATAATAAAATGTAGGGATGTCGTATTCGTGGTTTAAGTATTGGTAAACTTTAACTAATCGCTTACAAAATTTAAATAATATAATAATACATTATTTAAATAACCAATACCCTAGATTGCCTTCCTCCTTACATAATGTCTGCTACGCCTTATGGTTGCTTTTAGGTATGCATCTCTATGCTTGGAGCAATACACGTTATATGAATAATCTTTGATTGGATGAATACCACATGTGATTTGTTTGCAAACTCTTGACATCTAATTACTAGATAAAATGCACGTTTGTTTCTCGTGTTAGCGCAATCAACAGAAATGCGGCAATCAAGCTGATGTGTTCGTTGATTTATCTCCGATGGAGTTGCGTTATTGCTGGAATACCGTGTACACAAAAAGATAACGAAGCACCTAGATTCGATCTAGATTTTGTCACGTGACATTTTTATTCATGATTGATAATATTAGATCATGCCCCTCTCCACAACAAGGTATTTTGTTTGTCACCAAGAAAAATAAAATCAATATTCGGGCCAAAATAATAACTGCAAATGTCCCACTATGTGTTTTGTTCAAAAGGGTATTGGTTGTAAGTTGTAACTGAAATGGTGTATTTATGATTTTAACCCAAGTAGCCTATCAGACAATCAACCAATGGTGATGTTGATGATGATGTGTGATGGTGTCATGTTTGTTGCTTAATGTCTCTGAAATGATGTAGATAACTGGTGATAGATGACGAGGAAGGACGATCACAATAAAACCTTCCTTATGCATGTGGGATTTGAACCCACGTTCTCGTAGAGCCATACGCTTCGTATATACCACTGCGGACGGCCGGTTTAGATACGTCGATAACCAAGAAGGGGTGTAGTTTCAGTGACCATATTCTGTGTATGCCTGTTGGTTAAAAATAAAAACTTTCTAGTTCGCTTGTCGCTCAAACAATAACGTCAACATTTATGTACGGAATCTATGAAGGGGCTGGGGAATCAGGGTGTATGATCCTCCCCATCCCGAAATGAGAAGAAGGGTTATAATAATACTAAATGACACTATGTAGGCCTACTATTATGTGGCATACTTATGTATATTTTGTAAACTGAGAGGGGATCTTTATAATTTAAAAAATTATCGACAAAAGCACTCTAAAAACTCGCAAAATTTCATATGCAATGCTAAAATAAAAAAATAAACATTCTAGGGCTATGCGCCCCAAACCCGCACTACCATGGGGGATGCCCCCCATTCCCCATTGTACCAGGATACGTACTTTTCCCGAAATGATAGTTTCGTAGACAGTTCTACGAATTTCTTAATAACCCCCAAAATGTAAGGTCATACCCCCTCCCGAATCAAAATCCTGGCTACGCCCCTGGGCGGGCGCCATAGTTAATATGCCAAATTGACTAATTCGATTTATGTTACAAGTGTAATAGCCGTCAATCAAATGACGAACACTGAATAGCGCACTGTGGCACCTGTCAATGTAACCATGATTTAATCACGTATAGAACGTACTAATCAAATGCCCTATGTCACTAATGGGCTCACAGCCAGGCATGGCATCGTATGAGGTCAGTTCTCAAAGGTATTGTGAGCCGACTGCCCTATAATCTTGGTTGTAACTCGGCACTGGACTTGGCATGGAAGAAAGGGTATCAAATGCATGTGATAGTTAGTTCAGGTAGACCTACTAGGCTACTTTTCACTTGCAAGAACATATTACTTCACGATGCCTGAGAGAAAACGAATACCTCCGTCATTTATCTCCTACAAGTTGATACAAATTGCCATTCCCAATGCTCAAAATAGCATGGAATGTGTGCACGGTTACAAAATAATGTTGTAAACATGTTTTGAACAAAACATAATTCTTTAAATTCCATTAAACATCCTAAAATCGATTCGGCTATCTATAAGCATTCTTTTCATCAAAAGTATTCTCATCTAAGTAATCAATATCCTAGTCAGTAATTCAGTTGTTACAACTGCATAGGAAAAACAGTTTAATAACTCGATAAATCAATCCAGTTAGAGCGACCACTGTTTTCGGTTGCCAAATTTCAAACAGTGCCAACAATATAATTTTACGAGAGGTACTACTAAATCAGGTAAAGGAACGGAATGCTTTAATATGGCATTTAGCTAAACAAGACATAGTATACATTAATAAATCGTCTTTAGCAAAGTATTGTTCAAAGCGCTTTGTTTAAATCTCAATTGGAGCAAAAGTATTACAAACTTATTTAAAATGCATAACATCGTGTTTAACTAACTGCACACTTCTAATAAAAATAATTTGTCTCTGTACATGTAACTGTCCAATATATTCTAGGTATTGTACATTACAAAACCATACGCCGAGTTAATTATGGTAAAGTAATTATAGTTTGAAACTATTTAGAAGCATTGCGACTGGAATCGGTTTTGTAGTGTTGATATTTCACTCACAATTAGACTCGCTCAGATTCGAATCTTTGAACAACACACGCGACCATCTATTTTCAAAAGGTACACTCATAAAATCTTCTCGGAACGTATACGACTATAAACTAACCCCCCCCCCCATCACCCTCATGCACCACAATACTTACTGCCCACGAACTTCAAATCACATTATCACAATGAATTAAACTGACAGGGCACATTCGTAGCGCACGAGACCCTGACTCGGGAGGTAGTCAGATTGATTCCTACCCCTGGCAATCCTGACTGACACTTTGCGAAAAGTTTTCTTCGGTTAATATGGTGAATGCTACGGATTTAGTCATCTTGTAGATTAATCGACACTAGGGTATAGTGTGGATGTTGAATTTAATGTTCGAAATAAATGTGAGCGTTCTCACACTATCAACAAATTGTACACTATTGCAGCTAGCCAAGGCAGAAGAAACTCAATTAGCGAGCTAGACAACCAGTCACCCATTCACGTTATCACCACGACCTCTATAGCTTTGAATGTTATTGTCAGTTTGTTGTGGAGGTTTGTGTTAGAATCTATGGTTGATTGTCTCAAAAATTGTATTGTTGTATAGCGAACGTAGCAATTACTTCAATTTGACTTTCCTTAAAAAATAGTTTTCGTATTTATGTAAATATAATTTTTGCTCTCAATCGGATAACTGTGTTGGTACTCTGATCTTAATGGAAATTTCAGTGACCTTCGTACTCTTTGAACTTGGGTAGTACAATCAAAAACATATTTGTAATGAAAATCACACTATTACGATATTTTTCAAATGTAGGAATGTAGGGAGGCCAAATACGCTCATCCACCCACCGTGATTTTAAGAAGCGTTCGCGATTTACCAAAAAACAACCGCTATAATACAACACAACAATAATCATAATTGTCTTTGGTGAAACTTGTTAATTTTTTGTCGTTTTCTATGAATATGTATATTTTTTTAAGAACACCTTTTTCGATTCATACATGGTACAAATAGGCAATGATAGGTACTTAATATAATAATATGATATAATTTTATATTTACTATTTTCAATTTATTTGGTACAATTGTCCATTCCCTTCAATTTACGCCTTGTGTTTATTTCAAATAATCCAATTAATCCGTGGCTGCGACTGATGAGCTTGTTATTAAACGGGGTACCTGGGCATGCAGATGTACATGCCCGCAGGTCCATGATGCTGCAGAGAAATGCAAGCTGCGCAGGAAACTTCAAGTTGGCAGGGACTGTGATGTTGCTTTGTTATGGTCGGAAATATAAACAACATTAATTACGTCTGCGTTTATAGGACGCTTATGTAGCTTCGCTCGTTTTGTCGAGTGAGAGACAAAGCGAATTAAAGTTAAAGGGAGAGGAAGAGCGTTGTTAATTAAACATTTAAGTATAATCGACTTTTAAACTTAAGAGGGGACACATTTGGCATTTTGTAGATAGCTTTTTGTTTGGCCATGAATCATACCATATAATTATGAAACTATGTACAGTTGTTTAAAAAAGGTTTCATGAACAGCACCTGTAACTAAAATCCCAAGTCGTACAAATGGTTTTTTTATCGTGTATCGGTAGCCCACATATTTGTTATAGTAGATTTCACTTTAGTTTGAACGACCATGTTGGCACTTGTCGGCGGCCATTACGCATGTGGTCCACATGAAAATAAATGGTGGCTTAATTGAAAGCCTTCTTCTTATCTAATAAAGGACATACACATGATGCTTAATAATCTCCAAGGCGAAAATTATTATTTTCAAGGTTATTTTATTGTATTATACATATCCATTTGAATTAAAACCAATTTTTAAAAAAAAATTGTAACATCAACAATCGCTTTAACAGTTGGCAAAATTGTTAAAATTTAAAGAACCAATGAGAGCTCGCGGCAATACCATTCTTGTAAAAAAAATAACTATACAGACTGATATGTACAAAAAGTTGTATATTCAGCTGTCACTGGATCTGGAAATATTTTCAATTTTTCTTTTGACATAACTTGATCCTTTTGAATTAGTTAAGGTGCAGGCATCTAAAATCCCATTCTAATAATTAAATTATTTAAACAACAACGTCAATAATGTGACCCAATATTTCAGCTGTCAAAGAACTTCCAGTGTTTCAAAATCAGGCGGCCATTGCATGATAGAATTTAAAGTTGTTATGTATTGGTTGAGCTGAGTTGATCACTTGGCCATTTTGAAGGTCGTTCAAACCTAATGAAATTGAGTCTAGATTGTCAAAAACCAAATGTATGGTTAGGTTATAACTTATAATAGATCAATCAATATCTAACCCTATTTCCAAACTTTGTAATCGGATAGGAGGTGGGAGGACTCCATCTCATTCTTGGCTCCCCGGGTTTATCGAAACCATGCTTTGCCATACCTGACGTTTCCCCCACATCGTCAATTCTTCCTCGGGGACCTCCACCAGTTTTTGCCATATTTTTCTTTCCTCTCACCATCTTTCCTGGATAACCATATATGTAAATAGAGATAATATAATTAAATATAACGGAAAGTGTAGTATAATAAATTATACATAATCATCGAACACAAATTAAATGTTAAAATTGAGGGGCTCAGAAGTAAAGTGAACCAACCCACACAATTCTCTTCCTGAGATAATTTGAGTCGAAGTTGGAAGAAATTAATAAAATGCAGTTTAACTGTTAGTACTGGGATGCAGTCTATTGCTTTCCTAATACATTACTTAAAATATCATATTTTTTAATTTAATAAAAATTCATAACTTCAGCCTAAAACACCCTATTCTCCTACCAAAAGCCCCAACCAATGTGTTGGTCCATTTTGTCTCTCGAATATTTTTTTTAATTTATCTTGTGGTTTGGTCCAGATTGTTGATATTTTAAAACTGTAATATGCTTAGTTGATTGATTGATTGATTGGATATTGCTTAACGTCTCATAGTAATGCACTTTAGTTATTCGAGACGATGTGCTTAGTAATACACGCAAAAAACTAAAAGCATTATTAATGTTAATAAACAAAGACTATATCATTACAAAGTCTCCAGGGTGAAATATACAAAGATGTAGCAGACAATAACAAACATTGTTGTGTAAATAGGGAACTGTCCTTCATTACCAAATTTGAATATATCCCTACTAATAACCTCAAATACCGACCAGTAAAGTTTTTTATGCGTCCGGCTTTTATTAGCGCTAACTGTGAGCGAGGAAAAATTTGAACCGGGCTTCGCGCCGGAAAACGGCCATGCGCCATTGCAGGTGGGCGTGACGTCATCGTGAGGTTCGCCGAGGCGGCGAGCTGACAGTTCTGCCACTGAAAGCTTCCCCTCCTCACCTCACGATGACGTCACAACCAAAAGAGCGCGTACTTAAGTCTTTGTGCGGGAATTCAAAACCCAGGAACTTTGAACATGCATAGAATCCACAGATTTGATTTTTCATAGTTGGATGAGCGTAGCGAGCGTAGCGAGCGAAGCGAAGATTCCATTTCACTACACTGGAAAAAAAATCCGGAATGTTTTTTTTTTTCTTTCCTTCCTTCTTTCTTTTTTTTTCTGTATTTTTGTTTGTTTGTCAGCACGATTCCGGCTAAACCGATACTCCGATTGCGATGAAATTTTATGGAGGCCTTCGAAATCTCTGAACTTAGAACTGCCACGTTTTTGAGCGCAATCGGAAAATTTTTTCTTATAAAAAACGCAATTTTACGATTTTTTTCGATTTTTTAAATATTTCTTCGACTTATAAACACCTACACGCTTTATCCGATTGTAAAGATTTTTTGATAGAACCTTAATTTTATGAATTAAGTTATTCGTGTGAAATTTGAGCGCAATCGAAAAATTATTTCTCATAAAAATCGAAATTTTACGTGTTTTTTCTTTTTTAAAACAATTCTTTGACTTGTAACACCTACATGCTTTATCCTTTTGTAATGATTTTTTCACAGAACCTTAATTTTATGAATTAATATACTCGTGTTAAATTTGAGCGCAATCGAATAATTATTATATATTATTATATTAAAAAAAAAAATACGATTTATTAAAAAAATTAATTTAATATTTTATTTAATTTAATTAAAAAAAATCTTCGACTAAGTAATAATTTTTTCACAGAACAACAGAAAATCCGCGTAACACATGGCAGCTCAATGCACCAATTACGCTCATCCAACAACGCGGCGGGACTTAAGCGTTTTCCTAGTTTATTTTAATTGCGATGTTTATTAAATTGAATATTACAAATTACTAAATACGTGTAAGATAAATTTGAAACCAAAGACAGTTCCCTATTGTGGTTTGGTCCACTTTGTCTCTGAAAATCTGTCATTAACTGGTTGGTCCGTTTTACCACTCAATATTTTAAATGTGAGTTAAACTGAAATGCACCGAACTCAATATTGAAATAAGTGGGTAGGTCCACTTTTCATTAGATAACCCCTCAATTTAATACACAACACTGCTTTTGTAACAAATAACCAGTACCTAATAATCAGTAATTACACTAATTTTTGTGTAACGTACCGTAAAAGTTAACTTCATATATCCTTTACCATATTAATACCGACGTACGGATCCTTTAACTAATTAGTTCACTCTGAGATATAATTGACCACATCCTAATTATCAGCTGTAAAGGGGCAGCGATGCAAGAGAAGGTTCTTCTTACACATGGATCACCTACACGAGTTACCAACTTCTCGAACTACGTGATTGCATTATTTGAGGCAACACGTGCAAGATGTTGTCTGTACTAGATTACGTCGTTCACCAGAAAGCACGTATGGAAGTACTGAACTAAGCTGCACCTACCTAAGTCCTAGTGACAGTTGACTTGGCTATGCTTGCTATGTTACACTATACTTAATTTTTAAAACTTTAATTGATATAAAATCGCGTCCATTGACATTTCCAGGGTTCAAAACTTGATTTCCATATTTTCTTTGACATGGATAACATTATTGGATGAGCGAAGCGAAGACTTCAATTTCACTGACCCCTCAAAAAATTTAGCTTTATTGTTTTTTTTTCTGTTTTTCTGTTTGTTAGCTCTCTACCAGGCAAACGGCATATCCGATATTGTTGAAAATTGGAGGGGACATTCGAAATCTCTGAAGTTAGAGGTGTATTGCTTTTGGGTACAATCGAAGAAATATTTCTCAGGAATATCGTACTTTTACGATTTTTTCGATTTTTAGTGAGATATTTTCGTGACATTTGGGCCGATTCTGACCAAACGGGTGGGGCTACAACGTTCATATTTTACATGGGCATTAAGTTTATGGTGCTGTAGTACCTTTTGAAAGAAAAAGTTGAAAAAGTTATCCAGAATTCATAGAAATAAAGGTTTTAATATGAGTTTTTTGAAGTGTATAACAATTATCAAGAAACTATAGAATTTTGACAACAATCACCTACAATGCGTTCATAAAGCGATCTTCGGGCCTACAGATATTTGACATTCTAATCAGTAATCACTTTAGCAATTAGTACTACTTTATAAAAATTATTCTAATTTAACAAAAATGATTTTGCAATGGAACTTGAAGAAGTACAGAGATCCCACGCACACTGAAAACTTGAAAAAAGCTCATCCATCAACGCGACGGGACTTCAGCGTTTTCCTAGTAAAACGCATTCTAAATCGTAAGTGGAACAATTAATCTAGCGAGCGTCCGAGGCAAGCTCGGGCCCGACCGGATAATCTGGCCGTAGCTTGGAGAGGAAGGTTCATTCATCCATTCAAATTCGTTATCATATCAAATTATTGCACCATTTCTTTTTACAATCATCATTGTACACTGTATAGATCGCCGATCGGAAGCGTGCCAACGCAGACCAGAATTCGATCATTATTGAGAATCTTTATTTATCCGGTTTCAAGCCTCCCATCTGGCAATTTTTTTAATTGAACTTCGCATTAGCTCTCGAGATAAATTGTCCTCTTTTACAGTGGCCGAATTTAAAAGAAAGAATACATATAACAGATATTCAGATACTCACAACACAGAACAACAAATAACACAACAGCTGTCGGATGAGCTCATGCAAACCCGGCTACATTTTGACTTATAATATTAAAGAAAAACTGAAACTTTAGGACGTTGTCGTTTACGTATGCGCATGTCTCTATCAGACTATTATGGAGCGAAACTCCCCTTTGTGGATTACATTTTGTCCGTCCGTCTGTATCTGCGTGTGTCAGTCACACGTAAAAAAACAAAAAAATTATCTCCGATTAACATGCATTTGTTCAACTACGCACAGAAAGGTTTTGGTGTGGCTTTTGGGGGCGAGCACCCTTCTCCCCCCTACCCGGAAGAAAGTTTAAGTATCCATACAACGCTGCAACAAAATATGTGGTACAATAACCGTAAGCTTCGCTCACTATTTAAGGTTCATTGCTTATTATAATATTGTCTGATAGAGATATGTAAGCATTTAAATTTCTAAGCAACTCCTAAAGTTATTATTTGTAATTGTATATTAGTAATGATTGTTTTCGATTTGGATAGTCGGGAAACACTCCCATAGGTGGAATAATGGTAAAATTGAATAAAAATCAGAAATTTAACAAGTTCATCCCGACCGGGGTTCAAACCGGGTCTCCCACATTCCAGGAAGGCTGTCGGGAGGACTTTAATTATTTCTGAATTGTATTCTATATAAATAATGTTTGTCTTCCATAACAATCAGGTTTTTAGCTGAATAGGATATCGACTATAATGATTATTGTTCATTAATGAATGGGCGTAGTGTCAAGAATGTTCACAACGTTAATAGGTTCATTGTTAAAATAAATGTTCAAATAAATGCTACGTTTCAAGAGTAAAGCAAGACATATCAGAAGTTAAAAAATCAATCCCGATCGGGGTTTAACCCGAGTCTCCCCCATTCTAGGTAGGCGCCTTATACAATTTTTTAACTTCTGAATTGTATTGAATATTAACAATTCCACCTACCGGAGTGTTTCCCGACTCACCAAATCGAGAAACATATAACTGTATTTCATTTCGTAAGATTTTTATTTAGGTAAGATTCATATACGTTTACATTGCAACGAGTGCAGTCTTGAGAACATTATTCTTTTGATGTATGCAATGTATAAATAATATAAATTGTTTTACACGACAAATACAATATAAATGAAAATGTATGTTTGCATACAATTATCACAAATCACTGAGTAGTATTACAAGAGCAATGAGGACGTTGATAAAAAGGCGGATTTGAAGATAGTTCAAACGATGGAGAAAACAAGAAGCCCAAAATAAACATTAGTTGAAATAAAACAAATGATATGACGCAAGTGGTTATGTATTCGTACTCGGTTCTCATAAAAATCAATCTAAATACTATTTTTTATTTTTTATTAATGACTAGTCATAAATTATGAAAGCAAATGTTAAACAATTCAAAGAAGATCAGCAAAATAATATTACTTACTTTAGCTTGTTTTTAGTCTGTTTTGTTTTTGCTAGAGCTCGTTAGGTGGACATTGTTTGATTGAAATACTTTTTCCTTCTCCATGTTTTATATTATTCATTCTAAAATAGAATCATAAAATAAACAGATATCAAGAAGACCAACCTCCGGATTCGTTGTGTCAGCTGAATAAAGTAGCAATCATAGGATCCCTAAAGAAATGTTGGGTAAATTCAATATTATATGTATTTCCGTAAGCAAAATAAACTACTTCATGTGAATACCTCGGCGGAGCTGACCGAGCGCATGTAATCACATCCGACAAGTTTATGCGAAACAATTCGTAGAGAAGGTATAACTGATATAATACAAACATTTCTCATGATCCACTATTCCACATTTAAAACGTAAATTTACATTTGTGTTATCTCAAGCATTTAATTTGTCTTGAACTCATTCTGACTCTGATATTAATTTGTTCTGACTGTTCTGCAAATTTTAAAGCGGGGAAACATATCTTCCAGTTCTAGCATATTATATTACAGTATAATATATGGACAGGATAGTAGTCTCTATATTAAATTATATGTGAGTGTTTATACATGTATCTTGAGACATGCCATTGTAGGTATCCCTCACCCAGCAATATAATAGTTGAATTGATATTCAAAACAACATTAACAATTTAAAGTTAGTTCTTGTTGGATGTTTAATTAAACAATAATATTTTGTTTATTTTTTGCGTATTAAAAACACGCTTTGATTTGATGCAAAAATTTATTTAGAAAAGTGCATTTTCTTCCAATTATTTGATTAGTTTAGAAAGAATACACAAATTCCAAATTTCTTGTATGCTTTTATTTACATTACACCTTAATATTAAATTAGGAACATAGTAAATTTGAAATAAAATGGGAGACTCTATATTTGTTAACAAACTTGTTTTAGTCCACAACCACAATGATTATTCTTATGACAAAACATAAATTATTTCACAGTAATTGGATGAGCGTAGCGAGCGAAGCGAAGATTCCATTTCACTACACTGGAGAAAAAAATCCGGAATGTCTTTTTTCTTTCTATATTTTTGTCTGTTTGTTAGCACGATTCCGGCAAAACCGATACTCCGATTGCGATGAAATTCCATGGAGGCCTTCGAAATCTCTGAACTTAGAACTGCCACGTTTTTGAGCGCAATCGGGAAATTTTTTCTCATAAAAAACGCTATACGATTTTTTTCGATTTTTAAAAACTTTCTTCGACTTATAACACCTACATGCTTTAACCGATTGTAATGATTTTTTCACAGAACCTTAATTTCATGAATTAAGATATTCGTGCGAAATTTGAGCGTAATCGAAAAATTATTTCTCATGAAAATCGAAATTTTACGGGTTTTTTCTTTTTTAAAACAATTCTTTGACTTATTACACCTACATGCTTTATCCTATTGTAATTATTTTTTCACAGAACCTTAATTTCATGAATAAATATATTCGTGTTAAATTTGAGCGCAATCGAATATTTATTTCTTATGAAAATTGCAATTTTACGACTTTTCTTTGTTAAAAATTACGATTAATTAAAAAATTAAGTTATTCTTTTATTTAATTTAATTTAATTTTAAAAAATCTTCGACTAAGAAATGATTTTTTCACAGAACAACAGAAAATCCGCGTAACACATGGCAGCTCAATGCACCAATTACGCTCATCCAACAACGCGGCGGGACTTAAGCGTTTTCCTAGTTTAATTTGATTCTTACAGTTTACTTCTTACTGCTACTGACTGCATGCCATTGTGCCTTAAATATGTATTTATATTTATTTATGTTGTAATATTAGTATTCCAAATATTTACTTTATTATAGTTCATTGTTGTGTCTGCATCTATGTAATTAGATTTATGTAGTTGTCCTTTGTAAATCAGTTTTTAACTGAATAGGATATAGACATTAAAAAAACAATTAATAATAATTATACCCACCTACCGTATATGAGATGTTTCCTGTAGAGGTTTCCCTTGCATAGCCTCCCGACACCTTAGTTGCAGAGACCACAATTCAATTAACTAGGAAAACGCTTAAGTCCCGCCGCGTTGTTGGATGAGCGTAATTGGTGCATTGAGCTGCCATGTGTTATGCGGATTTTCTGTTGTTCTGTGAAAAAAATCATTACTAAGTTGGAAGATATTTTTAAAATTAAATTAAATTAAATAAAAAATTAACTTAATTTTTTTTTTATTAATCGTAATTTTAAAAAAGGAAAAATCGTAATATTGAAATTTTCATAAGAAATAATTATTCGATTGGCGCACAAATTTTACATATTAATTCATAAAATTAAGGTTATGTAAAAAAATCATTTAAATCGGATAAAGAATGTAGGTGTTATAAGCCGAAGAAATTTTAAAAATTGAAAAAAGGCGTAAAATTGCGATTTTCGGAAAAAATAGTTTTTTGATAACGCTCAAATTTCACATGAATATATCAATTCATGAAATTAAGGTTCTGTGAAAAAATCATTACAATCGGACAAAGCATGTAGGTGTTGTAAGTCGCTTTTTTTTAAATTGGAAAAAATCGTAAAATTGCGTTTTTCATGAGAAATAATTTTCTGATTGTGCTCAAAAACGTGGCAGTTCTAAGTTCAGAGATTTCGAAGACCTCCATAAAATTTCATCGCAATCGGAGTATCGGTTTAGCTGGAATCGTGCTAACAAACAGACAAAAAACAAAAAAAAAAAGAAAAAAAAAACATTCCGGATTTTTTTCTCCAGTGTAGTTAAATGGAATCTTCGCTTCGCTCGCTACGCTCATCCAACCAGGAAAACGCTTAAGTCCCGCCGCGTTGTTGGATGAGCGTAATTGGTGCATTGAGCTGCCATGCTGATGCAGATTTACTGTTGTTCTGTGAAAAAATCATTACTAAGTTGAAGATATTTTTAAAATTAAATTAAATTTAATAAAAAATTTAATTTAATTTAATAAAAAATTAACTTAAATTTTAATTTTTTTTAATGATTCGTAATTTTAAAAAAGGAAAAAATCGTAATATTGAAATTTTCATAAGAAATAATTATTCGATTGCGCACAAATTTTACACGAATATATTAATTCATAATATTAAGGTTCTGTAAAAAAAATCATTACAATCGGATAAAGCATGTAGGTGTTATAAGCTGGAGAAATTTTAAAAATTGAAAAAAGTCGTAAAATTGCGATTTTCGTAAAAAATATTTTTTTGATAACGCTCAAATTTTACACGAATATATCAATTTGTAATAAAATTAAG
This sequence comes from Sweltsa coloradensis, assembly GCA_024449915.1. Lineage (NCBI taxonomy): Eukaryota > Metazoa > Arthropoda > Insecta > Plecoptera > Chloroperlidae > Sweltsa > Sweltsa coloradensis. The sequence continues at coordinate 162,209 of JAMZAV010000980.1, forward strand.
GTTCTGTGAAAAAATCATTAAATCGGAAAAGCATGTAGGTGTTGTAAGTCGAAGAAATTTTTTAAAAATGAAAAAAATCGTAAAATTGCGATTTTCATGAGAAATAATTTTTCGATTGTGCTCAAAAACGTGGCAGTTCTAAGTTCAGAGATTTCGAAGACCTTTATAAAATTTCATCGCAATCGGAGTATCGGTTTAGCCGGAATCGTGCTAACAAACAGACAAAAATACAAAAAAAAGAAAAAAAAGAAAAAAAGAAAAAAAGAAAAAAAAAAACATTCCGGATTTTTTTCTCCAGAGTAGTGAAATGGAATCTTCGCTTCGCTCGCTACGCTCATCCAATAAAATCAATTAGAAAAAATTATAGAAATATTATTGATCCAATTAAGATTCATAAAAGAAAGAGACCGTCGTAACAAAATATAAAGGTTCACCATTTTCATATAAACTGGATTGAATTTAAAATAGTGCACCCACAGTTCGTGTAGTCCGTGTACACAGCCGTGCATAACACCATGGGGAGTCGATCGCCGGCCGGACTCATCTTGATAGGCCAACATAAATACCCTGGACTGACTTACAACCTGCCTATCTCTCCACGCGACGCCCGGGTGTTCGCTAAGCATGGCATACACTTGCAGAGCACAGCTTTTAGGATTCATATCTTCGGCTGCAATAGAAGAAATCATCGCCTTATCTCATAAGGGTGCGTTATGTGACTTTGACACCGTGATCAGTATTAGTAATGTGTACTAATTACTTACAGACTTACCTTTCAATTTTTACTTACCGTTCACTATTTACTTACAATTAACTTTTTTGAAAGATGGTTTTTAATGTTTAATTGTTTGCGTCTTTAGATAAATATCTTTAAAACAATGTTTTCAGTGAATTATTTGTATTATTGTACGTCAATGTTATTTTAAAGTACAATCACAACTGCAGAGGAAACAAGGAACTTCCTAGGGGAAGTCGCATTAAGAATGAATCTCCTTCAAACATAGCCTTCCCAGCTGCCAAGAAATGATCTTTACTCCGGCTGCGAAATCTAATAAGTTCAACTCATTTTTACTACGCTTCCCAAGTGCGATACTTAAACAAATCTAAAGTTAGTGCTTCTAAGTTCGGCCACTCGAAACCAACCGTGTTTTGTTTATTGAACCTACAAAGTGCGGTTAGAGAAAATCACAAGATCCACGTCATCGCGAAAGAAGTCTCCTTTGTCTCGATATAGACTAAACAACCAGGGATCGAGCTCATATCCCACATTAAACATATCCAAACTGTATGTATTACGTCAACAACTTCTAATACATCCTTTCTTCTCTGTATTTACTAACGGACGCAGAAGTCACGGAAGTAGGATCGCCTCAAAGCACCGGCGTAGGTGCATGTTATTGTCTAACGCTGCTCGGTGAAGCCGTCTGGATATAGAAGACAAGACGACTTGCAATCTAATATACCTCAAAGGATGCCAAACTGTTTCCTCTCGCTCTGAGTGGCCAAGGCTCCGTGAGTAATATCTGTTTCACACAGGTAATAAACTTTGTTAATCTCGAGTGGAACGGTGGGGAACAAAGTTCTTGAATGAAATTAACTGGGCAAGATAAACTCACAAATCACTGTTTATATAAAGGGCTTATGAATGAAACGCTTCTTTGGTGAATGTTCTCTGTGATTTAGTTTATGGAAAACGTACTTTTTCTAGTAAACATAATAAAAAATTTAATTTTAAATTTTAAACTACTGTGAAGAGAATAATCGAAGAATAGCTACCAGCAAACTTATGGTAGTGCTTTGTATTTATAAACGCTTTATCTTGAGTCACCTGAACCTAGAATGTGTGTGTGAATGAAAGTGTGAAAGTGAATGAAAAACAGATTTTCGATTCAAGCAAAGATCAGACAATGTTTAAAACATAGCCAAATTATCTCTTGAACACTAACTCCTTTTTAACGTACACGTTAAATAATATATATGTATATACCTATATCTTATAATTCACGTTTTTCTGGATTGTGTCACACGATAATAATTGAGTAGGTGGTTTGCACTTACCCCACCTCAGCCGACGTTTCGTCGAGAAGAGGATGAGAATCGTTACAGACTCATCGCGGTGACCCTAGATGACGGGGGATGTTATTCGCTCGAAATGCCGGGTGAGGTGGGGTAAGTGCAAACCACCTACTCAATTCTTATCGTTTGACACAACACAGAAAAACGTGAATTATAACATTACATATGTCGCGAATATCTAGTGTGTCTATAATTTAAGGATGGCATCCATTGATGGCATCCATCCTTGTCGACGCCGACGCCATCGACAATCGTCATTATTAACATGTTATCATATACCGGTACTTTTAATATAAAACACTGATCTTATACTCGTCGACAGTTGACGTCTCGATTCCGTCCGCAGGCGACGCCAGAATCCACAAAGCTAATTCGGAACTTCACCGATTATACCGTTGATAGAGTTGATAGATTTGAGCCCATGTCAGAAATTAGAATTATTCTGCCTGAAGAGGGATTCGAACCAGGGACCATCTTCCACATTGGAAGCAAAGACTTGAGCCACTGGACTAACGAGCAAGAAATAATTGCATCGTAAGATCTGGCAGCTAAGGAATTATTAGTTTTAACACTTTAATGCAAGCATGTTGTATTCGAGTTGGAAAAACATGGCTGCGCTATCATTGCAACCCGTATGTCTGGTTCTGACTACAAAGTCACCGTTAGTAACTACGGACATGCACTGTGGGCTTAAAGTCGAGGTAAACTTTAACGGATATCTGCACGCGTCAGCTTTTCAGACCTGGAAACGAGATACTATGTTTTTCATAAATGGGATCACACTATCAGTTCGAGTCGCTACACTTGCAAACTTCACGCAGGGGCTTTACGTTATGTTAATTAATATATTATTATATATGTTTAACCTTGGTTTTATAGTAGGCGACTATGACGCTGTTATGTGAGAACTTTAGTAGTAAAACCTAATAAGTACTGTAAAAGTGTAGTCACTTTTTTAATAATTGTCTAAAGTAGGCCTACTAACATATATTTAGCTCAAATTAAATTATCTTAAATACTCAAAACCCATTTGTTTAAAAAAAGAAAATTGGGTAAGGTAAAAATGTGCAAACTATCCCAATTTCAAATTAGTTAGAGCGTTAATATTTTATTAATTATTATTCCGGTTTATTTGTACCAGATTAATAGTACGCTTGACAAACGTAAATCTCGGAGTTTCAGTAGTAGAATAGAATTTAATGATTGCGGTTCCTGATCTTCGTGTTCGCGCAATCAGACTCCCAGCACTCAAAGAATATCACCGGAATGTCAACAGATCGACGTCTTCCCAGTCACCAAGCTACCATTTCAAAGTTAATATTTGCCACAAAGTCTAGACGAAAAGGTTGGAATATAATCGCGACCCTGGACCTTAATCAACTTAGTTCGCGCTAAAAGACAAACAGATTTCAATTCTTATTGCACAAAGATGTAAACCGTCTTATTTGAAGTGCAAGTTTTAAACTTAACTCTAAGCGAACAATCTAGCATGACTTTGAGCGGGTAAATAGGAATATTGAAATCCACTTGCAACTCCAACTTTTTCAATTTCGAGTTTATAATATATGTCGTGCAGATGTTTCTTGGCACGAGGTAGGAGCACTTAACATTTCGTTTTCCACATTTCAAAAGTAGATTTATCGATATCAGTAACTAATGTGTTAGGGCATTGGAAATCTACTATCGCTGCTGAGGAACTAATTTGATCAACCGACGTTAATTTTTGCAGTCCGAAAATGTTTTAGCTGGTTTGCGTTGCTTACATATTTTTTTTTAACCATTCAGAGCAGATATGAAATTATCTAGGACCTTTGCACGTTGGTGATATATATATTTTATGGTGACAAACGTAATTAGCGTGATAATTGTTGAAATTGTATTCTGAAGTTGTTTTAACGTCGTACCATAGAAATTCTGCCGCTGGTAGAAGGCGTGATATTTCACCTGAATACAATTATTTCATTTCAATTATGTAATGAAAAAATGTGTTCACTAATTATTAAGGCTTTCGATGCGATATCGATAAGTGGGAATATTTTCGACATCGAAAACGTTAAAAATTAAAACGAGGATCAGAGTTTTTGGGCGTGTAAAAATGTTAGTCCTTTATTCTGTAAATGACTTAGGAAAAAATTATATATTTCATCAAATTTCGGTTTGCTTAAGGCTATTCGATCGCGTTTTTCTATTTTCCAAAATATGCAACCAAGACAAAATATAGCGAATGGCTTTGAAACATGGCTCTTTTAGAAAATCAAAACTATTTTTTTCAATTTTTTCTGATCCGGTACACGGACAATATCGCCACCTCAAAATAATTTCAAACTTCAATTCGCCAAGGCACACCATTCAACGTAGGGTGTTGTGTTTTTGTGACATTAATTTTCAACTGATTTTCTATAGGTTGACAGAGAAAAAAAAAATTTTCTAAAACAATTTGTCTTTCCTGCAAATTTTTTCGTTTGGCGGTATTTTGTACCGATTTGTACCGTTAAGCGAAAAAATTTGCAGTAAAGACAATTGTTAAAATAAACCATTTTTCTCTCAGTCAGCCTATAGAAAACAAGTTAAAAATTAATGTCACAAAAACACAACACCTTACGTTGAATGGTGTGCCTTGGCGAATTGAAGTTTGAAATGATTTTTTTTAGGTGGCGATATTGGCAGTGTACCGGATCAGAAAAATTTGAACAAAATAGTTTTAATCTTCTAAAAGTAACAGGTTTCAAAGCCATTCGCTTTATTTTGACTTGGTAGCATATTTTGGAAAATAGAAAAACGCGGTCGAATAGCCTTACTTATATTATAGCTGCCGGGTAGCCCATATAATAGTAAATGAGACCTGAATTTTGTTATGGTGGAGGTCTCGGGTCGACTGTGATAACGTAAAAAATGTGAGCGATGGCTATCAACCTAATAATTAGCCACACATTATTATTATTAGCACGCCTAGGCACACAAAATAGCATTTTGATATATCGTAATATTCGTACGATATCGATTATTGAATGATACGTTTTAGTACAGCCCTATAATAATTATATTTTATGGGAAGTGTGCACGGTCCTGTTGTGGGCTTACTTACTATTTATATTTCACTTAAATGTATGTAATACGTTGGTAATTATAACTATAATTTCACTTTTTATGTTATCTGTTAGTATTGTGTGCATCATTTTACATCACAATATAGATTGCAAAAGAAAATTAATAAAACAAAACGTCATTTGACATTGCATACAAAAAATAACACCTTGAGTTGTAATAAGTATATTGCAGAAACTTACTCTCACTAAACAAATTTACTTTCAACTTATCGTCCTAGCGGCGAGTTTAGATTTAAAATAAATAATGCAACGTTAAATTAAGGAAAGCAAATGCAATTTGGTTCCATCAGATTAGTTTCACATCAGGAGTCCATAGAATTTAATTGTTTTAAGAATAAACTCCGTCTTAATGTGGTCTTCACTACTTAGAGGTGGTGCATAATTAATGAAGTTCTGGGAGTTAGAGCTTTAAGGCCTTGTGCGTTAGAGTCGTAAGAAGTAAAACCCACAACGATTATATTTTAGCCTGAAAGTGAAGAGAACTTATTTTAAGGTTGCGCAGTAGTCCCCAGAAACTGAAGTCTACTGTAATAAAACTATATTTGATTGGATTTGCGTTCGTCGTATTGTAACAATTTTTTTTTTTTTTAATAAAATACTAAAATAACATTTAAAACATGCATTCGTGTTTCAGCAGTTTAACATTATAAGCACACACACGATTATCATTTTGTTGTTGTAGATAAATGTTTATTCTAGAACTTGTGAGATGCACCTTTTTTCATTTAAAGTTTGCTAATTTTGTTATAAAATTCAAAACTAAAGATGCATTTTATTTTTCCCCGCAGTTTAGCATTTAACAAAATTTTACGCAAAATTGTGAAAAACTATTTCAAGCAACTTCCAGTAATTATTATCGTGAGTAGATTACAAACAAAAATACGCAGATATGACAATTTGTGGGCCGATTTTTAGCTGAACTGCGGGAAGACTGCACGGCGCCTATATTATGGGGACTTCTGTGCAACTTTAGAATGTTGTCAAATATTGCCCTCAGTTCTAGTTTTATCAAGTCCATAACAAGCCACAGGGCGTAAGGGTTGCTTAGTAGGGGGTGGCTAACCAATAGACAGACTTCTATTTTATCTGAAGTAGGTGGTACAACTGGCAAATCTTTCACCAGCCTCCGCAGTTGAGGCGATTCCGGTTCCGAGATAAGACCTGCGTATGGTCAGTCAATCACACAATTGAAATAATAATATTTTAGCTGAAATTAAATAATGGTTTTGTTGTAAGTTATACGATATTCAGTGCTAGTATTCTTCACTATGCCTACGCATGGAATATGACGCAGTATTCTGTGATACATTTCCAATAAGTTAAATGATTCTCACGAATTGAAACAATTTGCAAAAAAAAAATTACCAGCAAGATTTTGAACGGTCCAAACCATAAAGTCAGGCAAAGCGTGTGGGGGGATCCCACAAGTATATAGCTTCACTCACACTGCATCTTTCTTCCTTTGTCTCGGATCGATTTTAATAACCAGGAAACGACACTAAAACTTGAAATTAAAACGTAACTTCTGGGGGTATAAACCCTTGCCCTTTCTGGCCTCGGGCCTGGTTTTCATGGATATCGCAGAAACTTTTTACTTTTACATTTTTATATGGATATTTGGCAACACTCCTACTTTTATGTCATGAATCAAGACATTGTATCAGCTTTTAATATACTTTCACCAATATAGCCATATTATACAAATTCGATAGGAGGGGTCGATGAGGCTGGCGCGGAGACGAGTTTAGGCGCTCAGCTTTTCGGGTAAAAGGTTTATAACACCGTTATCAAATTTCACACTAACGTTAATAAAGAATAAATCTATGATATCCAAACGCGTATTGCTAAATTAATTCATTGATTTTGAATAAGAAATTAGTGAAATCACCGAAATTTACTCCATTTTGGTAACCGTAAATTTATTCTAAGTGTGCAAATTTTGTAACGTAAATTTTCATACTGTTTAAATTAATGTGAACGGGCAGATAATTTGGTTTTATCGTAAGATAAACGGTTTGGTGGGAATTACCAGAATTGAAATCCATGTTTTGGATTTCCCATTTTTTACGTTTTGGACTTCAGTCCCGCAATGGATAGTAAGGCTTATATTTTGCAACCAATTGCGGATATCAATATAAAAGTACTTTATTAACATTCGTGCAAAATTTGGTAATGATATTACCACCGTTCTTCAGGAATCATAACACCTGAGCGCGCGCATTTGAGGAGATGGACCGCAAGCTCAGCGTCCCCTCTTAAAGTTTATTCTTGTTCTCTAACCCCTATCTTATATTAAGCATCTTCATCGTGGATCATAGCACAAGCCTATTGTTGTTGTCAACTTATCTTACTGTGACTCAATAGCAGCAAAGCTCAATTTCAATCCACTGAGAATAGAACGCAGATTGGCTGCAACACCATGATCTTAGCTGGTTGTAGCCGATAAGCCAGGCCCAGACTTTAGACAGCCCTATACGAGGTTCAGGCAACAGGTTGTTTATTTGAGGCTTGGGGAATACATTTGTGAAAGTACAGCCGCACAAGTATCGTACCAAATGCTGGAGTTTTAAGTTTATAACCAACTTCTTACTATACTTACCCCTTCCATCCAACTTATAAACAAATTAAAGTCTTGTTGGCGGTTTTTTAAATTATTTCGAGCACAGGCTGTTTTAACTTCATACAATTTTCATAAATCATCGGAAGTTTTGTTTTACCGCTATTACAGCCCACACAAATGTCTTACAACAATACGATATAATTCCACATGTTGTAATAAAAACTATTCGCAAAACGATTACCGGTTGCTGGTATCGAACCAGCGACTTTCATACTTTACGTGCTACGTAGCGTAGTCACGTGTAAAGCGTAAAGGTAATAAAAGTAATTCGTTTTTACTGATTATTATCAAATGGATAATTTAAAAATAAAATATGTTTTACTATTTACCCTTTACAGGGCAAGATTAAGGGACCCAAAATTTTGCTTTCTACCTCAACAATTTAAAATTTGTGATTTTTAAAAGAATGTTTTATTTTTTTTGATTTCATTTTCTTGGTCTTCTTCTGATTTTGGATTCCAAACCAACATCAAAGTTAAAAAAAAGTCAACAATTTTATTTTAATTTAAAAAATTAGATTTTGTTAATTTTTACTTTTTTCTTTTTAGTTATAGTATGTTTAAATTGAATCTACTACAGGCAAACAAAATATCTAAGACATCCCGGAAATTTTTGTATTTTTGTGTTTTTACAAGCAATTTGATTTGTGAACCATTACAAAAATCCTTCATCATAAGAATTTAACAAGGAAAAATTCTACCAATCCCGAACAAAACAAAGCAGCTTTTTACCTGGGTTAAAAGTATGAAAAACTGACAGATTTAATTGTGTAGCTTTTGAAGTGGTGATAAATATGTAAACCACTGATCTATATAGGGGTTTAACTTTTAACAGCCTCAAAATAAATTTAATATTTTAGTTCGTTATTTTAAAAGCCCTGCATTATATAGGGCTTTACAAAGTGGGTTGTTTGTGGTAGGACTGTCTGGTGTCTGTGGTTCTGTGGGACTGGTGTCTTTAGAACTTATTTCCACATACGTTACATTATATTTGTTGTAGAAATTCACCCTTGATGCAATATTCTAAAATGCCAGTATTTTAAAGTAAAGTTTGACTAAAAGCGTCCATGTCATCAAAATGCACCAAATAAAAATAATCTAACTCAAAAACTTATTCAAGTGACGAATAGGTCGCAAAACGATACTATAATCTACATTTATTTGCTTGTTATTAAAAACAATATATACATAATGTATAACACACTGGGCTAAGTCGTACAACGATATTCTCATCGAGACGTCTACAACGTCTGGTAAGTAGTTAAGAGATAGATCCTTGCGCTGCGCTCGAGCGAGCGAGCTATAACATCGCAGGGCCCCACGACACAGCATTCGCGGAGTCCAAAATAATTTACGAGGAGTTAAAACCCGACTCAGTCTAACTTCGTGAGATCCCAGCTGAGATTGTGTGGGTGTGTCGAACTACGCCTTTAGAAATGGGCTGTTGACCTATTTAGACAAATCACTTTGAGCACAATATTTGTTGACGTCGTGGCTGAAGATGTCACGAGTGCGACTAGTTAATGGATATTTCCTGCGGGAAAATGAACGTTATTTGAGCAAAAACCTTGAGAAGGGTTTACTGGCTTGATGGCTTGAGACAGGTGGTCTTGCCACGCTATCAACCAGCCAGACACGGTAAACATATAAATTGATTCCAAACATGACACAAGTGCACTGTAAAGCTAACAAGTATGAAGCGAGTACATTTCAGATATATCAAGTGGGGAAATACTTGAATGTAAACACAATTAATTACTAGATATTGGCCAAAAAAAGTCATGGTAGATGGCAGCACTACAAAAACAACATGGCGGATCATTGCGGTATAAAGTGATCGCACTCCATCTCCACTCATGTATTTTCGGGTGCAATTTGTCCAATACAAATAATAATCTGTAATGTCAGAAAACCCTAAGGTTAGGTGGGACGAAGTTATAAGGTTTATAGGTGATGGCCTACGGCCGTAGGCCTATAATTAAGGATGGGGAAGGTGTTTAGGAAGCAAATCACATAGCCTAGCCTACTAGGGCCTACGGTCCTATGCTACGTGGGATTAAAGGCAGAAACAGACTGCTTTGAGACTTTTACACTTTGTTTACAAACCTAAAAATTTACGCCGCCTCACAAATTGGAAATAGGCCTAAGTATAACAGTACGTGATGATTTGACTAAACAGGTGCACAAGGCAGCTGCTTCTGGCCATTACTATGCTGTCACAGCTTGACATTGCCTAGACTAGGCCTACCTAGCCCTAGCCCTTAGTTCCTTCCTTTACCTATTTATTGTCTATTCTATTCAGTAATACAATTCAATGATTGTTACGAGGTACATAGAGAACCTGATTAGTTACGATTTACATCACCTCACTTGAAGATCAGCTGCACCGATCTTGAGAAGAAGTGGCGGGCAAGCTAAAACTGACTGCAGGAACTTTGTATGTTCCAAGACCAAAGAAGGAAATAAGCTACGTTAAAGAAACGGCCGTTCCTGGTGAAGAAAAGAGTTTTAAGTGTACATTCTTGGCCTAGGGCCTAGGCTTACGACTGTTTCTTTTATATCTAGGGCCTAGGGCGACTATAGTCTAGGCCTAGGCCAGCCCTACGCCCATTTTGACAGCTCGCGGCTAGGCCTACCCTAAAGGCATCTCTGCAAGGGCCTAGGCATAAGCAATGGATTTATATTTCTTCATTAACCTATTATTTTAAAATATTTTCTTGGTTTGTAAAGTATGAGCCACACACATAGGCCCTACATACTTTGTAATAGGCCTAGGCCCTACCCCCTATGCATAGGCTAGCCCTAGTAGTTTTCCCGATTTTCAATACGTGTGCCCATCTCTTTCTAAGCGTCAGGTCTTAAGGAAAAAGATGGAAACACACAACTTTCCCCTTACTGTTGCATTTAGGAACGGAGCAGTAGCTATTACAAACATTTGTATTTGCTATAGAGACATAATAACGAAGTCAACGAGCCTTGTTTTCTTATGGGATGATCGCCGCCAATTACAACCAATACCGCAATGCGTAGTACACGCGCCGCCGCCGCAGCGCTTCGATAGACTTTTTTTCGCGAATAGCGGTAGACAACTTTAATTACAATGTTGTAGTTCTGTTATAACTGTTATTTTCCTACTCATATTACATTGTAAGTTACTGATTTGAAGTTTGAAAAAGACCTTTAAAGAAAGGTCGGAATATCACGAATAATATATTGTAAAGGTGCAGTGTAATGTCTAAAAACACATACAAATAAGTAATGCCCGTTCTACTTGTTTGTTTTATGTAATTGTGTTTTGTATCTTTTTTTGTTTGCAGAACCTATTGAAATGGATATACAAATATAACTTGAACAATTTTAAACATAAGATAGATTCAACATAACATTAAACAACATATTAGACCGCGTCTTTCTATTTTCCCAAATATGCTACCAAGTCAAAATATATTAAATGGCTTTGAAACCTGTCTCTTATAGAAAATCAAAACTATCGTTTTCAAATTTTTCTGATCGGGCACACGGCTAATATTGCCACTGCAAAATAATTTCAAACTTCAATTCGCCCAAGCACACCATTGAACGTAAATAGTTGTGTTTTTGTGACATTAATTTGCAACTGGTTTTAACTAGAGTCTGACTGAGAGAGATTTTTTTAAACAATTGTCTTTCCTGCGAATTTTTTCGTTCGGCGGTACAAGTCGGTATAAAATACCGCCAAACTAAAAGATTCGCAACCTTGATCATGGTTTAATAATTGTGTAATTATTTTCTTTTAAGTTTTATTTATTGTCCTGATTTGTAAGTGAGACGTAATAGAATACTCAACAATAATTGTTTATCGTCACTTTTATAATGGTTTAGTATGATATAGAATGTGTTATTAAATGTGTAGGAAGCACAATTATTGTGAAATAAGAAAGTGAGCATGCAGTGAAAAATATTGATCCCATTTTTATTATAAACTCGTGGTTTATAGTTTTCACTTTTCATATAAAAACATTATTTTGGGATAGGTGTCAAGACACCACAGTAAATATCACTGGCTGCTTAATGAACTGTTTAGTTTATTTGCTGCCAAGTCTAAGACAGTGAAGAAAGATTTATCAATTAAATGAAATACAGAAAATTTACCGCAACTTGCCTCAAGCAAAAAATAAAAAAACATTGATAGCTAGTTGGATTCTTCAAAAGCATAAGGTTTTATAGTCTAGAACCTTATGAAGGAGATAATATGATGAAAGTTTAAATGGAAATATTTGCAAGAAATCCTTAAACAAATATTAAGCTTTTTAGTGCACAAGAGTATTAAAAGTGAAACAGTTATTACATACAGTAGTATTCTGCTTTGTTATAAACTTATCTACGATATGAACTCATAAAATCCTACAAATGAGGTAATGGAAGTATATAAAGAAAATATGAGTGAAACAAGCAAATAGCTTTGCTACATCATAACCACTATCTACGTAAGCAATTCGGTAAAACAAGCTTTTACTCCAAAGTTATAGAAATAATAGATTTAGTTTTACTAATAAATGAATGAAAACATCAAATTTTTTGGCAACCTCATGCAGCGCAATATTTTTAACTACCAATAAAAATAAAAAAAGAAAATTATTGCTAATTCTATTTTAATAGGTACCTTAAATAATAATTTATATTTAATCAAGGTTAACACGTAGATCGTGCAGTAAAATAACAGTATCAAATTAATAAACTAGCGAGTTTGACGTATCGGTGTCAAGCCCACGGTTTGATACGCTTGTCCAGAGTGACCTGTTAAATCTCTTGCACACGCCTCGGTTGGTGGAGGTGCCGGTCCCACGAGCCACGTCGTGTTTAGAGGTAAAGCTTCAGCAGGCAATAGGTCAACCAGACAATCTTAGCTCGGCTGATAGAAGGAGTCTACTAAGTGGTGGAGGTGCCGGTCCCACGAGCCACGTCGTGTTTAGAGGTAAAGCTTCAAGCAGGCAATAGGTCAACCAGACAATCTTAGCTCGGCTGATAGAAGGAGTCTACTAAGTGGTGGAGGCGCCGGTCCCACGAGCCACGTCGTGTTTAGAGGTAAAGCTTCAGCAGGCAATAGGTCAACCAGACAATCTTAGCTCGGCTGATAGAAGGAGTCTACTAAAGTTCAATCGACAAAGGTTAATATTACATTTTAAGCTTAGGGTTCCCAACATAACAACTGCATCAATTATATTCACCCTATAGTTCAGTGTTGATAGCACATGAAGGAACTCCGTGATCTAGCACCGATTTTTGCTTGTGTTGACTGCACCAATTTCTCTTTAATACACAAAGGCGACATTTCTTTTGCCGTTCATTCATATTACCACCACCACTACCACTTGTGGTAGTGGTGGTGCGTCTGCATTAATATAATAATGTTATGATGCATCTCTTATAATCATATATGCTTGCGCAAATCTAACGATACAAATGTACTTAAATCAATTCAGCAATATTTCTCTCGGTCTGCGTTAAAACATTGAGACATAGATAATCATTTAAATAGTGTTTGGTACACGTTAAACTCATATTAAAAAACGTCGATTATTACTAGGGAAACGCCAAAGTCGTTGTTAGACGAGTGAGTGAGCCATGTGTTGAGTACCCGGTAACATTCCTTTTCTTCCCCCTACCTTTGGCCTCCCTAGCCTATCATAGGCTACAGTGGAGCATTATGGCCTAAGCTATGACCTAAACTTAAATACCCTATTATTTATACGAATATTATAATCAAACTTAAATGCAAATGTTCCGGCGCTCTCAACACATGGCTCACTCACTCGTCTAACAACGACTTTGGCGTTTCCCTAGTAATATTCGTATAAATAATAGGGTATTTAAGTTTAGGTCATAGCTTAGGCCATAATGCTCCACTGTAGCCTATGATAGGCTAGGGAGGCCAAAGGTAGGGGGAAGAAAAGGAATGTTACCGGGTACTCAACACATGGCTCACTCACTCGTCTAACAACGACTTTGGCGTTTCCCTAGTTTTATAAACAAACAGAAAGCACGCCAATTAATGGTGGCGTAGAATGTGTTTTTGTTTGCAAAAATAACAAATTAAACACGGCCCATACTATGTTTTAATTATTCCTGTTTGATCTTTAATTGTTTGTACCAAGGCAGTGATCAAGATCCACGAATCTCAATGGAGTTTCTACAAACCATGGATGTAACTATTTTAAGTCAATGCACAAACCAATAGTATCTTCTGTCGCTAAACGAAAATTTGTATAGTATAAAAAATTACAAAAGACATAAAAATTGTATGGGATTATTCATGTACATCGTACTTTATTTCGCATGCCAACCATCTAGGTTAATAATATTAATTAAATAAATAAATAATTTCTGTAGTGTTTTAACATTGCAGAATAGTATAAGAAACATAGCCAGTACGAGAACGAGCTAAGATTGCAAGGTTTACTCAATCTCCGTGCGGAGTTTTGGGTAATCTTGAGCGTGCAAGTTTCGATGCATCTTGGCCAGTGCCGCGCACCTCTTGACATTCCAAAAATTATAATTCTTCCCGAAAAAACATTGTTGTTAAAATAGAACCTACACATTTAAGCCCATTTATCAAGGTATTATGTACCTACCTAAGGTCTCCCTAGCCTATCATAGACTAAAGTGGTGCATTATTACCTTACAGTTGTTGCCGTGTACTCAACACATGACTCGCTCACTCGTCTAACAACGACTTTGGCGTTTCCCTAGTCGAGTTGGCTAAAGCGCACTTATAGCCGAAATGTGGAGACGGGGTAATGGTCGGGAAAGATTTTGTAATTTCTGGATTGTATTTTTTAAATTATTTAACATGTTTTGAAATGCATATAACGCAGTGTAGTCCATCATCTGTGACAATACTACGGAAAACATGGCCAGTAGGAAATACGTGAAAATATTGCAAGGTTTACTCAATCTACGAGCGGAATTTGGGGGTACCTTGACGTCCAACATTCGATTAACCTTGGACACGGCATTTCACAGCCAGGTAAATAACAAACAAAATATATTATTTCAAAATGAAAACCATTGTCGTTAAAATAATTCCCATACATTTCAACGAATTTTTCAGTTTTTTATTTCTTGCAGGTTTAAATCGTAACAGATTGTGCTCATTTTGTTAGCAGTTCTCAGTTACCTGGTCACTGATGTCTGTTTAAAATTTCAGCTCGGTCTATTTGGCCGTTCGGCCGTCCGTATGAGCCTGGACAGACAGACATTTAACATTTAACAGAATTAATCACGACCAAGGACCGATCGAGTAGCGTTGTAGACTACGTTCGCTGCGCTCACTCGTCTAACTAGGGAAACGCCAAAGTCGTTGTTAGACGAGTGAGAGAGCCACGTGTTGAGTACCCGTGAACATTGATTGGATTTAAGTTAGGTAATTATAAGTTTTTAAGTTTAAGGGCACGTCAACTGTCCGGCCATAATGCGCCACTTTAACCAATGATAGGCTAGGGAGGTCAAAGGTAGGGGGAAGAAAAGTAATGTTAGCGGGTACACAACACATGGCTCACACACTCGTCTAACAACGACTTTGGCGTTGACCTAGCGGTTGTCGCACCCTTAATCCAAACTAAAACTAAATTGGGACGTATGGGACCAGCCTTTTTCATAATAGGACGACGACAAACGGTTGACGCACCCTGAAACCAAAAAACTATAAACCACTTTCTCTGTTCGCCTAGACCCAAATATTTTATTTTTTGGGTTTATTTGGATTAAGGACGCGTCAACCGTTAGGTCATAATGCACGACTCTAGCCTAGAGGATGGGAAGGAGGAGCCCATGCTGGTCAATGCTGTTATGTTGTTATGTTATGTTATGTTATCTGGTCACGGATGTGTGTTTAAAATTTCAGCTCAATCTATTTGGCCGTTCGGCCGTATGAGCCCGGACAGACAGACATTTTACATACATACATACATACATTTTACATACATACATTGGACAATGCTCACGGCCAAGGCCCGATCGAGTAGAGCGTAACAGAATCCTCATTCGCTTCGCTCACTCGTCTAATTAATGCAACTCATATGTCAACTGAGAGATCCCTGGCTGATAGATTCCTGTACGGTCCAAATCGTTCGGGCACACATATTTGTTTTCCGTGGTGGACGAGTATGAGAAGTACAGCTAGAAGTTCCAGAGCTCTCAAACAAGAACTTAGTTGTTAACAACCACTTAACAGCACCTCACTTGGCGAGGTTCTGCTTGAGGGAGGCCGGAACAAAACAACATGTAATTTAATCACCGAAGGGGGGAAATTTTCTTGTATGTTGTTTGAAATATCAGTGACCAAGTCCATTTTGGAGTGGGTAACTTATGTAGGCGGAGCCTAGGTGAACCGTAGCTCAGTTTGTATGGTAGACCAGTTGGGAAAGTATATCACAATGTTGTAGCGCAGTTGTACCTAACATAATGATTCTATAATATTGTGTCGTTATTAAAATAATCGTCTTAATCAAGTTAAATGCGATCATATGAAATGCTTTGATTGTAAGTCATCTGTATAACATTTTTTTATAATCTAAGTTATTTTATTATATTATTATCTAAATATTTCATAACATTATCTAAGTTTGGTTAAAATGCTTTTTATATTTGTCATAATAAGTCCGTGTTATAATTTAATAAGCTACATCTATAGCTGAATTGTCTTTCATAGCTAGGACTGGGTACCAGAACCCGTCTTTTAAAACGCCTCAGCCCTTCCAGCTTCATGCTATGTAGTCATCTCTTTTCAACAGCTGAATGACAGCACATCAAACTCTGTCATTTAATGGCGTAAAACCGTTCTCCCCTCGGACACTTACTTACTGTATTTAAAGCAAAAGTTAAGATAAATTTATTGCACTCAAACTGAACTGAACTGAACTGAATGTTTTAAAATGCTTGTTAAACAATGACATGAACGACAATGAACATAAATTAAAATTGTGAATTTCAATGTTAATCTTTAGGTTTTGCGTAGCCAGCCCGGCACCTCCACCAAAGACAACAATTCCCGTCGAGTTTACCACTCTTACCGATATTTTGAAAGTCAAAGGAAAATGGCTGAAAGTTGGTTGAATAAAGAGGAACTTGAATAAAAAAGAAGTTTTTTTTACGAGAAAATAGTTTGAATAAAAAATAAAAAATAGAAAGAAAAAAAGAAAAAAGAAAAAAGTTATAAATACGTTTGGCTTTTATATGCAAATTTTGGGCCAAAAGAAAATGAAAGTGTAGGTACAATAATTAATTTGAGCTATGATTTTATATTGTTTAAACACACCTTTGTCTCTGGACTCAGTATAAGTGGGAAAAAACTGGAAAAACATATTTTGTTGTACGATTTTTTTCGCCCACCGGTTCAAAACTCTTATTATTACCGTATTACAAAAAAATCGCAACATCGAACATTAATTCAGAAAATTATTTTCCTATATACTCAGTTCAGAGACAAAGGTGTGTTTAAAAAAGCATAGCTCAAAATGATGTATTGGATCAAGAACAACTCTTTTTTTTACTGACCCAAAATTCGCATATAATTGCCAAAAATGGAGCTATTGTCCCTTTGAAAAAAATCATGTTCCTCTTTCATTCAACCAGCTTTCAACCATTTTCCATTGACTTGTAAAATATCGGTAATAGTGCAATGGAATAGCCTTAAGTCGTGCTGTATGTAATATGTTAACTGGATCAATAAGAAACATTCTATGTATGCGTGTGTAAAGTTAATCTTAGTAAAATAAGGTCTTGCGTGTATTATATTATATATGTACGTAAAAATATGTTTGTGTAGTGTGGCAAAATTGTATGACACGTTCTTGAAATTAATCGTGTGAAACCTTCCCAGTGTTCAAAACATCTCCCTACTAAGTAAATTGGAGTTAAGATAATTGAGAAAATGAGAATGCATGTGAGGAAAACCTCGGACAACACCTTCACCTTTTGTCAGGATTGCCTGTCTCGACGGGATTCGAACTCGAAACCTCCCGAATTTAGAGTTGAGCGCTTAAAACTTGACTAAACACTGTCGGTGTGACACGTTTCAATTTACATGTTAAAAATCAATTCAATATTCTCTCATGGTTATATTATAATTAGTATTCTCTTATATATTTTTCATCGACAATAATTGTTGTTGATTTAAAAAAAAAATGAAAATAATAATATTTAATTTGGAATGAAAAAGTAAATTTATAATTTCCAATTCGTTTTTTAACATCGTGAGTTTAAATCTCGTTTATAATTACTGACACTGGACTTTTTCTAAAAATTCAAACGCCGGCGGTTAAAGGGGTATTTAACTGCTAGACTCAAAAAATATATTTCATTCAGGCTAATTAGTTAGGGAATTTAGCAAGTAACAGAAAAGGTAGTGGGGCCACCATGACCTCCCAAAAAATTGTCAAACATGATATTTTTAGAGCTAGGTCCCATCGGTAAAAATCTCCCATAAGAAATAACATGGGGACGATCTTTATGCCCGTGACCTTGAAGGATTCTGATCCAAAAAATTATTGGCCATTATTGACGTACTCTACAGCCTTTTCTGTAAATTCTCTATATTTTGTTTTGTAATTTGGGCAAGTAGTTCGGTCAAAATATGCTGATTACCAAGATGGGGTGTGATTTTGGAATGCATATTTTTGCGTGTTTGAGGGTGTATTTGGGCACAGTTTCAAGACACAATATTATAAAGGGGCATTTTAGATCGGTACTATGCTCTAGTATCTATGTGGACCAAAAAATAAGCAGGTTAAAGCCGATTTAAGAAATTTACCAAAACACCAATTTTCGCAAATTTCTGGATCAAAAAAATTAAAAAATTCGTGTTAAATCACAGTTACAAGATATGATTTTTTAAACGGTCATTTAAGTGTAGTATTTTGCTATAGATCACGTGGTAAAAAAATAATTTTGGGGTTTTTTAGCCCCTTTAATGATTCTAGTTCTTTGAACCTTCTTGTAAGTAAAGAATTCTTCCTGTTTGTCTAATAAATTGTACTATGTATAAATGTTATTGTTAATAGATATTCTTTTGTTACGCCAATTTGCTCAAAGTTTGGTTCGTATGTACACTAATTAATTAGCTGCTCCTCTGAAAATTCGGTCTGCATAGGATATGCCATATAATACTTATAAAACGAAACATTTATATTGGGATGTTTTCTATGGGAAATATTTCAAACCCGCTAATGTTCACTAACGACCAAAGCACCCATTATATTAATTGAAATATTGCAAATTGGTTTTGGAGTACGACGATTCTGAAAACGTTGTTTCATTTAGTCTACGTAGCTCTTTCTCTGTGTTCCTCCCCCTTTGATTGTCTGGAAGTAGGGGTTATCCAGGGTAAACCCCAGAGTCAAGTAATCAACGTAAAATTAACTCATATGATCTTCATTTCTCACGTTTGTTAATCAAAGTTTGAATGAAGTTGGTTATTAAATAGTTCATTAATTGCAACAAAGTAAAATTTTAATGTTATTTAAGACTGTTGGCTAAGCTCGAGAAAACCAGGCTTTGACGCAGAATTCACAGAAATAAAGTCAGGATCACTTGGAAGCTCTATCATTTGCACCAAAATGTTAAGTTAGCATGTGTAATAGATGGTATCAAGGCATATTTTCCAAATACTGCTCACTTTTCTTATTAACTGACCGTAAATACGACACCAAACAGTTAATTTGTAGTAATTTTTCAACTTTGTGTAAGAGACAATTATTTGAAATTTCAAAAAAAAAAAGCTTTGATGGAGACACACGCTCATACTTTATGAAACGGCTCCCAAAAATGCATATTATTTGGTTGAAAATTAAAGGTAAAAAAGCGGTACGTTCTGTATGTGAAATAAGCTGGGTTTGACGATCTAGCGTTTTTTAAATGGGCATTTAACATTGTAAAAAAAAGTTGGCCCGAGCTTGGCAAACAGTCATAAGTGAAGATTTAATAAACATTTGTTGGATGAGCGTAGCGAGCGAAGCGAAGATTCCATTTCACTACACTGGAGAAAAAAATCCGGAATGTTTTTTTCTTTTCTTTCTTTCTGTATTTTTGTCTGACTGTTAACACGATTCCGGCTAAACCGATACTCCGATTGCGATGAAATTTCATAGAGGCCTTCGAAATCTCTGAACTTAGAACTGCCACGTTTTTGAGCGCAATCGGGAAATTTTTCTCAAAAAAAAAACGCAATTTTACGATTTTTTTCGATTTTTAAAAACTTTCTTCGACTTATAACACCTACATGCTTTATCCTATTGTAATTATTTTTTCACAGAACCTTAATTTCATGAATTAATATATTCGTGTTAAATTTAAGCGCAATAGAATATTTATTTCTTATGAAAATTGCAATTTTACGATTTTTTTCTTTGTTAAAAATTACGATTAATTAAAAAAATTAAGTTATTTTTTTATTTAATTTTATTTTATTTTTAAAAAAATCTTCGACTAAGTAATGATTTTTTTCACAGAACAACAGAAAATCCGCGTAACACATGGCAGCTCAATGCACCAATTACGCTCATCCAACAACGCGGCGGGACTTAAGCGTTTTCCTAGTGATAATATTATATTACTAGGAAACGCCCAGTTGGACGCGTTGATAAGCGAGCACGTGCTATAGCTAGACCCACATTGCACATTTTTTTTAAATTTAAAATTTGCGACGTTCGCTGTCCACAGGGCCATGTTTCCAATATTTTTTATTATTGCCAAGGTATTTGGGTAAACCCGTGTGTAAACCTTTACTTTGTGGATAAAATCCACCGCCATCTAGAGGACCTTGACTCCTTGGGAAAACTATTTAAACTCTTTGTTGACAAATAATAGACTGCTTCCTCGAAAGTATTTTGAATACTTCTAGGTGGCAGTGCATTAGAAACTTCGCGCGTCTTTTCGTTGCCATGGCAACGTTACTTTTGTTATAATGTAATTTCCATCTACACTACTTATCGGATCAAAATAAAATTAACATATTCGTGACCGGACGGACATTCTAAATGATTTGGCTATCTCAGATTTTGTCGCCGTTTAGTTTGAAAAAAAAACTTTCGATTAACTTTAATGTAACTTTTTAAATTTTGAACGATTTTGCCACAAAACTAATGGCATTCAATCGAGAACGAAGCTTGCGGATGGTCAAAAATTCAAAAAGATCCAAGCCTCCGTTCGAACGTTATGGCGAGACATACAAACAAAAAAACAAACAAACAAAACAAACCAAACAAAAAAAACAAAACCAGTGACTAATTTTTCCGGCAGAGTCGAATGGAAACGCTCGCTTCGCTCGCTTAATTAAAAAAATGAACGAGTTTCGGGTAATTTTGTCGCGTCGCGAGTAAACATTGTACGTACCTCAACGTTTCGTAACCCCTGTGTAACATATTCATGAGAACTGATTTGTTCGTTTCAGCCTCAGCCGAACAGTCATTAGCGATAGGCGACAATATCAAAATAGCCCAAAGCTCATACAAGTTTGATTTAAATATTAAAGGCCTCATTCATTAGTTCATCCGGGGGATTAAACCCGGGTGTCCAACTTGCCAGGCAAAAGAGTTAACCACGTCTTAACCAATACGGTTACTTGATAACTTCTGGATTGTTGGTGCAATATTCGACTATTGTACGCTTATTCTTTCTTTGCATTCATATTGTACATTTTATAACTCTTATTAAATCTTAGTTTGTAATTTGTGTACAATTGACAGCAACCTTAAGTTTTAATTGACTAAATATTCATGAAATTCCATGGACCATAAACAATGTTTTAATTTTGCAGAAAGTAAAAGCAAAAATTACTTAATTGAGTTTTAAATAGGGGGGGATTAAACTTTGATCGTCCGCACTGAAAGTTTCCAGTAAAGCCGATACAGCTTTGAGAAATACTCACTGCTATTTAGACTAAAACAATAATGAAACTTTCTGCGAGTACTTAGGTAACGAGCTTATAAGCGAAACAGCTCACTAATTAGGAGAGTATAAGCTCATTAAAATTTAAAATAAGCTTACCCCGATATTTAAATAAGCACATTAACGTAATGCGATCGTCGATAGTGATTAGATAACCAATTGTCGGTTTAATGCCACGATTCGCTTTGTGAAAGATATTTCTTACTTAAAAGCAAAGCTGTATATTTTATATTTTAATTAAACGAGGGAGCGGGGCGACTGATGTGTCTCCATTCAACTCAAATGGCCCTTTATTCTGTGATTCTGTGTGTCTGTCTGTCTGTACGTCGAAAATCAGTCGAACCACTGAACAGATTGCGCTTAAATTTTAAACAGACATCCGGCACGAGTTTACTGAGAACTGTTAACAAAATCAGCTAGATCCATTGCGATTTAATCCTGCAATAAATAAAAATGTGATTTTTTAAAATATCGAAAGCATTTGTTTAGTAGCAGCTAGCGGGACGAGGTCTACGTGGCTGGCATGGCTGAGTGGTAAGCATTTAGCCCACCGCACGGAGGGTTGGGGTTCGATACCCGTTAGTTCCAACTATTTTATATTTTTACACCCACATATTATTTTTGAGGGGTGTTAAATGGAAAATAAAAATTATGTGATTTTTTTTATATTGGAAATTTGTTACTGTTTCACGCTAATACGTTTTGAACACAATTCGCAATTTGAATGTTCAATTTAAATAACTAGGGAAACGCAAAAATCGTTGTTAAACGAGTGAGTGAGCCAAGTGTTGAGTACCCGGGAACATCACATTTCCTCCCATATACCCAAGGCTAGATCTAGCCCAGTGTGGGGAATGATACCGGGTACTATACACATGGCTCACTTACTCGTTTAACAACGGCTTTGGCGTTTCCCTAGTCTAGTTTGCACTTCTTTATTTCTGTGCATTAACGTGTTACTTCTCTCGTGTTACTATCTCGTGCATTAATTTGTTTACAGAATGAGTTCAAGTATCTTTAAATAAACCTATTTTATCCGACCTCGTTAAATAGTGAGAGACAATGAACAATTTGTTCAAAAATGTTTCTTGTATTCCATTCAGACTTAATTATGTCACGACTTAATAATGACATAATAGAACCATAATACTTCAAACATAACAATACTATGTTGCGTTGCATCTCTTGCGGTCGGATCCAAGTAAAATCCAATCCAATCTTTATTATTAGGACTTTTACAACAAAAGTCTTAAAATTACAGGTCGATAAATAATGAAGAAGCGTGAATATCAACTATCAACACAATTTTGTGTTTATGGTATGCTCGTTGTGCAATGCCTAATGAATATAATGCGTCAATAATCATTGAATAATAATAATAATAATAATAATATAATAATAATAATAATAATAATAATAATAATAATAATAAATAATAATAATAATAATAATAATAATAATAATAATAATAATAATAATAAAAAATAAAAAACATAAAAACAATACAATTCTCGAATTGTCGACTCAAGTCTAAAAAATATTCTCATGGTTATAGAACTCAATGTGCCTACATAAGGAATTAAACGCTCGTAGTCTTAAACCTTCTCATTTTCTATTCAGGCTGAAGCCGGTCTGGTTGTCTGGCCCTTGAAACTGGCAGATTTAATTGAGACTTTTTCAGTATTGAGCTACATTTAGTTTCTTTCCCTGGCCCAGTGTAATTAATATAACGTTGACCTTGAGGTTGTGTCAGACCCGGTACCTCCACCAAAGACCAACAATTAATTTATTTAACGTCAATCGTATTCGCAATAAAAACTGATTTTTATTGAGGACAATTCCCATCAAAGTGTTTTTGTGTTGAAGTTAAGTATTTCTCTAAAAAACTCGAAATACAAAATGCTTTTATTTATAGACATTACACATCTTAACGAGGCACAACAGATAGTTAACACATATTCAAACAATCCGTCCGGATAAAATTTTATATCTTTTTAATAGCACCCGAACTTGTTTTAACATTATTCTCCGCAGGCGGCAAAGGGTGACAACACACAAGGATCGTTAACTATCGGGGCACACTTTGGCGATCCTCGTCACCCCCCTAAAAATACTATTTAATCATAAAAAAACATAAAACAAAATGCGACATATTACAAACATAACGTCCGGGTAACTAATAATAAACCTGCCCAGGGTACAATGCATGACCCTCTTTAGATGTCTAACTAGTTACATTGGAGTAAGGACAGTTGTGAAGGGATGTCCGAGGGCTGTACTCAATTTCTTGCATTCGCATTAACGACTGGGGAAAACCTTGGATTAAATCTTCAGTCAGGATTGCCGGTCTAGGCGGGATTTGAACCCGGGACCACCCGAATCAGAGTCGCGTGCTTAACGTTTCAGCCAATACTGTCGGTGGATAACTTATATCATTACAAACAAACCCGCAAAACAAAATTAAGTTGTGCTCAAATAACGAATGATGGGATGTTTAGAATATTGTTTGTATACCTGCAGAAAGAGTGTAAAATAATTTCAATAAACACTGCTAAATTGAGTTTAAGTTTCCCAAAACTTATGCAATGTCGATACTAACAAGCACGTACAATCTTCATACACATCGTGATTTGGTCGTGATAAGGGGACTTTCACTCCCTGAAACTAATGGCGAGCTCTGGGTCGTCGTCGGGGAACTTTCCCCCTCCCTTTGACTACCTCCCCGACGGCAACGACAATGACAACACGGACGGATGATGACACAGACGGAGACGACCACGACGTGGGGGAACCCCTGCCCTCCCCATACGCTTGTGGCTGGTTCTGACCAGCACAGACCTGTACACCCCTTGTCCCCCCGCGTCATCCCTTACGTCCCTCCCTTCGTCTCGATTAGCCAAGTTGCATAAATAAGAGACGTTAAGCAATATCCAACAACCCAACTGAACTGGCTGTGGTGGGGATATCTAAGAAATAGAACATGGATCGATATTACCGCCAATAATCAAACCACCTCTAGTTTACGTTGAACTATAAAACCACAAGAACGTTAACATACATTGAGAAATACCATCAACAGCTGATGCGGTGTAGTAGAGTCAAGTTAACAATGTCTGGAATGTCTGGAATAGATGCTAAATTTGCTTCTGAGTGAGGTACTATTTTTATATATGAACAATTACGAAACGTTCCCAAATAAAACACAAACAGTCATCCATTATGATTACATCATTATTTTTATTTCCTATGAACTCATTTTCAAATGCAATATTTTGTGGTCCTTTGTGTTTTCCAGATATCATTAAAACACCATTCTTTTTTAAATGTATTGATTAAGTCTCAATATGAGCTACCCTTTTCTCGCCATGAATGTATTGGTTTGATTATTTCGAATATCAACTGCTCACGTTTGAGTCTCGCACTATCAGTCTGGGAGAGCATGTTTATGAGACGAGCGGAACACTCCGCGTGTGACACGAGGTTGATGGCACGAGCATTGTCTCACTGTGCGCTGGGTCTAGACGACAAGGAAGTTAGACTCTTGCCAGTTCCATGTTACTACACGTATCGAGACGAGCGTAGGAGTCTACTATGGAAAAGCTTAAGTCCAGCCGCGTTGTTGGATGAGCGTATATGGTGCATGAGCTGCCATGTGTACGCGGATTTTCTGTTGTTCTGTGAAAAAATCATTATTTAGTCGAAGATTTTTTAAAATAACTTAAATTAAATAAAAAAATTACTTTAATTTTTTTAATTAAATAAAAAAAAAATAAAAAAAAATTATGTTTTTTAATCGGTAATTTTTCCCCTGAAAAAAATCGTAAAATTGCAATTAATCGTCCCCCCTGAAATAATATTCGATGCTCTAAAATTTAACACGAATATATTAATTCATCAAATAAGGTTCTGTAAAAAAATCATTTCAATAGGATAAAGCATGTAGGTGTATAAGATCAAAGAATTGTTTTTATAAAAGAAAAAAAAACCGTAAAATTACGATTTTCATGAGAAATAACAATTTTCGATTACGTCTCAATTTCACACGAAGATATTATTATAAAAATTTAAGGCTCTGTGAAAAAAATCATAAGAATCGGATAAAGCACTGTAGGTGTTATTAAGTCGAAAGGAAATTTTTTAAAAATCGGAAAAAAAAAAAATAGTAAAATTGCGTTTTATGAAAAAAAAATTTTCGGATTGCGCTAACAAACGTTTGGCAGTTCTAAGTTCAGAGATTTCACGAAGCCTTTCATAAAATTTCATCGCAATCGGAGTATGGTTTAGCCGGAATCGGTTAACACAACACACAATAAATACAAACAGAATAAAAAAGAAAGAAAAAAAAAAAAAAAAACCTTCCGATTTTTTTCTCCAGTGTAGATGAAATGGAATCTTCGCTTCGCTCGCTTCGCTCGCTACGCTATCCAACAAGAGTCACAAAGCGTCATGAGCCAGGCCCAGCTGCTGACTCCATGTGTGACACGAGGTTGAGGACACGAGCATGTCTCACTGTTGCGCTGGGTCTAGACGACACGGAAGTAGACTATTGCCACGTCATGTTCTTACACGTATGAGACGAGCGTAAAGTTCTATCAGAGCACAAAAGCTTCATGAGGCAGGCCCCAGCTGATGAATCCGTGTGTGACACGAGGAGTTGAAAGCAACGAGCCATTGTCTCACTGGTGCGCGGGTCTAGACGACAAGGAAGTAGACTCTTGCCCCGTCATGTTACTTACCGTACGGAGACGAGCGTAAGTTCTATCCAGATGCACAAAGCATTCAGGGAGCCAGGCCCCAGCTGCTGACTCCGTGTGTGACACGAGGTTGATCGCACGGACATTGTCTCACTGTGCGCTGGGTCTAGACGACAAGGAAGTAGACTCTTGCCACGTCAGGTTACTTACACGTATGAGACGAGCGTAAGATTCTATCAGAGCAACCAAAGGAAAGACTCATGAGCCAGGCCCCAGCTGCTGACTCGTGTGTGACACGAGGTTGATGGCACGAGCATTGTCTCACTGTGCGCTGGGTCTAGACGACAAGGAAGTAGACTCTTGCCACGTCATGTTACTTACACGTATGAGAACGAGCGTAAGTTCATATCAGAGCACAAAGCTTCATGAGCCAGGCCAGCTGCCTGACTCCGTGTGTGACACGAGGTTGATGGCATGATCATTGTCTACTAGTGCGCTGGGCTAGACGACAAGTGAAGTAGGACTCTTGCACGTATGTTACTTACAATATGAGACCCCCCCCCCCCGAGCGTAAGATCTATCAGAGCCAACGCTTCATGAGCCAGGGCCCCAGCTGCTGACTCCGTGTGTGAACGAGGTGTGGCCACGAGGCATTGCTCACTGTGCGCTGGGTCTAGACGACAAGGAAGTAGACTCTTGCCACGTCATGTTACTTACACGTATGAGACGAGCGTAAGCTTCTATCACGAGCACAAAGCTTGTCATGAGCCAGGCCCAGCTGCTGACCGTGTGTGGACAAGAGGTTGATGGCACGAGCATTGTCTTCACTGTGCGCTGGGTCTAAGACGGACAAGGAATAAGACTCTTGCCACGTCATTTTAATTTACACGTACGAGGGACGAGACGTAAGTTCTTACAGAGCACAAAGCTTCCATGAGCCAGGCCCCAGCTGCTGGACTCCGTTGTGTGACACGAGGTGATGGCACGAGCACAGGTCTCACTGTGCGCTGGGTCTAGCGACAAGGAAGTAAGACTTCTTGCCACGTCATGTTAACTTACACGTATGGAGACGAGCGTAAGTTCTATCAGAGCACAAAGCTTCATGAGCCAGGCCCCAGCTGCTGACTCCGTGTGTGACACGAGGTTGATGGCACGAGCATTGTCTCACTGTGCGCTGGGTCTAGACGACAAGGAAGTAGACTCTTGCCACGTCATGTTACTTACACGTATGAGACGAGCGTAAGTTCTATCAGAGCACCAACAGTCTTCATGAGCGCAGGCCGACAGATGCTGCGCCCATGTGTGACACGAGGTTCAGAGGTTGATGGGCACGGAGCCTTTGTCTCACATGTGCGCTGGGTCTAGACGACAAGGAAGTAGGACTCTGCCAAGTCAGGTTACTTACACGCTATGAGACGAGCGTTAAGTTCTATCAGAGCACAAAAGCTCATGAGCCAGGCCCCAGCTGCGGGCTCAAGTATGTGACACGAGGTTGATGGCACGCAGCATTGTCTCACTGTGCGCTGGGTCTAGACGACAAGAAAAGTAGACTCTTGCCACGTCATGTTACTTACACGTATGAGACGAGCGTAAGATCTAGCATGAGCACAAAAGCTTCATGAAGCCAGGCCCAGCTGCGACCTCCGTGTGTGACACGAGGTTTAGATGGCACGAGCATTGTCTCACTGTGCGCTGGGTCTAGACGACAAGGAAGTAGACTCTTGCCACGTCATGTTACTTACACGTATGAGACGAGCGTAAGTTCTATCAGAGCACAAAGCTTCATGAGCCAGGCCCAGCTGCCTGACTCCGTGTGTGAAACGAGGTTGATGGCACGCCATTGTCTCACTGTGCGCTGGTTCTAGACGACAAGGAAGTAGACTCTGCAAAGTCATGTTACTTACACGTATGAGACACGAGCGTAAGACTATCATTGGAACCAAAGCTTCATGAGCCAGGCCCCAGCTGTGACTCCGTGTGTGACACTGAGGTTGATGGCACGAGCTTGTCTCACTGTTGCGTGGGTCTAGACGACAAGGAAGTAGACTCTTGCCAGTCATGTTAATTACAGTATGAGACGACGCGTAAGTTCTATCAGAGCAACCCAAAGCTTCATGAGCCAGGACCCAGCTGCTGGACTCCGTGTGGAACGAGGTTGATGGCACGAGCATTGTCTCACTGTGCGCTGGGTCTAGACGACAAGGAAGTAGACTCTTGCCACGTCATGTTACTTACACGTATGAGACGAGCGTAAGTTCTATCAGAGCACAAAAGGACTTATGAGCCAGCGCCCCAGCTGCCTGACTTCGTGTGTTTGACACGAGGTTGATGGCCCGAGCATTGTCTCACTGTGCGCTGGAGTCTAGACGACAAGGAAGACGGACTCTTGCCACGTATTTTACTCTTACCACGTATGAGACGAAGCAGTAATTCTATCAGAGCACAAAGCGTTAAGGAGCCAGGCCCCAGCTGCTGACTCCGTGTGTTGAACACGAGGTTCGATGGCACGAGCATTGTTGCTCACTGTGCGCTGGGTTCTAGACGACAAGGAAGTAGACATTTGCCACGTCATGTTACTATTACACGTATGAGACGAGCGTAAGTTCTATCAGAGCACAAAGCTCATTGAATAGCCTTCGCCGCCCCAGCTGTGACTCCGTGGTGTGACACGAGTTTGATTGGCACGGAGCATTGTCTCACTGTGC
This sequence comes from Sweltsa coloradensis, assembly GCA_024449915.1. Lineage (NCBI taxonomy): Eukaryota > Metazoa > Arthropoda > Insecta > Plecoptera > Chloroperlidae > Sweltsa > Sweltsa coloradensis. The sequence goes on from JAMZAV010000980.1 coordinate 191,333, forward strand.
GCTGGGTCTAGACGACAAGGATGAAAGGAGACTCTTGCCCACGTCATGTACTTACACGTATTGAGACGAGCGTAAGTCTAGCAGAGCACAAGCTTCATGAGCCAGGGCCCCAGCTGCTGACTCGTGTGTGAAACGAGGTTGATGGCACGAGCATTGTCTCACTGTGCGCTGGTTCTAGACGACAAGGAAGTACACTCTTGGCCAACGTCATGTAGCTTACACGTTATGAGACGAGCGTAAGTTCTATCAGAGCACAAAGCTCATGAGCCAGGCCACAGCTGCTGACTCCGTGTGTTGACACGAGGTTGAGGCACGAGCATTGTCTCACTGTGGCGGGGTTCTAGGAGACGACAAGGAAGTAGACTAGTGCCACGTCATGTTACTTACATGTATGAGACGAGTCGTAATGTTCTATCAGAGCACAAAGCTTCATGAGCCAGGCCCCATGCTGTCCGTGGTGTGACACGAGGCGTTGATAGGCACGAGCATTTGTCTCAACTGTTACCACTGGGTCGAGACGACAAGGAAGGGGACTCTTGCTACGTCATGTTACTTACACGTATGAGACGAGCCGTAAGTTCTATCAGAGCACAAAGCTATGAGCCAGGGCCCCACAGCTGCTGAACTCCGTGTGTGACACGAGGTGGTTGATGGCACGAGCATTGTCTCCACTGTAGCGCTGGGTTCTAGACGACAAGGAGAGTAGACTCTTGGCCACGTCATGTAACTTACACGTATGAGACAGAGCGTAAAGTTCTATCATGAGCAAAAGACTTTCATGAGCCAGGCCCCAGCTGCTGGCTCCGTGTGTGACACGAGGTTGATCGCCACGGAGCATTGTCTCACTGCACGCGCTGGTCTAGACCAGACAAAGAAAGTAGACTCTGCCACGTCATGTTACTTTATCACGTTATGTCTGTTAATTAACAACAGGCACATGGTGCTAGTATGATCACTTCCATTAAGATGGCCAAATATAGCAATTGACAAATATTGGATCTGTTTGTCTCTATTTAAATGCAAGGGAAATGATAATGCGAAAATGTGAAAAGGTCTTGTGTTTACACCATCTAGTTTGTAATGAGATTTCCATACAATTCTGGCAATAACAGAATAGCCCTTTTTTTCCCCCAAAACCGTCAAAAATAGTTGTTATCAACTTCCAATCATAGAGATGTATTAAAACTAATAAATTGTTTGAAATATAGAATAATAGTAAAAACCACTTAGATGCCAGGAAAAGTGCATACATACGAAATAAATTGCAAATCTAGGGCGACGGTTGTTCGCCCGCAGCCAAGCCGCATCGCGACTGCTTAGCGACATTACTCGACCTGTATGCTACTATCTGAGTTGGTCTAGGGCGACTGTCTTTCGCCACAGCAAGCGTACCGCGACTGTTTAAACGGACTAACTCGACCTGTATACTCTATATCCGAAGCTTGGGGGGTTTTCAGCTATCTGCACACGCCACCCCGAAAGATTTACAATCTTGAAACTCGGTATATTGACTTGATTTGATGTTTTTCAGACCTACAAAAATCAGCCGATCCGTAGTTAACCCATTCTGGGTGTTAGAACTGCAACACAGTGAAAAACCTTTCCAGCTGGCTGGTAGCTGGGCTATCTGCCGGAGATGAATAAAGCGTACAGAGAAACGTTACATCTTAGAACGATTGAAACTTGGACCACACTTAGAGTACTTCAGAAGCAAATTACATGTGCTTCAAAAACCAAAAATCGGATAACAGGGACCGGATGAAAATAAAAATTTTGCATAACAATCAAAAAACACGTAATTACTAAGCGTCGTAATTTGTAAAAACTTGGAATTAAACATACTATTAACCATTATACATATCTAAGCGTCCAAAAACACATAAATGGCTTAATTTGGGGGAATCGAGTGCCATTTGCTGTTCCAAAACCAAAATCTGATATCTGGGACCGGAGAAAGTAAAATTTGGATTATTATCAAAACACGTATTACTTGGCGTGGAGTTTGGTAATTAGTAAACACTTGAATTTAAACATGCTCTTAACCATTATGAATTTTATTCGCTGAAATATTCATGCACAATTTTCGTAACAAGCCGACAATACCATAGCAAATTAAATAGAAAGCATTGTTAGTGCAACTACAGATTGTAAACAAAATACAAATGATGGTAGCTTTTGTTTCTAGCCAATCTGTTTCACTGCTTGCTTCATGTATCATGACAAATTTCCTTATTTGCTTCACCCGAAATATTGATATCTAGTTACTTATTTAGAAAGTGATTCAAAATCCGTCTAAGCCGTAAAACGAACAATTTAGAGGGAAAATTACATTTGAAATTTCCTGCTTTTTTGAATTATCGTTACAAGTAAGCATTCATTCTTTCTCCCTAGTTTCGCTTTGAAAAAGTAAGATATTTCATCTGTTGCGAGTGCCAAGTCAACCATTTTCGTGGTAAAAATAAAAATTTTAAACTCAAAATTATTTAAAAAAATTACTTGGCTATTAAATTGGGAAATTTACGAAACTCTTAAAGTAAATGGCCAGTAATTTTTTTATGATTTTGAGTTTAAAATTTTACTCTTTTTTTACCACGAAAATGGTTTGGCTTGGCGGCGTCAACAGGCCAAAAAGATGAACTTCTTTTCAATGCGAAACTAGGTAGAAAGAATGAAAAGCTTGGCTCAAAATTCTATATCTCACAGCATTCACAGTCGAAGACTTTTGAAGGAAGCTTGGCTGCCGTTTTTTTTTTTTTTTTTTTTCAAATTTTTGTATTTGGGGGGGGTATTAATATGTACACCATTAATATAAACACGGTTTCATTATAGCAAGTGTATTGAGCCCGGGCATTTGTTGAACGAAACAAGTTACCCGTATCCTATTGAGAATCGAAATGATGAATTCAAATTATTCTCACTTGAATGTGATTTGTTCAAGTAGCGAAAATACAGACTACGTAAAATATCTCAAGGGGTTTGTTGTTCAGACGATAACATTTGTATTTAACTAATTAATTTTCAAATGTATGATTTACAGATTGTAATGTATCTGTGAGCTCGTTGTAGGCCTTGTGAAATGTTGTTTCTTTAACATATGTCCTGTGTTCGTGAATATGAATTTAGTTGTCCCACCGTGCTAGAAGTGAGTTTGCTGCTTAACGTCTCCCCGGGGAAGTGTTCAAAGATTTTAATATTTGTGCGCGAGTATGAAACAGACGGATCTCTGTATAAATACGCAAGTGAAGCATTTTCAAAGACTTAAAAAGAAAATATTTGCATTCCTGTTTTTATGTCTCAAAGTTCGTCGTAAATAAATAAATAAATAAATTCGTATCCCGAGACTACCATCTCAGTCACATATGTGACTGTCAGTGAGAAACCTTATACAAAGGTTAACATAGCAAACCATTATTATTATTGTTGATGATATCTATTATTTTCTATATCATAAGGCAATATTGTAACATAATATTTCACTGAAAAATTGTTAACATAATGAAAACATTTAATGTATACAAATAATTTGGGAGCAAATTGGAATCGAACTTTATTTCAAATATTTTGTCTAGGAATGGGTTTATTTTCTTTTTTCTTCTCTACTCTCTAAAACAATGGTTGACTGGGCGGATAGTGCGGACGTCGACAAACTTAGTTTATGCCATAATAATTTTTGAAAATTTCAAATAAATTAAAAAACGAATATTGTTGTGTGGAAGATTGAAACCCTTGCTTCAAGAATGATACACATTATGAGGAGAGAGGATGCAAACAATTATGGATGAGCGTAGCGAGCGTAGCGAGCGAAGCGAGCGAAGCGAAGATTCCATTTCACTACACGGAGAAAAAAATCCGGAATGTTTTTTTTTTTTTTTTCTTTCTTTTTTTTTGTATTTTTGTCTGTTTGTCCCCCACGATTGGCTCAACCGATAATCCCATTGCGATGAAATTTTATGGAGGCCTTCGAAATCTCTGAACTTAGAACTGCCACGTTTTTAAGCGCAATCGGAAAAATTTTTCTCATGAAAAACGCAATTTTACGTTTTTTTTTCAATTTTTAAAAAATCTCTTCGACTTTAACACCTACATGCTTTATCCGGTTTTAATGATTTTTGCACAAAACCCTTTATTTTATGAATTTAGATTTTTTGTGAAATTTGAGCGCAATTGAAAAAATATTTATCAAAAAAATCGAAATTTTACAAGTTTTTTTCTTTTTTTAAACAACCTAGACTTATAACACCTACATGCTTTATCGATCGTAATCATGTTTTCGCAGAACCTTTATTTTATGAATTAATATATAAGTGTAAAATTTGAGCGCAATCGAGAAATTATTTCTTATGAAAATCGAAATTTTTACGTTTTTTTTAAAACAATTACGATTAATTAAAAAAAAATTAAAAAATTAAGTTAATTTTTAATTTAATTTAATTTAATTTTAAAAAATTTCAACTAAGTAATGATTTTGCCACAGAACAACAGAAAATTTGCATAACACATGGCAGCTCAATGCACCAATTACGCTCATCCAAAAAAGGGGGCGGGACTTAAGCGTTTCCTAGTCAAATCCATAATATCTAATACGAATACTTTATACCCATACTAACTCACGGTGCAGTAACCTGGACAGTTGGAGCAAAGGAAGAGTCAGTTGGAAGCGGCAGAGATGACATTTCTAAGAAGTACCAAGGGAGTTACAATACTGGACAAGATCGTTCCTCTTTCTTTGTCAGTTTTAAGTTATAAGTTATTTATTCCCCTTGAAATGTACATTGCAGAAGTAATGACTCTTTGAAGAGAAGATGAATAGTACATCAAACTTAAATTAGTCAAATGAGATGAACATACAAAGTTGAGTCATATGCTTTGGGCATATGTCCACCTCGGACGCCTTACATTGTCACCAGCAAGCTTATATGGTCAACTAGAAGTGTGACAAATGTTTTTCTTTCAGGTCCCGATAAAAATTAATCGTGTGGAAATAACACGAAAATAAAACGAATTATCAAGATATTCACAGTTCGTTCCAACTGTGGGTACACCCCGCGCTTGCGTCGGTGAGGGAGTTGACCCAGAATGCAGCGCGGGAGATTTACACCCGGCACTTGTAACAACTCCCGCCAGGGGTCGCGCAGGCCCATCGGAAGAGATTTGCGGACTAGTCTCACCTTGTTTCTCTGTGGCCTAGCTCAAACAACAGCTTGCCCCTTTGGGGAGATATTTAATTATTAACTAACACGCCCTCCTCAGCAGACAACAGGTTTGGTATTAAATTTATTTGTTTATTTATGAATTAAATACGACACCTTAAAATACTCACATATCTGTGAAAGCTATGTTGTTCCGTATTATTTATAATAAATGCATCTACATAAATAAATATTTTATTTCACAGACATTTTTTTATGCACTGAAAATGTTCAGTAAAATTTGATTTATTTAAATTAAATATTTATTATATTCTACTTATAAATATGTAGCTTTTTTTTTATCTCTAGATGAACAGTTTTCCCAGAGTAACTGCACGTATTTCTCTTCCTGGGTTATTAAACTCGCAATAGGTAATTTATTCCACGAATATTTTGACTTCAAATAGTGAGGAAGCTGGTTAACTATTAAATATTATTATTGGTGTTTTTAGGCGAAGAGCAGAAGATCGCCCTTTGAAATAATTACATCGAGACCTTATTTAGGGTAATACTGAAGTAGAGTTATTTTAAGCCTAGATGGATTGCATGACCGTAACAATTCTATTTACCACCCTCCTCTATCTAGATTAATTGCATTGCAGACAAGGCATCCCTTGACCTCTGAAAGACCGTTAACCTCATAATACATAATTATGTAAGCTTGCACGCGGTTGATAAAGCTTTGATTATGCAAAACCCTTGTTGCAGTTTACAATTTGAAAAATAAACATAGGTTGCATGTCCGTGGCTTTTCAATGCAGCGCCCTTCGCTATATCTTGATGAGGGTTCACCGCAGGCAAAATCAAGCTTTTAATCCATCCATCTTTCAGGTGACTAAATTACATCAAAATCGAGCCTTGGGAAATAGCACGTCAACTCTATAATCCACGATTGGCACGTTTCTCTTATCAGACCTGACCCCCGTGACTGCAAGAGGTCTTGTCTTTGTGCACAATACGGAAGTGTGGTGTAAAACTAGGCTACGGTTCGTACGAACATAATATAATTTATCTCTCTGACGTGTTAATAAGAGCTTACAAATCGTAAGCACATGGTTTCTTACTTATTTCCATAATTTGCGATGTTTTAGTAATCATTTCTTGCCTCATCCCACCGGATTGCATGATAAAGGGTGTTGAAAAAGTAAATTGAAAAATTTTAAACTTATTTTTGTACCCATTATTTATTTAATACATGTGTAAAAACATAATATTTTATCTTCATTATTCCAGCTCTTAGACACGAGGGTTAAATATTGAGTCATATTTAAAGAGGTATTATAGGACATGCGTTTTAAGCATATTCCTGTTCGCTCAAAAAACTGACACCACAGATGTATGGGAATTTTTTAGTACTTATCATGGAAGTGGAAAATATAGGGCTCTTAAGTAAAAATTTTCCTAAAACTATTTTTTTAAATAAAAAATAAATAATGATTTTCGGGTATTTGGATTTTGTTGAAAAGCCCAAAATTTTACCATATTCAAGAATCGGTCCTGGGGGTAAACAAATTAAAAATATTACTGTAGGGCTGTCCATGTATGCTTATTTAAACTATGTAAAGTTTCATATATTATGTCGGATTCTTTCCGGCTGAGCGAAAAGCTATGTGCCAACCGACAAATTTATCCATTCCCTTTTAGAATAATTTATAAGGTCTTGTTATAAGGTGAGAGTTTTTCGTTGACAATTGACATTCAGAAATAATGTATTACTATTCGTTATTCGCGTTTCTGGTCATAAAAAAGTGTATCACACTCATGTGGAATGAAATAAACATAAAACACAATAAAAGGGCCCATCCCCTAGCCGGGGGTAAATGTGTCTGGTAGCTCATCGTGTCAGAAGAATAAGGCCACTTCTTGACGCGGATGGTCTCAAGCCATCAACGAGAAAGAGACTGGAGTTAGCGGTGGACTAGTCACCTGGATATAGTGCAGGACTACTTAGTATTCCTGGTATCTTACCGAGGAAATTAAAACTTTTATATGTTTACTAAGTATGTTGCGGATAGGACAATTGTGAAGGAATGTCCGAGGGCGGTTGAAGACGACTCAATCCCTTTCATTCGCATTAACGACTGAGAAAAACCTCGTAAGAAACCTTCAGTCAGGATTTCCGGTCACGACAAGATTCGAACCCGACACCCCCCGAATCAAGAGTAGCGCGCCTAGCCCACGTACAAGCCAATACTGCCGTAATTCCTAAATGCTTAACGCAGGGTTACGCCAAATGACCATCAGAAGTCGTTATAGGCAATCCATCTCATACTCATAGACAATGACTACGCAGAGAGAAGCTCATTCTGCTGTACGAGGCTACATGAGAACAAACACGATAGTATACGAGCCACCCAACCAATGAGTCGTTAAACGAGAAATAAACCAACCTACTGAAACATTTTAACACTCTTTTCATGTCTTAGTTGTCTGCTTCGAGTTTTTAGCTCAGCCGCACTACAAGGATAGATAGATAGAGGTAGCTCATACGTGACACGCGAGACTTTCATTCGTAAGTTCGCCAGTTCATTACCCACTTACGGGCATCCTAATTGAAGGTATACCAGATATTTCTTAGTCGTCCCGAGCATTTTATTAGATTCATATAAATTTATTTTGTGTAGTTTATTTTTATTTATAATTATGTATTTTTTTTTGTTTAAGTACTGTCTATCCACACTCAAGCCTGTTGTTGGTTGGTGTAGTTAGTGTTGGTGAAGAAAATATATACGGTCTAATAAACTTATGAGTACTAAAATAATTAATCTATAAATTACCTTTACTTATTCAATCTCAAACTTCCTTACATACTTTACCTGCACTTACCATCGTGAACGAATTCTCTTTGGCCACTTTCAAGGGAATTAAACCCAGTTTGAATGATGCACGTGTATAAATTAACATGGTCGTGTTCTCTTTATAAAAAGCTGCTTTTAATATTGTTATTTTTATAATTCAGTAAACCCTTAAAACACATCAAATACAGATGAATGGCGGCCAGGCTCGAACACGCAATCTCAAGAATAATAATCCTGTTTACAAGTCGAGAGAAACTAAAATCGATATGGCACACGTTAATTAATACTATTTTATAGTTTAATTAATTAGATGGCATCAGATAGCGGATTGTATTTGCTATTTTCCGACTAGAGTAATGAGTGGAAGGGAGGGGGGGGGGGGGGGGGGAGTGTAAATCCACAATTATTATCGTGAGATCGTGTTAGTTGATGTCAATGGGTTGTAATCACAGTAATCACATACTACCACTTGAGTAAATGTTTAGATTCAGTTAGTATACCAAGTCCACACTTAACCGACGATTTCAATCACTGCATTTGTTAACGTAGTCATGGCATAAAGTTTCAGTTAGTACATCAAGTCCACACTAAACCGACGACTTCAATCACTGCATTTGTTTACGTAGTCATGGCATAAAGTTTCAGTTAGTATATCAAGTCCACACTAAACCGACGACTTCAATCACTGCATTTGTTTACGTAGTCATGGCATTTAAGAAACATCTAATAAATTATGCTTCTTGATTGACACCGAGATTACTGATAGTAGAAGAACGCCATCATTCTTCCCAAAAATATAATATATTGCACCAACATTATTGTCACATTTAAAAAAGAACACAATTTTTGGTTGCTTGAATTTGAATTCAAACAATAAGAAAACATAAACATAATATAACAACAAACAGTACTGTTAAAGCACTATAACTGAGTAAAATTGATAGAATATAATATAAGGTAATAAGAACTACTATTTGAAGAAGTATATACAACTAATCAATTTCCAGCAGAATATATTCCGAGGCAATATTTTAACAATAATTATTCTCTCTCCTTTATGTGCACTTATTACCCGCAAAAAGACACATCTGTATGAATTTATTTATTTATTTACTTCGAAAAACTAAAATCTAATGAGTACTATTTCACGAAAACCTGCACCAATAAGTGAAATAATAATTTTCCAATGTGTGAATACTAAGGGTCACATTAACTTTGTAAGTTGTACACCATTTACAAACATGACACTTCATAATGTGAAATAAGGTGATTCGTTCGTTCACCCTCATCTGTCTTAGCGTCTAGTCTATCAAGATCTGAAACTGTGATTGTATTTGTCGCTTGTTTTGCTAGATGCCAGTGCCACCCTATTACACCCGTACACCTGCTCTAACAGCTTTGCGTACAGATTGTAAATCGTAGCTAACGCGCGCAAGAGAGCATGAGGGTCCTCAAGGGAACCTCTTACAGCTTCTGTGATTGGAAATCAGGGGACGCCGCGCGGGAATGGAAATGGAGTAGTCTATGAACCACTTTCAATGGTATTTATCGATTCGCTTCCCCAGAATATATTTCGAAGAACGGAATCACGATGCTTTTAAAGTAAAATATGCTCGAAAGAATGTTCATTGCATTCCAATAGTCACGACATTCTAGTTTCACAAATAAACAATTGATAGTAATGTAGAAAAACTAACCACGATTTCCGTTCAGAATATTCTAAAACCTTTGACAATTATTGAATATTCCAAATTCAAATAACTCCCAAACAACTTAACATGGACGAACTGGTATGGCTTGTATTTGTAACAGCTTTGAATAAAGAGTTCACATACATTTAACATCAAAATTGTCAAAACGCAATCCAAACGAAATACTCAACGATTCCATTCAAGGACATAGATTCTCATTCGTTACACACATTTAATGATGAATTTATTCGTGGAGTAAATGTCATTCGTAACACAAATTAAATGATGAATTTATTATTGAGGTAAAGGGGGAAATTGCGTCACCATTTTCAAACGTTATTATTGTATTTATTTTATAAATTATTATTCAATAAATCATTGAACGAGTGAGCGTAGCGAACGTAGTGATCTCCATTCGACTTAAACGGCCCTTATTGTTTTTCTGCGTGGTTGTGTGTGTGTGTGTACGTTGAAAATCAGCCGAATCGCTGAACAGATTGCGCTGAAATTTTAAACAGACATCCGGTACGAGTTTATTGAGAACTGCTAACAAAATCAGCAAGATTCATTGCGATTTAAACCTACAAGAAATAATAAACTGAAAAATAGACTTCCAATGTTTAGAAATTATTTTAACGACAATGTTTAAGATTTTGAAAATATATTTTTTGTTTGTTATTCGCCTGGCCATGAAATGCCGTACCCATGCAAGGTCTGTCGAATGTTGGACGTCAAGGAACCCCCAAATTCCGCTTGTAGATTGAGTAAACCTTGCAATATTTTCACGTATTTCGTACTGGCTATGTTTACCATAGTAGGCACTATTGCCACAGATGATGGACTACACTGCGTTATATGCATTTCAAAACATGTTTAATTATTTTTGAAATACAATCTAGAAATTACAAAATCTTTCCCGACCAGGGGATTGAACCCACGTCTCCCACATTTCGGCTAAAAGGGCGCTTTAGCCAACTAGACTAGGGAAACGCCAAAGTCGTAGTTAGACGAGTGAGCGAGTCATGTGGTGAGTACCCGGGAACATTTGCATTTAAATTTGATAATTATATTCGTATAAATAATAGTTTTTTAAAGTTAAGTGGGTATACGGGGACGGGCGCGTCAACTGTAAGGTCATAATGCGCCTCTCTAGCCTATGATAGGCTAGGTAGGCCTTAGGTAGGGGGAAGAAAAGTAATGTAATCGGGTACAATGTTTTAGATTTTGAAAATATATTTTTTGTTTGTTATTCGCCTGGCCGTGAAATGCCGTGCCCATGCAAGGTCTGTCGAATGTTGCACGTCAAGGTACCCCCAAATTCCGCTCGTAGATTGAGTAAACCTTGCAATATTTTCACGTATTTCGTACTGGCTATGTTTACCATAGTAGGCCCTATCGCCACAGATGATGGACTACACTGCGTTATATGCATTTCAAAACATGTTTAATAATTTTTGAAATACAATCTAGAAATTACAAAATCTTTCTCGACCAGGGCCCCGATTCATGTACATTTATCCCGGTATAAGTGGTATAAGGACGGTATAATGCAGGACATGGCAGGATAAGGCCTGGTTAAGTCTGAGCAACTCTCATCCAATCAGAAATTTTCAATCCAACAACAAGTACAACAAATGTTTTTTTCCACTGCATTCCACAGCCATGTAAATCAGCAGATTTGCAAAAGAACACTAAAAATTTGCACCATCTTTTGTTTTACATTTTTATTTATTGACAGAAGATTGCGTGAGATCATTAAAAGAAAAGAAAAGGCGTATTATTGCCGTAAATTTTGGAATAGCCTAGGACTATCATACTATTGTTCATCTGCATAAGGCTTTGAGTAATCAAAACTAGTTATTTGTGCGGGATTTGTGTCAAAACATGGTCGTGCAGGGCTAGGGTTGCCTAGGAGAGGCCAAGGGCTTGTCAAACGTGTTATGTTAGTATTAATTGTATCTAGTCCTATAGCCTAATCGAACTTTAGGCCTACACTGTTGTATTATGAATAATTTTCTACATCTGGGCCTAGGCCCGAGACGGTTTCTGATTGGTGTCATGAGAGTAATGACAACTTTTCTCGTGTGACACATAGACGCAAAATTTAAAATGTCCGCCATCTGTTTACATATTTTCTTATCCCCGTGCGAGGCGGGAAAAGTCTTCATGAATTGGATTCGGAGTTATACCGCACTTATACCACCTAACTCTGCTTATACCGGGATAAAAATGTACATGAATTGGGGCCCAGGGGATTAAACCCACTTCTTTCACATTTCGGCTACAATGGCGCGTTAGCCAACTAGACTAGGGAAACGCCAAAGTCATAGTTAGACGAGTGAGCGAGTCATGTGGTGAGTACCCGGGAACATTTGCATTTAAGTTTGATAATTATATTCGTATAAATAATAGTTTTTTAAAGTTTAGTTGGCATACGGGGAAGGGCGCGTCAACTGTAAGGTCATAATGCGCCTCTATAGCCTATGATAGGCTAGGTAGGCCTAAGGTAGGGGGAAGAAAAGTAATGTAATCGGGTACTAAACACATGGCTCACTCACTCGTTTAACAACGACTTTGGCGTTTCCCTAGTTTAAAAACATTATTAATTGGATGAGCGTAGCGAGCGTAGCGAGCGAAGAGAAGATTCCATTTCACTACACTGGAGAAAAAAATCCGGAATGTTTTTTTTTTTTTCTTCTTTTTTCTGTATTTTTGTCTGTCTGTGAACACGATTCCGGCTAAACCAATACTCCGATTGCGATGAAATTTTATGGAGGCCTTCGAAATCTCTAAACTAAAAACTGCCTCGTTTTTGAGCGCAATCGAAAAATCATTTCGCATGAAAATCGCAATTTTTCGTTATTTTTTTCGATTTTTAAAAAATTTCTTCTGCTTATAACACCTACATGCTTTAGCCGATTATAATGATTTTTTCACAGAACCTTAATTTTAAGAATTTATATATTCGTGAAAAAATTTGTGCGTAATCGAATAATTATTTCTTATGAAAATTTCAATATTACGATTTTTTCCTTTTTTAAAATTACGATTAATTAAAAAAAATTAAGTTAATTTTTTATTTAATTTGATTTAAATTTAAAAAAAAATTCAACAAAGTTCTGATTTTTTCACAGAACAACAGAAAATCCGCAAAACACATGACAGCTCAATTCACCAATTACGCTCATCCAACAACGCGGCGGGACTTAAGCGTTTTCCTAGTTATTTTATTACACAATAGTTTAAATAAATCCTATAACAAATAACACATACGTCATGTAGCTCTTACACAATTGCTTGCTCTATATAAAATACGTAAATATACAAATTTTGATGCTGAAGATAATCAAGCAGATGTAATTTTAAAGTACCTACCTAGCTGTGCGAATCCATTAGCCGAAACAAAAACTACACTGGAGAAATTTGAATCTCGATACTGTAACTACTCGACTCTCTTCGACTCAGGTAAATAGTGCTGTCTGGTTTTATGATGGTTCGTTTTAAAAAATTTTTTTCTAAATATAGAATTGAGACATCGATACCAATGGATAGTACCGTGATCATTGGCTTCTCCCCATTGGCCAACGTTGAGTTTTAATATCGGGGAAAAAGTATACTCTGTTGTTATAATGTAGGGTAGTCAAAGTCACTAAATCTAGAAATCTAAAACCAATAGAAGTTTGCTAAATTGTTACCTTAACCCTTGAATAGGCTAAATAGTTCTAGTGGTTAAATTTGGGGTTTGACTTTGTAGACTAACAATAATGAAGACTCTAACAAAGAAAATAAAAACTTTTTTTACCATGCGTTACCCCCATAAAGTGGAGGGAAAATATATTCCCACCGCCCACAAGAAGGTAAAATAAACAATACATATGTATATTTAGCACACAAATATTCGTTTTTTTTTTCAAAAACTAAAAATCAACTTTTGTAAAAAATAATAAGAAAATATTTTTGTATTGTTTACTTTCATCTCCCCTAGAGAAATCACTCGATTTTTATGATAATTTCGATATATACACTCGCAGACACAAAAACACAACTAAAAAGCGTATATATTCATAATCATTGTTATTTAGAAACGCTATTACCGACCGAAATGTTGTGGCGCAATTTTTTTCAGAGTTCCACTGATATACGTAAGCTAGCTGCACATGCTAGCGGTGGGTAGCACGAAATGTCCTGTGGGAAGCATAATTCCCACGGCCCAAGAAGGGGTTAACGGTTTTGTTATGTCTGTAGTTGTTAATCTGTTTGTCGTAGCGATTGGCGTACTGCATTGACGATGATCGTTTTTCTTTTTTAATGTATTTTTTCTTTTTTTCTTCTTTTCGTTTTCTTACTTTTTGTCCTTTCCTCTTTTTCTTTTCGTTTCTTCTTCTTTTCTTTTCATTCCCCACCCTTTTTTATATTTGATTATTCATAAATTCATTGAATATTCTTTGTATTTGTTATCAATTTTTTTTAGTTTTAATGCATTGTCGTAATATTACTATTTCAAATATTTACTTAAATGTAGTTCATTGTTGTGTCTGCATCTATGTTATTATATTTATTTAGTTGTCCTCCTTTGTAAATCAGTTTTTATAACTGAATAGGATAGACGTTAAATAAATAAAAAAAAAAAAAAATTATATATATATATATATATATAATATATTCAAGGCTTATTAGAAAAATGATCCGTTACCTTTGACATCAAATTCCATTTTCAATATTTTATTTATTATAGTATAAATTCAAAATTGCGGCGTTTATAGAGCAGGTGTTATTAGTTTAAAGTGATTATCTCGGGAATTATGTCGGATTTTACGTTGAAAACGATTAAATATAATTCCTCTCTACACTAGACTTGTTATACATGTACGTGAGATATCTTAAACCCGTGCACAATGCATCATAATCTTAGTGTACTCAAGTCTTAAGCTGAAGTGTACAGCATCTCCTCTAAGTCTAACGGGTGTAAACCGATGACAGGAACGATGACATACATTCGACCTCATTGTGATCCAATATTGACGCTACTAATACGTCAGCTTGTTACGCTATACATCATTGAACACCCGATATATCAGTAATAGGTTGTAAATCCACGTTATCAGAGAGGTTAAGTGCATAATGCACATCGTGTTTGCGAGTATGCTGTGACAATACATTCTCCAGGTCAATTACCCGGCTGCTGTCTCTTTCTGTTTCAGTTCTGCACTGATTACGAGACGTCCGATAAAAGAGACTTCCCGACGTTTGCGAGAACCCGACCCCCGGATACTCAGATCTCCAAGTCGGTCGCTGCTGTTCTTCTATCGTTCAACTGGAACCAGGCGAGTGCATGTTCTAGGAAACTTTCAGCCAACTATTATACTTAACCTCCTGGCATGGTAATTTGTTTCATGCAAATTAAAATAATATAATATGTTACATCAAGTAATATATAATATAAAATAATATGAGAAAAAAATGGAATAGTTGTCAGATGAATAAGAGGCTGAAGAAGTTGTGTCAGATCTGGCTAATCGGCAGCTAAGAAAGCCAAGATAACCTTAGTAAATGGATCTAACGCTCTCCCCAACCTGAGCATTGTATTGGAGATGGGAAGGGATAAAAAAATGTTGTGTACCCATTATTGTGCTATATGCTATGGAGCAGTAAGATTTCGTTTAGAATTAACTTATTTTTAATTTCACTGGAGCTTAGCTCCACTATTTACTTTACTTTTCTGTCCGTCCGTCTGTGCGTGTATCACGTCTTATGATTTAAAAAACCGAACATGACCTACGATTGACATGCGACCTTTTGGTTGACTATTCCCGTCAACAAGGATGATACAAGATTTTTTGGTGAGTTCGGGTTATAAGGCCAGAGCTAGCCTCGCAGAAAGTTATCATTTTTTTATGATCGGCACCTCCACCAACGAGAGTTAATCTTTGGATAAACGTGGTATAGTTAAAGTAAACTTCCGTATCTGTGCTTGTTTTTATAGACAAATAACATTAACACTGAACTACAAAACAATATTCAAATTTCAATGATGCGAATGGTTAGAAATGTTGCTGAGATTAATAAATACTTTCACATAATAAAAGCACAATTTCTACGTAGTTGTCGACAAATTTAACTATTACATTTTTATATATTCAAACCCAGTTATGACTTTAAATAAAAAAAATAACTAAAAGAATGCAACAAAACTTGTAAAATCAGAAATAGTGGTCCCATAACACAAACAAGTAGCTTCTTTACTTTCAAGTCATCAAGTTTATATCCTGCAATACTGATAGTAAAACCATATGCCATTTAGTATACAGCTGGGTCAAGAGAGTTTCATAATGATACCATGGAATGAAGATAGGCAGTCCTCCAAATAGTAAGCTGCACTCTGAAGGTAGCAACGCTGTCGTAAAAGCTACGTAAACCGAGTCCCTGTTTTAGACTCTCGAGTCGCATTTTATCTACTTTCCTGTTCCATCTTTATGTTTGTCTTATATTAATTGTGAACGATGTTCTTGGGTTAACTGTTTATACATAAAACCCATTTTTAATACAAAATAACAAATTACTCTTGTATTAATAATTCTTTATTAGACGAGTGAGCGCAGCGAACGTAGTCTACAACGCAGGTCGAAAAAATCGGCACTCACTGTGAAAGCTGTGACTCTGTCTGTCAGATACCTAACGGCCGAACGGCTTAGCAGATTGAGCTGAAATTTTAAACATACATCCGTTACCAGTTAACTGAGAACTGCTAACAAACTGATCAAAATCCGTTGCGATTTCAAACTACAATAAATAATAATCTTATGAATTTAAATCTAGATTGCAAATGTTTACATTTGCTATACGTATAGAAGGCCACTGCCATGGTTATATAAATTAAAAACAATGATTTAAATGTCAATGTCAGGCGCTAGGCGTACGCTTTGGTAGGCCTGTTAGGACATTTGGCCAAGAGATGGCTCGCGCCTAAACGAACTCCATTTCCCAAACGTCAGCTGGTAAGTAGAGTATTACTCCTCGAAACTAGAGGCGAGCTCTGGTAGTCGTTGTCCGGGACCTCTCCTCCTTTACTGACGACCTCCCCAACGACGACGACCATAACAACACTAACGATGACAAAGACGATGACGACCACGACGTGAGAACCCCTCTTTTCCTTTCACCTACCCGTAGCTGATTCTGATTTGCATGGGGTTTTCCTTCCTATATCCCTAGGCTAGAGTGGCGTATTACGACCTGGCGGTTGACGCGCCCTTAATCCAAATCAACTTAAGCTCAACTATGTCAAAGCCTCCTTTCAGTACGAAGACGGCGACAACGACTACACGATTGGTTGACGCACTCTGAAACCATACTAGAAAAACGCCAAAGTCGTTGTTAGACGAGTGAGCAAGCCATGTGTTGAGTACTCGGTAATATTAATTAGTCTATTATGAGTATAAATGAGAGGGGTTTGAGATTAGTTGTTATATGGGTGCGTCAACACTGCAAGGCCTAATGCACCACTCTAGCCTAATAGACTGTGGAAGAAATGCCCATGCTAGCTAGATTCAGTTTAAGGTTTTGGGGAGGAAAGGGGATGTTTCTGGGTACTCAATACATGGCTCACTCACTCGTCTAACAACGACTTTGGCGTTTCCCTAGTTATAATAATATCATGTTTTATTTTTTATTATTGAAAAAAATGAATGCAAATATATTATAAATAATAACAACATTAGAAGTATCGTAGAAAAAACATTGGAAGTGTATAACTGGAAGTGATACATTGACATATCAACTACACTTTGGTTCTAGCTAATAGGCTGAGGTTAAGGTATTACGTCAAAGTATGTTCACGTCGAGTAAGACACCCTCTAGTTGGTAACGTAACCTTCCTTCTGCTCTTTAAGTTAGCCCGTGAACAGAGCTTTGAAACACTTTGTATGGTAATTCCCGTAATTCCCCTGTCGTCCGCTAGAGCTCTAGTGACAACAGCTGATCGAGTTCCTGATGCCAAGGATATATTATCTTGTCAATTAGAACTAAGATTAAGCGAACACAAAATTGATTAAAAACAACGTTACACTTGATGTGGTCTATCATTTTAAATGGATAATTATTATGTAAAACAACCAGAATATTATTGATTCTGAAAACTTACTCTAAAATCTTGTATTTGTTGTAGCATTCAGATGAGCAGAATTGACCATTACTTCCACGATGACTGAGCAGAGCGAGTATAAGAAACATCATGTGAAAGCAGAGTAAATTGTTGAGTTTTTATGTTGAAATCTTAAACTTTTAAAATGTTGGTTTGTAATCATCGTAACCTGTTCAAAAATTGATGGTGTATGGTCCTTATTGGTTTCTTTTAAATTTATTTGTTGTAATTTACTTTAAAATTTAGATCGAATTCAAAAGATTATTATGTGATTATAATGTGGTTTCTTTAAAAAAAAATTACTTTACAATTTCGATCGGATTCAAAAGATTATTAAGTGAGCACATACCAATAATTATCATGTATTTTTTTATTTTTTTAAATTTTTTTTGTAAGTAAGTTGAAAATATGATTAACATTCACGAACGACATAATTAATTCGTCTATATCTATACCAATGCCTTCGTTTACAAGATTGAGGACTTCTGACTGCTAGGTTTCGGGAACGACAGTCCTTATTCGGCAATATATAAGCCTACAAAGTGCACGATGTCAAGTACATGTCGGTTTAGAACGTGAACAAATATTTACATTTCCCAGATATTGCGCAAGACAAAATGCGTTGTACTTAATAATGTAATTATTGTTATAGATTACTTTTAGTTATTACATTTAAATAATAATATTCATAATAATAATTGTTATTATTATTTGAAAGACTAAAAATTACATATTATTTATATCTCACTTTTATGTTCATCAAGATTTAACACGCGAACACCGTTTTATTTTAAAATATTTTTGAGCCAATGATTTATACTAGTTTCAATAAATAATGTTTCATTAACATTCTCACAACTCAAAAATACTTTATAAGGGGTGTGCGAGTCCTGATTTTTAAGTTCAAGTTCGAGTACTAAAAATGACTGTTTTCTAATTTCATAATAATAATTTTATTTATTTAGTCCAACAAGAGCACTACAAATTGTTTGTTTATATTACCTTGTTAATTAGAAGATGAATGATGAATAATGATGAATTATGAAAGGCATATATAGAGCACGCCTAAAAATCAGGGAAAGTGAAGAATTCGTGGAAAAGTATTAGAAGAAATGGAAGAATTTAAGTACTTAGGAAGAACTTTGACAAAGGATGTTAAAGTTAAAGGGAAGTGACAGCTAGGGTACAAAAAGCGGAAGGGTTTTACCAACTGGTGCGAAAGCTGCTTTAGACAGAGTTGTTTCCACAGCGATGTAAAGTTCTTTTATATAAAGCTTACTTCATACTACTTATACTAACTTACGGTGCAGTAACCTGGACAGTTGGAGCAAAGGAAGAGAGTCAGTTGGAAGCGGCAGAGATTACATTTTTAAGATCTAGAAGAGAGTTACAAAACTGGACAAGCTTAGAAACAACGATATAAGAAAGGAATAAAAAGTGAAGAAATTTGGGTTGATAGTATGAAAATAAAGTTTTTTATGGTTTGGGCAATGAAAATGATGGAAATGGATAGGATCCCAAGACGAGACTTCGAAGCAGGAGAGAAAGGTAAAAGAAAAATAGGAAGACCAAGATAAAGATGGGGAAGATTGATCGAAGCAGACGTAGAAATGCGAGGTGAATCATGGAACCGGGTGATGGAAGTGATGCTGTGGGAGGACCAGAAAGGATGGGGGAAAATTGGTGGAGAAGCAGATGCATGATGAAGACGAAAATGAAGCTGACAATGAAGATGATTATGATGAAGAAACGCTGAGCCCGGCACATCGACAAAAAATTTTTTCGTGCCCCAGTATCGGTGTGAAGAACACCACTCAACTCGACATTGTTGGAAATATGAGTATTGATTATTATTATTAGATTATTATTATTATTATTATTATTATTATTATTATTATTATTATTATTATTATTATTATTATTATTATTATTATTATTATTATTTATTATAATTTAAAATATATTATTTCACTGCAAAATAGAATGGTTTGTTTAATATCCCCTTATAAGAAAAATGGTTCATGTATCACAACTTATGATTTATATAGATATTGTTATGTTTTACCTGTAAATGTACTGTTCACTTACAAATTATTAGTTAAATTTTATTATGATAATTCGTTTAAAACTATTGTTAGTCATAATGCAAATACTCGCGCCAGGGAGGCAGAGTATTTGAAAATACCAACTTACAACAATAAGTATGGGAAAAGAGCTTTGCAATACAGTGTACCTTTTACTTTTAATAAAATTCCCAAATATTTACGAAGTATAGATCAAATAAGTAGGGTAAAGAATGAGTTAAAAGTGTTTTTGTTATATGAAACAGACATTGCATGTAAGTGGGATGCGTAGTATTTTTAAGTTTCATTTCCAGTGTATTATTATTTGTTCAAGTTTTCTGTATGTTTTTTGGTTCGAGGTATTTTGTTGTTTTTCCCTTGTACTTATATCAATATTATAAAGTCTGGAGTCTGGGTTATTTTTATTAATTGTCAATGTTTTTTATCCCCACAGCTAAGCCGCTTGTGTGGCTTGTGGGACTCGTTTCCATACTGAACTAATCATGTATTTAAATATGTACTTCCAATAAAAAAAATAAATAAATAAAAAAATTATTATTATTATTATTATTTTATTGGATGTATTTCATACAAACTCGGTTAAAACCGGAGCTAACATGTTGTATTATTATTATTATTATTATTATTATTATTATTATTATTATTATATATATTTCGGGCTGTGAAAGCATCAAGCAAGAAAGTATTATTATTATTATTATTATTATTGTTGATACAGTTGTTAACAAATATTTAGGTAAGAAACACACCGATGAGAGCATTGCAAATGAGTTTGCAGACAACTTTGTAAAGCAAGTGGAGGAGATACGTCATGTGTGTGATTTGAGGTGTGCACAACACGTATTTAAAGATGTTGCTCCGCAATCGTTGTGGCTGCCTCCGATAACAGAAAATAAAGTAAATCGCATTATAGATGAGATAAACGTAAATAAGCAGCCCGGTTATGACGGAATAAGAGCTATCGATGTAAAAAACTTTAGACATGAACTAAGTCCCATCATTTCTCACTTAATAAATTTGTCAATAAGGGACGGTTGCGTGCCGGAAAAAATGAAAATCTCTGTTGTGAGACCAGTATATAAAAAAGGTGACCATATGTCTTTCTCAAATTATCGTCCAATTGCATTGCTGTCGGTGATCGAAAAGATAATGGAGCGATACATATCTACTTGTTTAAGTAACTATCTAAGTAAATTTGAAATTGTAAGTGAAAATCAGTATGGTTTTCAAAAGGGGAAAAGCACCCAGGATGTTTTATTAAAGTTTTCAGATTTAGTAAATAGTAGCTTAAATAATAATATGCACGTAGTCGCTACGTTTGTTGACTTTTCCAAAGCTTTTGATACAATTAATCACAATGTCCTTTTAGAATGCTTAGAAGAAGTAGGTATCCGAGGTAGAGTATTAGATTGGTTTCGTAGTTATCTTGAAAATCGCTCGTACAAGGTTAAAATAGGCAATATATTTAGTCGGCCAAAAAAGTTCACGACAGGAGTACCTCAAGGGTCAATTCTTGGGCCACAATTCTATGTTATATACGTTAATGTTATTGGAAAATATTTGAAAAATTGTATATTATTAATGTATGCGGATGATTTGGTGCTTCTGTCAATACATAAAGAATTAAGCGTGGCGACAAAATTTATGAACGATGATTTTAGGAAGTTGCAATGCTGGACCCATGATAGGGAACTTGTTATCAACGTGCAAAAGACAAAAATTATTCACATGTGCACACCATTAAATTTTGATAGGAACGTGGCAATTAGCGTAATATTTCATGAAACTGCTTGCTTACATAGGAGGGCTGGGATCGATTTTGATTGTGAATGTACTCAACAGATTGAATCTGTGGCGAGCCATATGTATTTAGGAGCAATGATCGATCGTAATTTCTCATGGAAGCCCCATATTGATTATATTTGTACAAAACTTCGGTCGTGTGCATATCAACTATATAAGTTAAAACCAGTTCTATCCGATGACACGTTAAGATTAGTTTACATTTCTCTAGTTGAATCTGTATTAACGTATGCTTTGCTTCGGTTTCGAATATGACCGTGCTTATTAGACTACAAAACTCGATAGTAAAGATAATGCACCCCAAACGCTTGCATAATGTCCACAACGAAATTGAGGACGTCTATAGGACTTGCTTTATATTACCGGTAAGAGAATTATATTTCTACAGGCTGATTTTGAAGTACTTTTACGATACGAAATATAAAATACCCCGTGGGCATGAAAAAGGGAAATAGACTTGCTAGCCAAAACAAGTTTGTAGTACCATTAACAACATTCGCGAGTCAGAGCTCGCAGCGAAACGGATGTGTTCAGTGCCGTGCTACGTAAACAAGCCGCGACATCAACGCATATTCCGTAAGTTTGGATACAATCCATTAGCAGAATACTACTGTCACGTGCCTACAGCCGCATAGCGACTGTTTTTCATACTGACATTATATACAGCCTTAACTTAACAGCTCTAGTTTAATAATAACTAAGAGTTTGCGTAGTTATTATTATAAGCAGCCATAGCATTACAACATAACTGGCCAACTCACAGCAGGAGCAGAGCTACGAGTCACTCCACGAGTGTGGACTTTGCCTCTGGCATGTCGCCAAGTAGGGCGCTTGCTAGAGATAAGGTAATCGGTCTATTGCAAGTACACTGACAACCGTCATGGCTCCCAGCCCACCCCCGTCCACTAGCACTCAGGTAACTGGTTCGCTACCACAAAACTTGGTAGCCCAGTATAATGCACAAACAAACAAAACAAGACTCAACTCAAATCCATAGTAAACCACTTCTGCCTCCGCAGCAAAACGACAAAAAACAGAAACGAAGAGGAATAGTGAGAAGCACACTCTTCAAAAAAAAGCAGACAACACAGCATCTTTAATTGCCAGCCATCGACTTCCCGCACTTCCACCTCCCAACCCCAACATGGAATCCCCTGTCAAACCGTTTCGCCCCGCTCCAAAACGACCCTACCAACATACACAGTCTGCTAGACCAAGAGTTATCTGCCGACGACGAGATGGACTTGGACGATCAAATTGGACGTCAACCTAGCGGTGACGTCATCTCCTCCTCGGGATCCGACGACAGCAACAGACACAATTCACATAAAACTAATACTGCCACAAATGTAACTACCAGGCGACACACTCCCAAAAAGCGGAGCGTGTTCCCCCAATCACTGTCTTTGGCGTCCCCAACTATCGAGTCATGATGGACTTGGTTCGACGATCCACCACTGGGACGTGTCACTCTTTCTTCTACGAAAGACTCGTTTAGAGTAAAGCAGAAGATATTCAAACTTATAAAGCCCTGGAAGTAACATCCGAGAACAAGACATTCAATTCTATACTTTCCCCACTGCTGAAAAACGCCTGAAAAGGTTTGTAATGCGTGGGCTATCAGCAACTGTCGACATAGACGACATAAAAGAAGATTTGCGAAACCAGGACTTCGTATTTGCAGATGTTCAACAACTGTTCCACCGTCCCGTGGAAGGTTGTGCGTAGACCGATGCCCCTCTTTGTCGTGTCGTCCGCTTCTGTGGGCCCCGAAAATGGGAAATCAATCCATTCAATTGAACGCGTATGCACCATCGCGTAACTGTCGAAAAGTACAGAGGACCGCAGGACCTAGGCAGTGCTATAACTGTCAAATGTATGGCCACAGCTCAGCCTTTTGCCATCTACCGCCAACATGTTTCAAGTGCGCACTCACACATACATCCACTTCCTGTACTAAACCACCAACGATGCCAGCAACCTGTGCTAACTGTGGAGGAGACCATCCGGCTTCTTCCCGTCGCTGCCCAGCGTACCAAAAGGCCTGTGACCAGCAGGCTCCACCTCGCACAACCCAAGGACGTCGCCTGTCAAAGAAGGCAACAAACCCTCGTTATTCCACGAACTAACCTCTACATACGCACGTCCTGACGTCTCATATGCCTCTGCAAAAACAAATCCAAGCATACTCACAGTTCCCTATCATACAACAACAGCAACCACAGCAGCCAACTCCTCGTCCTCACAGCGAGTACCACTTCAACACCAGCCATCGCAACCATCCTACAAACTTCCAAATCATACCGCGTCTCCGAACGCCGCCCTAAGCCCAAAGATCTGGAATATTAAATGGGCATCGTTGAAGCAGTCCAAGGAATTAAATCCCAGCCCTATCCTAAATACATTGGCTGACATGCTAGTCGAATAGCTAAATGTACCAACATGGCCCCTAAATCCCGGAAGCTTATTATTTGTTTTTGGAACGCCAATGGAGGCGTAATTGCAAAAACTCCAGAACTGTTACACCTTTTAAAATCAACCGAATTGAAATTGCACTGATAATGAAACTCACCTTCTACCCTACCAGAAGTGGACAGTTCCAGGATACTCTGTCATTAGAACTGACCGCCCAACAGCTACAACAACACGTCGAGGTGGGGGAAACAGCCATTCTAGTAGCAAACGAAATCAACCATCATCAGCTGGCCCTTCCAACACCGGGCCAAACTCCTTGAAGCTACTGCAGTAGAAGTGACCTCGCTGGGAGGACCTCTCCGACTGATATTCCGTCTACCACCCACCTCGAGGAAGCATTCACCTCCCGGATATAGAGGGACTCTTTCCAGGAACCACACCCACTGTTGTGGCAGGCGACCTAAATTCAAAGCATAAGCACTGGAACTCGGTTGTAGAAAAACCATAGGGGTGCCCAACTACTGGCACACTCCGTGGACTTTGGCTACACGGTTGTTGGCCCTGTCGATCCAACATATTTCCACCTTATAAATAGGACGACCGGGACGTTCTGGACATTGCCATACTCAGGAATGTCAGAGTATCCTACGACCTCCAAAACGCTCCAGGCGTTGACGTCGGACCATGATCCAGTACTTCTGATCCTGGGGAACACTACCTAGTATCCTCCACAAAAACAGTTCCAGACTACAAGAGAGCCAACGGGACCTTTTCCGTCAGCTTGTGACCCAAAATCTGAGCAACCCAGTGCCTCTGTGATAAATCCTAAGAGAATTGAAGAGTGCCTTCATCTTGAGACTAGTGTCGTTTCAGCATTGATACGGCAGTTCCCAGGACTACCCGGCCAACGCCATCGTACATGGACCTCCCTGCAGGGCTAAAGCGATCGGTTCTAATAAAGAATACTGCCCGTCGACGGTGGCAGCGTTTCGAACGCTCTGACCTGCACATTGAATACAACAAGCTATGCAGAGAGCTACGCCGCGATATTGCTGCACACCACCGACATCAGTGGGGAGGAAAACTTCAAACTCTGTCAGTTGCCGACCACTCCATCTGGCCCATGGTTAAATCACTATCTAAACGTGGTATTCCAAATCCACCACTGGACACACCATCTGGACCGGCACTCAGCAGCACAGAAAAGGCTAACGCCCTAGCAGACGTTATGGAGAACGCTTTTCAGACTGTTGCTCCAGTCGCCTCATCGCCTGACCTAGACGGACCCATCGAACGGTACTATACAACAGCAATAAAACCACCTTTACCTGCTAGCGACTTGTGCACCTCTGCAGAACTTACGTTAATTCTTCGAGATCTCCGACCAAGGAAAGCCCCGGGCCCAGACGGAATTAACAAAACCGTTATCCATCAACTTCTGCAGTTGCTCACTGCCGCCTACTTAGCATAATAAACGCCTCGTTGCGAGAATGCTACTTCCCACATCCATGGAAAACAGCACGAGTTGTAGCCATACCAAAACCAGGAAAACCGCCAAGAGATCCAGCAAGCTACCGACCTATTAGTCTTCTCAATGTCTGGGCCAAGGTTTACGAGAAGATCATTCGAACTCGCCTCCAGAGCCACGTGGACGAAAATTCTATCATACCAGACACTCAATATGGCTTTGTGAAGCAAGCATCAACTGTGCAACCAACTGCTCAGATTATCCAACAAAATTACCATGGGTTTAACTCTGGACATGGTACGGCAGCTGTCTTTCTTGATGTGGCTAAAGCCTTTGACACAGTCTGGCACGCCGGCCTCCTGTTCAAGCTGGAACAACTTAAATTTCCGCTGCACCTACAGCACCTAATAAGATCATTCCTAAAAGAGCGATCGTTCAAAGTTTCTTGGCTCGGAGCAGTCTCTACTACACGACCAATCAAAGCGGGTGTACACAAGGATCTGTGTTAAGTCCACTCCTATTCAATATATACTCAGCGGACCTCCCTAAACTTCCTCCTGGGCCCGGATTCACAAAGCGGGGTTAAAAAAAATCGAGGTTAAATTTGGAGGTTAGCCGAGCTAACCCCCGTTTCGGTATTCACAAAAGGAGGTTAGGCAGTTTTGGGGGTTAGTTTAACCTCCAAATTAACCTCTGCTATTTTTTGGGGGTAAAGATCTAACCCCCGAAATTGATTTATTCAAAATGCCGACCTTTACCACTTCAGATATTTGATGATGAATAGTTAATTAAACATGAATATTGTTGAAATCGTAGACTCAAATAAATAACACAAAAAATTATTTTACGTGTGTAACATCCATTGCAACATTTGAAATACTTTTAACTTCCCGCGCTGTTTTAGGTTAGGTTCGGTACACGGACGTTTGTTTTGTAAACAAGACGTCGCTCAAAATGTCTTGGCCAGTAGGCCGAGGCTTTCACTTCAAAATACTAGTATATTTTCGCTGTCAGTCTATCAAAATTGTGTTACGGTTTATTCGAGGCATTAGACAGTCTATCTGCACTCTGTAGCCGAATTGTGAAGAGGTTTTGCCAAGAGATTGGCCAAGAGATTGTCCTACATCGAAGTAGGGTTAGGGTAGCCTAGCCCTATATCCAGTGGGAGATGCTGGGTGCTAGCCCAATCATCAGAATTGAATAAGGTAAGTGTGAGATTGAATAATCTAATGCCTAGTACTTGGCCCTAGGCTCGGCCCTAGGCCCATGGGATAAACCATAAACGAGGTTTTTAAAACGCTTTGCTAGGCCTGAGCCTAAGCAGAATGTTCTAAGGTCTAGGCATAGCCATGTGTTACGTACATACCAGCCTACAGGCCTTGTGTCAGGCTAGGGCTAGACCTAGCTAGATAGGGCCTTGTGCCAGCTAGGGCTGGCTAAGGTAGGTAGGGTCTTGTGTCAGTCTAGGGCTAGCCTAGGGCCTTGTGTCGGGCTAGGTCTAGCCAGAACTTCTTTGGTTTGGTGGCCTGATAGCATTTATGGGGGTTGGGGGGGGGGGGGGGGCGCGAAGCGCGTATATGTTAGGCTATACAATATGTAAGGCCTACTTGGTATTAAATTTCATTAAACACCAACACGCTCCACGCAACCTCCCCCCTAGCCCCTACAAAGCATGCATGCGCAAAAAGCCAACCGAAGAAGTACTGGGCTAGCCTAGGACCAAAGCCCTAGGCAGGTTTAGCCTCAAAATGTGAAGGCCTAGCCCTACCCAGACTTTTCAAGCTTTTTAGGGTCTAGCCGGGTCTAGTATAGTATTGCTCTAGACCGTAGCCTACATAGGCATCCCCTAGTCTTCTAAAACAAAGTTAATATCGTGTTAATTAATTTTGTTTCATTTATTGTAGTTGGAACCGGACGGATCATTGCCCGCAGTTGTCAGCAGATGGCGCGTTGCGTGTCGCGGCTGTCGCCCAACGGACGTTCGCTGCCCGTGATCATAAATGGGTTCCTCGTCTGATTCAGCGCCTAAGTAAGTAGGCCTACGGTAGGACCTAGGTCTACAGAAGGCCGACTAGATAGCCTCGGTTATTGTGTAGGCTATGGCTCGATTGGCATGTTTTGTTGAATAGGTGTAGGAGCTAGGCTTTTTGTTTTTAGGCCTAAGATATTAAGAAAAATTGTAAAGGATCATTGGAAACAAAGATTCCTGAATATAGACATTGGCCTATGGAGGCCTACGATAGGCACACTATGCCTACTTATTTAAGATCAAGTTGGTAAGTTTCTTTGGCATCCTGTCGTGTAACACATATTGATAGTACCTACCGGTAGGATTTTATTTTTAATCGACTATGAATGAGGGTTTATGTAGCTCTAGATGATTAATTAGTATCGGTCCTTAATAGTTGAATCATGTAGGCTAATAAAGAAGGTAAATAATAACATTTAAAAAATATTTTAAGTACCTACAAGTAGCCTTATCATATGTCCCTTGCTGAAATTCTCAGTGGCCTCTCAGCCTGAAAATATAAGTTCTTGGAACTGTTCAACTGAGTAGGTAGAATGTTATCAGCATAGGCTAGGCCAACATAGTTTAGTCAAACTGTGATATTAGGCCCTACATGAGTTGTTATGTTTTGACTTCTGAATTTTGTACAAATGAGAATTTTGGGAAATTTCTTAAATTGGTCTAGGCCTCCGCCTACCTAACTACTTATTGTTGGTTTATTTCAGTTTCACATAGAGCATAAATATTGATAGGCCTACCCTATAGCTACAAGTAAAATATAAAAATATTAACCCATTAAAAATTATGTAGGGCCTACTAAAATATTGCTGTTCAGAAAATTAAAAATTTGGCCTAAATATATTTACATAGGCCTACAACAGTTGAGAATTATAGAGCAAACCACATGTAGCTTACATTCAATGTGCACAATAGGTCTACAGTACCGGTAGGTACTATATATTTATGTATCAATAACTATGTCTAGGCCTACTATTGGGAACTACATTTTGGTTGGTTTGTAGATTGTAGCTGAGAGAAATAATTGACATAATTTGTATACTTTTTCAGGTGTGTTGAAACGAATATCCAACTACCGGTACCTGTGCGGCTGTGCCTCTCCCCGTATGCCTACCAGCACCTCATTCACCCGGACCGGACGCCGTCGTCAGTGACCTGCGTCTAGCTACTCGAGGGATTGAAGTGTGAAGTCAATTAATTGCGCTACCGATTCTATTGGATCTGAGTCAACTCTCAAATCAGTTTTGTGGTTGTGGGTAACTAATGATACATCTTGGTTGGTAAACATGACAAGCAGAGTCTTTGGTTTAATAATTTCTAAATAAATAATTATAGAAAGTTAATTGCAATATTATTGTTTGCATAAATCTATAAAACTAAAAATGTTCTAGGACAGTCCCTGGACCCCCATTTGCATGTGCCATAGTGGCCAATCATAAACTCTGGAGAAAAATAAATTCTCTTATTACCGGTATACCATATTATTATATTCTCTGAAAGCCAAATTTGCAGTCTGAAAAAATATGATTTTTCATGTGGAAATCTTAAAAAGGTGCTAGGGAACTTTGTATTGAGTAATTTGTAGGCACCCTGCTTATATCATGAGCATGTTATTAATGGACTGTTTTATTCTAGGTTTAGGCTTGAAAATGTTCTTAAACTTGCAACCTGGGCAAGTCATTAAAATTTTTCCTTGCCCAGAGCTAATTCGAAGTTAAAAAATAGATGATATTGTAATTTATTGTATTAAATATTTGATATTTGATTTATTCCCAGAAAATTTTAAGTCTTCTTCTTTTCATATGACCCCAATCAGCCTACTTGGCCATCCGGGCAACTGAAAAGTATTATTGGTTGCCCGTACCTGCATAGTTAGTTGTCTTGGTGGGCTATCTGGGCATATGAATTTTCTAGCTCTGTAGGTAGTTAAAAACTTGAATAATTTTAAGGTAAAAGAGTAGGCCTGCCATAATTTTCCTTGTGCTTCTTCTTTGCAGATTTATATACTATGTGTGAAATAAATAAATAATTTGAACATTTAAATTGTGTTTTACCTAATACTTATCTTGTAATTTTACAATCTACCAATTTCCCTACCATTTCCCCCAGGTATACCAGGATTGATGATTACCAATGATGGCCATGGTTGGCTTCACAAGTTCATCATGTTATGGGGGAGGGTTCTCTTGACCAGTTGTTGCTTTCAATTTACAATCATTAACAACTGGATCTATGATTAAAAAATTAAAAAATTGTGAATTTATTTTTAAATATTTTAATATGGATGCAATCCTAGCTAGGTTATAATACTGATGTGTGTGTGTGTGTGTGTGTGTATATATATGTATATATGTTTTGTCTTAAGCTTTCCTGATCCATGGTTAATGTTTTAAGTATCTTTACGGTAAATAATCACGCACAGAATAATAAAAAAAATAACTTTAATCCAACGTTTCAGAAAAACTATGTTTCCATTTTCAAGGGAAGGTTAAAAACAAAAATTTAATAAAAAACAACAGCATTATAAAAATAAACAAATAGAAACAAAAAAACACACTACCTTGCAAACATAGAAAATTACAAAGATCCAATTGCAGTGAACCTAAAATCAAATCAATTGGTTGCATTGTGAGTGTGACTTCTTGTGAAATTCTAGCAGGCCTATCGCTGTCTTCATGTCTTGGTACCACAGGCGGCTCAGTCTCATACTTTTCAAGAGCTGCAGTATGACTTCTAGTCATTCTGCTGGATTCCAAATTTCTAGACAAGATATATATATATATATACAAAAGAATGGTACAACGAATAATTATATTATTCCGTTTATGTAAAATGTAAATAATGCAGAAAAAACTTCTGGAATTGAGACACCCACAAAAAAAGTAGGCCTCTAATTATTGTATTGTGTGAGTGAATTGGTATTGTAATTATTGTGTTATAGGAATGAATATTTTGTTAGTTCAATCATTCAAAATACGTTGACTTGACACCTTTTTTATTGGCAGTAAAAAATATTCAAATAGCGTAAAATACGGCTAATCCTTGGTGGCAGGGAGAAGTAGTGGTGAAAAATCGCTTGCCCCCGCACATTATTTATTAATATTTAATACAATTCAGAAGCTAAAAAATTCAACCCGATCGTGGTCTCCCACATTCCAAAGACTCTGGTTCGAACCCCGATCGAGATGGATTTTTTAATTTCTGAATGTAACTTTTTATAATATAAATTCCACTTGCGGGAGTGTTTCCCGCTAACCAAATATAAGAAATATTATTATAATAAATTATTGTATCTCCTGCCAATTTCTGCTGACAAGTGGCATTTACTATCCAGTCTAGCACTAATATTAATTATGGGGGGTGAAAAAATGGGTTGGAATGATACTTTGTGATTGGATCAAAACATTAAAGACGATTTTTTGCAACTAAATATTCAAAATATTAAATACACCCAGTCATTCTAACGTTGAGTGTTGTAGGGATACTGGGGTAATACGCTTGCCTCCACATTGTTATTATTTTTCATTTTTTTAAAGTACTTCAAAAAATTCAGCTAATAGCTCACTTCCTAAGCATCTCACTAAGTTTGCTGGAATTACGGGTATCTAGAGAACAATAACTACGCTATGGGGTGGGGTGGAGAAAAACGTGTTTGTGGAAAGAAGTGTAGTTAATGTGATTAAATACATTGACATATTATTTAAAAGTATTGAAATGCCCAAAAATGTATTTGACAAGCTAATACCCATTCCAATTTTAAGGGGTGGTTTAGGGGTTGTTTATTTGACTTATAGCTTGCCTCTTTGCGGATTATTAATAATCATATTTTTCTTCACCATGTCCCAAATTCATGGTGGTAACTAGAAAAAGCAATATTCTGGTGCTAATATATAAACATTACACTAATTTTAATTAATAACTAAAATTTTTAAAAATATATTAATAAATAATAATGTCAGAAATAAATAAAATTTTTGAGTACTAAAACAATTTATTACCCTATTTTACTTAACATTTACACTAACAAAACACAAAGATTTGCAATATTTGATAATTTAAATTTCGTACCAAAACAATCTTTAATAAAACCTTTCTATTGGTTGTGTTTTAAAGCGACAATCTTTTTGGCTGAAAATTTATGACGTCATCAATGGCGTCATCGTTTGAGCTTAGTTTTACCTCTGGCTAACCTCCACAGTAAAAATGCGTTTGTGAATACGGAACCAGGGGTTAAAAAAGGAGGTTAAATTTGGAGGTTAGAGTGGAGGTTTAAAAAGGAGGTTAGATTCTTTACCCCCGAATTTAACCCCGCTTTGTGAATCCGGGCCCTGATGTGGATATCCATTATTCGCGGACGATGATGCCCTGGCAGCTACTGCAAGATCTCCTACACTGACCGTAGCTTTTCTCCAGGCAGGTCTCAAAAAGATGGGAGCCTGGTATGCCAAGTGGCGAACTTCGATCAACCCATCCAAAACGAAAGCGGTTTATTTCACAAAGCGACGGAAGCCGCTACTGCCCTATCTAGAGCTAGCAGGAGTACAGATCCCTTGGTCAGCATCTGCCAACTACCTGGTACGGAGATGGATGCGCGCCTTACCTGGTTAAAACCACATTCAAAACATCCATCGCAAAGTCACTGGAAAAGCGGCAGCCCTACGCCCTCTACTTACTTCCCGCAAATTGATTTATCTGACCGTCTGACCATCTACAAACAGATTCTCCGACGGCCATCGCCTATGCATGCCCAGTGTGGTCCGGTGTGACACTCAGCAATCTTGATTCACTACAACGGCTACAGAATAGAATCTTGCGAATGGTGTCCTTCGACCGCACAAAACTCCCATCCACCTTCTCCACGAAGACCTAGAAATGGCATCAATAGCCGAGCACCTCCGTGATGTCTCCCGAACATTCTACAACGACCTACCAGACAGAAGAAATCCGACCATCCAGGCGCAGACACAGTTCCTTCCGAGCCCAAACGACATATATATCAGACCTATATCAGCAATCAGAACACACCTCTCACCATACCACCTCGTCATCTCAACCGAAAGCGGCCCCCGATGTTCCAAGGAGGTCTTCCACCGCCCGCCAAGAAGAGACGGGAATAACAAAACCGTTCCTACTGTAAACTTATTTTTGCCCCACCCACATCATACTGTACAATTATCTGGCGGATGATCCGCTATTCCCCAAATTAACCCCCCCCCCTTTCCCAACCATACAGTCAGGAAAAATCCACGACTCCGCGTTCTCATCATCAGGCACCCCCTCAAACCGTAATTTATGGCCATCAGAGGCCGATATGTACATTGCAACTCACAGACAAGGCGTTCCGATGAGAAGAAGATAGATATATAACTAGGAAAACGCTTAAGTCCCGCCGCGTTGTTG
Source organism: Sweltsa coloradensis (assembly GCA_024449915.1). Lineage (NCBI taxonomy): Eukaryota > Metazoa > Arthropoda > Insecta > Plecoptera > Chloroperlidae > Sweltsa > Sweltsa coloradensis. The sequence continues at coordinate 224,347 of JAMZAV010000980.1, forward strand.
GATGAGCGTAATTGGTGCATTGAGCTGCCATGATTGTGTTATGAGGATTTTCTGTTGTTCTGTGACAAAATTATTACAAAATCGAATAATTTTTTTAAAATTAAATTTAAAAAATACAAAATTAACATTATTTTTTAATTTTTTTTATGAATCGTAATTTAAAAAAAGAAAAAAATCGTAAAATTGCGATTTTCATAAGAAATAATTATTCGATTGCGCTCAAATTTTACAAAAATATATTAATTCATAAAATTAAGGTTCTTTGAAAAATTCATTACAATAGGATAAAGCATGTAGGTGTTATAAGTCAAAGACTTGTTTAAAAAAAGAAAAAACCTGTAAAATTTCGATTTTCATGAGAAATAATTTTTCGATTGCACTCAAATTTCACACGAATATCTTAATTCATAAAATTAAGGTTCTGTGAAAAAACCATTACAATCGAATTAAGCATGTAGGTGTTATAAGTCGAAGAAATATTTTAAAAATCGAAAAAATTCGTAAAATGGCGATTTTCATGAGAAATAATTTTCCGATTGCGCTCAAAAACGTGGCAGTTCTAAGTTCAGAGATTCGAAGGTCTCCATAAAATTCATCGCAATTGGAGTATCAGTTTAGCCGGAATCGTGTTAACAAAACACACAATAATACAAACAGAAAAAAAGAAAAAAAAAAAAAAAAAAACATCGCGGATTTTTTCTCCAGTGTAGTGAAATGGAATCTTCGCTTCGCTCGCTACGCTCGCTACGCTCATCCAAAAAATACCATTAACAACGAATAAACATGGTGATCGCTGCTTGCGTTTCATGATACCAAGAGTTTTTAATTCATTGCCACCTGAAATTTTAACGTTAGATAAAATATCCTTGATTAAGTTATACCTAAAATCATTTTACCTCGAGAACCTTTCTAAAGAACTGCAATGATTTTTGTGAACTTACTCCTTTTAAGAACTCATTTTCTTTTTCTTTTTTGTAAACTCTCACCTTGTGTGTGTACAATTGATTTACCTGATGTAATAAGTAATTGTATATTATCGATTTTATATTATGTTTCTGTGATATTTTCAGATCAATTCGATGTTTATTGTATTTCCTTACGTCTCTGTGTGTACCTTGTCACTTATATTATTGTGTAAAATTGTTAATTTTAGTCATATTGTAGAATGTTTCAACGGCCTTCAGCTATGAGCTTAAACCTAAGTTATTTTGATACATTAATGTGACCCACTGATAAGCCTTCGGGTTTAGTGGGATAATGTATGCTATGTTTGTACTCTTATGTTTTTGCTACGTACAATAAAAAAAAAAAAAAAAAAAAAAAATTATTATTATTTCTTTTATTCACCAATATGAACATTACATAATGGGTATTTAAGAACTTTCACCAGAGATGAACCACATCTCTAAGGTGAAACCCCTATTACATAAAAATTAAATATACATGGCATTAACAAAATACAATACATACAAGAAATAACAGAAACAATTTTTTTTTACACTAAAACTTTGCGTAGTATGTGGGCGGTTCCTAATAATGCTGCCTTTTGAAGCTCTGGAGTCCAGTGATTGCCAGAGATATGTTGGAGGTTCTCTTCAAAACTTCTTCCAATTGTCCCACAAGCTCCAATAATAATGGGAACAATCTTACAACGGACATTCCACATTCGTTGAATTTCTATTTGAAGGTCTCGATATCTTGTGCGTTTTTCTGCTTCCTTTAGGACTATGTTGCGGTCTGATGGAATAGCTACATCGATGATCAAACATTTTTGAGTCGCTTTGTTTTTAACAACAATGTCTGGTTTGTTGTGAAGAACCTTTCTATCAGTGATTATTAGCTCATTCCACAATATGGTCACATTACCATTGTCAACTACTTGTTCTGGTATATGCATGTACCATTTGTCAGAAGTTTCGATGTTGTAACTTCTACAAATGTTCCAATGCAAATATGCCCCAACTTTATCATGTCGATCAATGTATTCCGTTTTTGCTAAGACCGGACATCCAGAAAAATGTTTATTATTATTATTATTATTATTATTATTATTATTATTATTATTATTATTATTATTGTTTTCGCCTTTTAATTAAGTATTACTTTAGCGACACCTACAAAATTTCACGAAATGACCATCAATATACTACAAGATTTGTGCTAAAAACTAACTTCAATGTTCCAAAATATGTCAATAAGTACGGACAGAGAACTCTTGAGTATTCCTTTCCGCATATATTTAATCAATTACCAGAGGACATGAAAAATTTCCAATCGTTTAGTGAGGCCAAAAAAGAACTTAAAACTTACTTACTTTGTTCCATGGATACTGATTAACTTCTAATTCATTTTATTTTAATATAATTTAATTCATAAACTGTTTTTTGTTGTACAGTTGCGCTTTCTGTGGTGTTGGAATGTTCACGCCTATTCTGTTATATCAAATTTCAATATTGTAAAGTAGTATTCTCGTTGTTTTATAATTATTTTTTAAGTTTTAATTTAGCCTATGAACTTTTTTTGTATAATATAATGTAATATTCAACTAAGTCTGTCTGATCCATGTATAATAATATAACTAATCATAATCCACAGACAAGCCACGTATGTGGCTTTGTGGACAACGATGTCAAAGTATTATAATACAAAATTGCATGTAATATTATTATTTTAATAAAAAAAAAAAAAAAAAAAATTATTATTATTATTATTATTATTATTATTATTATTTATTATTATTATTATTATCATTATTATTAGTATTACTATCATTATTATTAATATTAGGTTTTTAAGCATAAGCCCGCTTTAAGGACAAAGTTATTGATTCATAGCAGTTGTCGAAAAAGTTTGCCCAGTCGGGGCACTGCTATGAATCAACTTGGAAAACGCTAAAGTCCCGCCGCGTTGATGGATGAGCGTTTTTTTTGTAAGTTTTTTTTGCGTTTTGTGCGTTTGTTTGCACTTTTCCTTTGCAAGTGCTTTTTGAATGCATTGTGGAGGTGATTGTTGTCAAGTTTCTATTGTTATTTGTTAATTGGTATTATAAACTTCAAAAAACTCATATTAAAACCTTTATTTCTGTAGATTCTGACTAATTTTTTCAACTTTTTCTTCAAAAGGTACTACATCACCATAACCTTAATGTCCATGTGAAATCTGAACGTTGTAGCCCTACCCGTTTGGTCAGAATCGGCCCAAATGTGACGAAAATATCGCACTAAAAATTGAAAAACTAATATTAAAACCTTTATTTCTATGGATTCTAGCTAATTTTTTCAACTTTTTCTTTCAAAAGGTACTACATCACCATAATCTTAATGTCCATGTGAAATATGAACGTTCTAGCCCCACCCGTTTGGTCAGAATCGGCCCAAATGTCACGAAAATATCGCACTAAAAATCGAAAAAAATCGTAAAAGTACGATATTTATGAGAAATATTTCTTCGATTGTACCCAAAAACAATACACCTCTAAGTTCAGAGAAAACGAAGGTCCGGTCAAATTTTCATCAAGATCGCGTATACCGTTTGCCCGGAATCGAGCGAACAAACAGACGGAAAAAAAAAAAAAAAAAAAAAAAAAAAAAAAAAAAAAAAACACGCGAGCTAAATTTTTTGGGGGGTCAGTGAAATTGAAGTCTTCGCTTCCGCTCGCTACGCTCGCTCGCTCATCCAATAATAATTATTATTATTATTTTATTTTTTATTTTATTTTCCACATGACAATCACATTATTCATGGTAAGAAAAATACAGCTTGTTGTTATTCTGAGAGTAGGTTCCAAAAGTGAAGACGGATAACATCCAATCGATTTAAAATGTTTTAAAGGATTTTAATGATCAAGTTCGAATATCATTAGGGCTAGGCTGCTACATAATTGTCATTCAATTAACGATATTACACAAAAGCTTCGAAATAGATATCGAAATTCCAATATTTTATACTTTGTGCCAAAAAAGTTCAAAATTTCCGAAAAATAAAAAAATAGGTGTCCAAAAGAATTAAACCAGGCCTACTATCAAGGCTTACAAGGTTTGATACGGTATAGCTTTTAATGCATAACGACATTTACTATCTACCGACACCTCCTCCACGTACACAGTAGGGAAAAATTTATTATAGCTATAAGCTACCCGGCACCTCCACCAAAACATGTTCCTTTCATATTCGAGTTCGAGTAGCAAATATATTCGAGTTCGAGTCTAGACCAAATCTGCCCTTCTAAACAAGAAGGCCTTAACTAATACACTTCGTTTTAAGATCAATGTTTTTCATATTGTTGGGGCCATATTTCATGAATAACAGTGCTAACTAAAAAAAATGTAGTCAAGGCCTTCTTGTTTAGTAGGGCAGAAATACTATCACCACATTTATAAGTACATTCTCTTATGAATCATTAGTCATCTTGATTCACCCTGCCAATATTCTAACCTTTTATATTGTTAATTAATACTTGCTTGCATTTTATAAATTAGTTCAAATTTGAATAATGAAAGAACATGAAAAATATCAACTGTTCAATGTTGGTGATAATCAAATAAGAATGCAAAACTTATTTGTCACACCTCGACTATTAATCTGAGTAAAGAAATACATTAAACGTGATGATGGTGTGACCAAAATAAAAAGTGATTATATTAAAATGAAGTGAATGGTATTCTAGATTCGTTTTTTTAATTGCAAACGTTAAATACAAAATCATATTTTTAGAAAAAAGTGTTTTTCAGGTTTAATTGTGATAGCTTGGTTTAACATGTGTGCCATCGCCCAACTCTGGCACACATCAGATTTTTTAGTTAAAGGTGCTTCGCACCAGGCACTAAAAATACCAGGGGAGAGGCTTCGAGCCCCACGACCATTCCCCAAAACAGAAGATTTAGATTAACATATGTTTAATATTTATTTGTGGTGCCAGTATGAACGATTAGGGTTACCTTTCGGTGATAAAAGCTGCAGCATCATTATATGATATTCGACCATTGTGTTGTGGTTAGCCGTTGTGTTTACTTTGGTTCATCTGGGAAACAGACCATAAGTTATCTATGTTATTAATACAAGGAAGCTTTGCAAACGCTTTTTCAGGCGCGTTGTTGGATGAGCGTATTTGGTGCATTGAGCTGCCATGTGTGATGCAGATTTTCTGTGGTTCAGTGAAAAGATCATAACAATTCGGATAAAGCATGTGGTGGTATAAGTCGAAGAATTATTTTTTTTAACGAAAAACAGCGTAAAATTGCGGTTGTCATGAGAAATAATTTTTCGATTGCGATTTCAATTTCCATTTTCGTGGTAAAAAGTACAATTTTTAAACTCAAAATCATAAAAAATTGCTTGGCTATTGAATTTGGTTCATTACGAGAACTCTAAAAACTCAATGGCCAACTAATTTTGTTATGATTTTGAGATAAAAAAATTTTACTTTTTACCACGAAAATTGTTGACTTGGTGCTTGTCAACAGGCGAAATGATTTTACTTCTTTTCAATGCGAAATTAGCTCATTTAGACCATAATTTAATTGGCACAAATTAGGATATTTTAAGCTAAAAATTAACATTTCGTGATTTTTTCTGATATTTTTAGTATTTTTTATATATTTTTCATTGTAATATTTAAGGAATTATGGGAAATTTTGGATTTCGAATAAAAGCAACGTTTGATGTTCAAATGTAAATTTTAAGTGCATTTCTAAAACTACATTTTTTTCGGAATTTTTTGCATATTTTGGATTTTCCGTATCTCAAATACTGGCAAAACTATTAATATTTTAAATTTCCGGGAAAAAACCAAAATCACTTTTTTTGGCCCGTTTTTACACATTTCAATTTTCAATCTGCTCTAAAAACGGTACTATTCGTCCTATCGCAATGCGGTAAACAGAATGTGAATTTGAATTCCCCAATTTTTTTGAATTTTTTGTTGGCCAAATTGAAAAAACTTTAAGTCTAATTAAAAAAAAATCAAAATTGTTATGTCCATTATAATGGACACGTGGTCTGAATGAGTTAGGGAGAAAGAATGAAAAGCTTGGCTCAACTTCTATATCTCACAGCATTTACAGCCGAAGACTTTTGAAGGAGAGCTTGGCTGTCTTTATTTTTTACAAATTTTGGTATTTGCGGGGTACTCTTACAGCTATAGATGGCGAGAAGGTCTTTAAGACTATTAAATAAATAAATAAATTTTATTTAGAGTCTACCCACTCAGTTATATAACTGATTTTCAGTGGGGGACTTTAAATCAAAGCGACCAAGCCAACCCTGCAGGCCCGACGCAATCGAAGAGTGAGCGATAACCAACCAAAGATCGATATTTTTAATCGGAAATATAGCAATCAGTGGTATGGACAGTGCGAACAAATACGCCAGAACAACAAGGTTCAACCCTGAAATTTATTATGTGCTTCGTTGCTAGGACGGCTCCACAGTCACCGTTTACAAACTCCTAAGACAAGAACTGATGGACTTAAGTCCAAATCAGAAGTTAAAAAACTTCTGACTTTAGCGGGAATCGAACCCTGGACCTTCTGCATTGGAAGCAGATACGCTAACCACAAGACCAACGAGCCACACAAATGTATGATTGAACGTAGCGATATTGTCACTGCAAGAGGTCTTGCTCTCAAAACAAACTTTCTAAAAAGTTAAAACCTCAACATTTCTGCGAGTTGACATTGGTGAGTGACTTTTTCAAAGCACTGCCATGTGAAATAGATTTTCAACTCGAACAGGCAGTAGAATAAAAACAAAACAAAAAACGACTTTGTTACTGAAAGTATGTTGTAAACACTGCTGTCACGCCATAATATTGCAGTCTTTATAATTTGAGTAATATTTAGGCAACATGTTTAATTTAATCTGATCTGCTGAAATATGGAGAACAAGACGAAACGTGACCGTGCTGGTAAGACAATAGAACACCAATGCCACTCCGAGAATGAACAACACAAAATGGAACTAGCATCTGCAGCCAGCATCCAGTCACTCCCGGAGGAGTTACTGCTTCACATCTTCACGTACGTGACTGTTGGAGAACTGTGCAATACAGTGGCTAAGGTCTGTACACAGTGGGAGCGTGTACACTTGGATCCCCAGCTGTATCGCCTGCCTAGTGTTTTGAAAAGTTGGTCTTTTATACACTCAATATTCAGCTGTCTGAAACGAGCACGATATGTTGCTTACTCCTATTTTGATGAAGAGTACATAAGGGAAACCATCAAGAAATTTTATGGGATTTATGAGGATGAGTTTAATGAAACTAGCGTCAAGAAGTTTGATAAAGTATTTTATCAACAAGTCATCATAATGTTGGCTCATTTGAGAGTTGTGAAATTTAAGTCCATGCCCACAGTTTCTTGTTCGTTGTCAGATCTCTTGAACTTCTGTAATCAAGTGGAGGAGCTCACTGTGCTACACGATGATTGGCTTGATCCTTTCCACCTAAATAACAACGAGCTTGTAGCAACGTGTGACCAACTATGCGGGACCCTGCGTGTGTTGCATGTGGGTTGTAGGTGGTGGACTGAAGAAGTTGGAAAGGCCCTCAGCAAGTGTACTCATCTAGTGGACTTGGCCTTATTCTCAAAGCCAGACACGGATCTGGGCAAGCCCTCTTCTCAATGTCTCATAGAGATCGCCAACATGTCAAACCTGCGTCGTCTCTGGTTTAAATTCTGTTGGTTATTTAGTACCGTGAAAACTTGGAATTCCATGTTCTCCAACGTTGCTTTAAAAGATCTCACTTCACTTCGCCTTCAACACTGCAATTCCAATGACAGAGTGGCTAGAACGATTGGTGCCAAACTGAAGAACCTAACCGAGTTGTACCTCGAGTCGTGGACTGATGAACACTTTGTTACTTGCGAAGGGTTGGCAGCCATCATTAAGGGATGCAGCAAGCTGACAAGACTTGAGGTTCAATGTGGGGGGCGGCGTTCCATAGTTCCGAGCATCATGTTGATACCAGAGTATCTTCCGGGACTGAAAAAACTTGTTGTGGTTTGCCCACAACTAGCTGGGATCGGTTGGAAGCGTCAACTTAAGAAAGAGATGCCGGACCTTGTCATTAGGGATCAGTTTTATGTATTGAGATAGATGTCCTTTAATCCCATTCACGCTGAGACTTGTCGTCTAGCCTCTAGCTAGATGCTTCGAGGGCCCAGGTGGAAGTAAGAAGTTGCCGTTTGAAATGTAACAAAATATTCTAAATTGATGTGTAACGTAGACAAGTCTGTTGATGAAAAGTAGGAATTTAAAGATTATTCACTTCTTTGATACTAAACCTACCGGTCATGACTGATTCTCTCAGGATCATTTCTTATAAGTTGATTGGAAAGTTGATTTTTTAGGTATGTGCATGATAAATATACAAATGTATAATGAAGTCGCACCTATTTATTTGTATTTTAGTGATGTGAAAAATGAAGAGAGTTAGGCCTAGGGTTTTTCATATATGATTATTTTTTATTAAAATCAACAACAGGAGCTTTCCTTGTCATGAAACTTGAAGTAACGAGCAATTGGATGAGCGAAGCGAAGACTTCAATTTCACTGACCCCCAAAAAATTTAGCTCGGGTGTTTTTTTGTTTGTTTGTTTGTTTGTTTTTTTTGTCTGTTTGTTCGCTCTCTACCGGGCAAACGGCATATGCGATCTTGTTGAAAATTTGAGGGGACCTTCGAAATCTCTGAACTTGACTTGCTACGATTTTGGGTACGATCGAAGAAATATTTCTCATGAATATCGTACTTTTACGATTTTTTTCGAATTTAGCGCGATATTTTCGTGACATTTGGTCCGATTCTGACCAAACGGGTAGGGCTACAACGTTCATATTTCACATGGACATTAAGGTTATGGTGATGTATTGCTTTTTGAAAGAAAAAGTTGAAAAAGTTTGCCAGAATCCATAGAATAAAGGTTTTAATATGAGGTTTTTTAGGTTTATAATAACAATTAACAAGTAACAATAGAAACTTGACAACAATCACCTACAATGCATTCAAAAAGCACTTGCAAAGGAAAAGTGGTCCTACTCAAACTTAAAACTTACAAAAAACCTCATCCTAGTAGTATAAGGTAGTTTACAGTCCTCACAGGTTGCCTCTTTTCATCACTCATAGCATTTGCAGCAAAAATCAGTAATTTCACCATTTTAAGAACCAAGGTCAGGACTGCCCGTTATAATGGCAACTTTAGAGAAACCAACTGAAGGCGTTAGACCGTAGCGGCGTAAAGGTTTAAAAAAACTTGTTGTTGATGAGCGTTGCGAGCGAAGCGAAGATTCCATTCCACTAAACTAAAAAAAATCCGAAATGTATTTTTTTTCCTGATTGTATTTTTGAGTGTTTATTAACTCGATTCCGGCTAAACCAATACTCCAATTGCGATGAAATTATCTGGAGGCCTTCGAAATCTCTGAACTTAGAACTGCCACGTTGTTGAGCGCAACCGAAAAATTATTTCTCGTCAAAATCGCCATTTTACGATTTTTTTACCGATTTTTTAAAAATGTCTTCGACTTATAACACCTACATACTTTATCCGATTGTAATAATTTTTTCACAGATCCTTAATTTTATAAATTAATTATTTCGTGTGAAATTTGAGTTCAATCGAAAAATTATTTCTCATGAAAATCGCAATCATACGATTTGTTTCGTACACCTATATGCTTTATACGATAGTAATGACAACAGAAGCTTATTTTTATAAATTTATATATTCGTGTGAAATTTAAGAACAATTGAAAAATTATTTCTCGTGAAAATCGCAATTTTTACGCTTTTTCTCTTTTTTAAAAATTATCTCATCCAACAACGCGCCTGGAAAAGCGTTTGCGAACCATCCTAGTATGAATAAAATTACATTTAAAATGATGATGGTGTGACCAAAATAAAAAAGTGATTATACTAGGTGACATGTGTTCTTGAGAAATAAATTTTCGATTGCGCTCAAATTTCACACGAATATATTTATTTATAAAATAAAGGTTCTGTGAAAAATCATTGCAATTGGATAAAACATGTAGGTGTTATAAGTCCAAGAATTTTGTTTTAAAATCGAAAAAAAATCGTAAAATTGCGATTTTTGGATGAGCGTAGCGAGCGAAGCGAAGATTCCATTTCACTACACCGGAGAAAAAAACGGAATGTTTTTTTTTTCTTTTTTTCTTTCTTTCTTTTTTTTGTATTTTTGTCTGTTTGTTAAAACGATTCCGGCTAAACCGATACTCCGATTGCGATGAAATTTTATGGAGGTCTTCGAAATCTCTGAACTTAGAACTGCCACGTTTTTGAGCACAATCGGAAAATTATTTCTCATGAAAATCGCAATTCTACGATTTTTTTCGATTTTTTAAAATTTCTTCGACTTACAAAACCTAAATGCTTTGTCCGGTTGTAATTATTTCATCACAGAACCTTAATTTCATGAATTGATATATTCATGTGAAATTTTAGCGTTATGAAAAAACTATTTTTTACGAAAATCGCAATTTTACTTTTTTCGATTTTTTAAATTTCTTCGGCTTATAACACGTACATGCTTTATCCGATTGTAATGATTTTTTCACAGAACCTTAATTTTATGAATTAATATATTCGTGTAAAATTTGTGCGCAATCGAATAATTATTTCTTATGAAAATTTCAATATTACGATTTTTCTTTTTTTTAAATTACGATTAATTAAAAAAAATGAAAATTTTAGTTAATTTTTTATTTAATTTCATTTAATTTTTAAAAAAATTTCAACTCAGTAATGATTTTTTCACAGAACAACAGAAAATCCGCATAACACATGGCAGCTCAATGCACCAATTACGCTCATCCAACAACGCGGCGGGACTTAAGCGTTTTCCTAGTCTTTTGAAATAATTTTTTGATTGCGCTCAAATTTCACACGAATATATTAATTATTTATTCATAAAATTAAGGTTCTGTGAAAACATCATTACAATCGAATAAAGCATGTATAGGTGTTATAAGTCGAAGAAATGTTTTAAAAATCGAAAACAATCTTAAAATTCCTATTTTTATAAGAAATTATTTTTCCGTTGCGCTCAAAAACGTGGCAGTTCTAAGTTCAGAGATTTCGAAGGCATCCAGAAAACTTCATTGCAATTGGCGTATTGAATTAGCCGGAATCGTGGTAAGAAACACACAAACATACAAACAAGAAAAGAGAAAGAAAGAAAAAGAAAGAAAAAAGAAAAACATTCCGGATTTTTTTTCCAGTGAAGTGAAATGGAATCTTCGCTTTGCTCGCTACGCTCATCCAATTAAAATGTAGTGCTTGTCATTATAGATACGTTTATGTAATTGCAAACGTTGAATACAAAATCGAATTTTGAGAAAGACGTGTTTTTCAGGATTAATTTCTGATTTCTTGGTTTAACATATGTTTAGATATTTATTTGTAATACCAGTATGAACGATTAGGGTTACCTTTCGGTGATAAAAGCTGCAGCATCATTATATTATGATATTCGACCATTGTGTGGTGGTTAGCCGTTGTGTTTACTTTGGTTTATCTGGGAATCAGACCATTGGTTAGCTTTGTTATTAAGAAAATGTCTGCAGCAAAGAAAATTATTATGGTCATTATTCTGAGAAATCTAAGGAATGTCTTAAGTGCATTGTCATTTACCTCGAAGCAGTTCTATTTAGAGCAATTTTCAAAATTGACCCCAAACAAACCAAGAGTTTTATTTGCCGTATGCGTGTCTTGTTTTTGTCACGCTACGGTGAAGACTATGATTTAAAGGCAGTTACAGATCTAAACTAGTGCAGCTGAAAGTTTGGGAAATATACTAGACATTAACTTTCACAGATCCATTACAAGTTCCTCCAACACGAATGGGTAACGTTGATACTTATTTTGATGTTATTGGATTTCTTTAAGTATCTTATTGGCTTGCTAAAAACTACATTTGCTAAGGATCAGATCGAAGTATATTAATGTTTATAAAAAATGTCGTCTAAAAGGAAAATCACCCGCTAATTAAAAAATATGTTTCATTCATGCTAACTATAGTTATGAATTTAGAAAGTAACAAAAAAATTATTGGGTCCACCATGACCAGAAAAAAAATTGTAAAACTTGGTAATTTTCGAGCAAGGTCCCATTGGCAAAATCTCCAATGTGAAATAAAATGGGGACGATCGTTATGCCCCGTGACCTTGGAGGATTTTGATTCCCAAAAAATATTGCCATTATTGACGTAATCGACAATTTTTTTTTTTGTAAATCTGATATAATATTATGTTTTATAATTTGGTCAAGTAGTTCGGTCAAAATATGCTGATTACCAGGGAAAAGGGTATGATTTTGGAAAGCATATGTTTGCGTGTTTGAATGTATAATTGTGCACAGTATCAAGATTAAATGTTATAAAGGTCCATTTTTTATTGGTACGATGCTCTAGTATAATAATTGTGTGGAACAAAAAATAAGCAAATCAAAGCCGATTTAAAAATTCCCCAAAACGCCATTTTTTCAATTTCAGGATCAATTTTTTAAAATCTTGTATAGCACAGTTACAAGATATATTTTTTTGAACGATTGCTGAAGTGTAGTATTTAAATGTAGTAAAACATAATTTTTGGTGGTAATAGCCCCTTTAACATTAATCTGTTTTCAATTTCATTAATATATTTTCTTTGATATAATAATGTCATGTTTTATATGTTATATAAAAAAATAAAAACATAAATTGCTGTAAGTCAATACTAGTTTCGTATGATAGCAATTATTATTCATTGATTTATAACATTAATTAAGACAAAATAACAGGATTATCAATCCTTGCTTATTGTAAATTACACTCTATTTTCATCGCATACAGGAACTTATTGCCTGATAAGACAGTTCGGTTTCGTATTACAATTTCAATTGGTTTGGGAGAGTGTATTTTTATGTTTCATTTCATGTAGATATACTATTGGTTTTGTTTCAGTTGGTAGAAACCGTGACTAAATTCCCTCTACAAAACAACATTATACAGATAAATTGAGTTTCAATTAACAAACCAAGCTAGACACTTTTAAATGAGCTAACCAGAATCCACATAACTTAGGAGTCTTAGGTGTCTAATTAACATTCTAATAAAACTTAATTTGTTTTGTTTTTTTGATTGTCGTCTATAGGTAAAGGCAATTTTACATTCATTTCTTATATCTCTACAGCTACAAATTGTACGATAACTAAGAGAAGTACGGTATATTTTCGTACTCGAGATGTAATAACTACTTTTTTTAATCACATTTTACACGGACTTGAATTGAAAGTTAATTAGAGATTAGAGATTGCAGTTCGTTGCTAAAAATGACAATACAGTTTTTTTAAATATGTAATGGAGCAAATCCCGCTTAATTAACATACCGTATGGATCACGTTCTGACCTCCAATTTAAACACAACAAATGTTCATCTTTGGGATGTTGTTTACAAAGAATGAACGCAAGGTGCGATCAGAGGCTCAGAGCAAATTTCAACAATATTTTAAATAATTGACCCCTACACAAGCTTGGGAAATTACTACAAATAGCCTGATAGGGTGTTAAATTTCGGTACGTCACTTTAAAAGAAAGTAAGCACGATTTGGCAAATGTGCTCTGGTCACGCATATACACACATGCTTACTTGTTATTTTGGTGAAAACCATTACCCGATAGGACAAACCATAGAGCTTCCAAGTGATCCAGACTAAATGTCTGCATTATGCGTCAAAGCCTGATTTGCTTGAGCTCATCCAGAAGTATTAAATATAGCATTTACTCAACCATTAATGCAACTGAAATGAGCGTCCGCGAAGTGTCCTAGTTGTATCAGTGCTTTGTTTTAAGACGCTGTTGACTTCTATAGCATGTACATTATGTGATCACCAGGTGGCGTTCTTCTACCTCAACTCCGTGGACACCGGGTTTGAGAAGATTGCCATGACGATCCTGTCCTCCCTGCAAGACGCCGGGATAACCGTCAAGTTCCTGCGGTGGTGGGGGATCCCCTATCACCATGGTTACTCCGAGAACCCGTTCTTCAAGTTCGTCAAGGAGACATTCCGCGACACTCGAAGTATGTACATTCCATGTCTCTTTCTTTACCTAGATTCACTCTGCCAGTGCCAACATTCCAAACTATTACGTTATTAATTGATACTTGCATTTAATTATAAACGAACTTATAAAATATCAACCAATCTATGTTGGTGGTAAACAAATAAGAATGTACATATTATTTGTATATTTTCTAGAATAGTGCAAATAAGTTGGAATTAAAAACATTAAGAAACTATCACATAAAATAAAGTAATGTTATTGTCTCCATTGGACAAAGGTATAATAGGAACGATTTCTCACTTGATCACTTTTGTATCTGTTTCTAAATAATCGAATCAGTTTCTTGCTCACAATGTATAATATACATATGTTTTAAGTATGTTTACGGTAAAAATTCACGCACAGTTTTATAGAAAATAACTTTTAATCCCAACGTTTCAGAAAAACTATGTTTTCATTTTCAAGGGAAGGGTAAACAAAAAATTCAATAAAACAACAACAGCATTATAAAAATAAACAAATGCAACCAAGTGATTTGATTTTAGGTTCACTGCAATTGGATCTTTGTAATTTTCTATGTTTGCAAGGTAGTGTGTTTTTTGTTTCTATTTGTTTATTTTTATAATGCTGTTGTTGTTTTATTGAATTTTTGTTTTACCCTTCCCTTGAAAATGGAAACATAGTTTTTCTGAAACGTTGAAATTAAAAGTTATTTTCTATAAAACTGTGCGTGATTATTTACCGTAAAGATACTTAAAACATTAACCATGGATCACGAAAGCTTAAGACAAAACATATATATATATTTTAGTTGATATTAACTCTATTCTGACGAAGTCTTCCTCTGTATCCATAATATTTCCCAAATTGATCGGTCCAAACCAATGCAACCATGACTATTAAATTATTCTGCCTAATGTTCTTGAAGAGCAATTTTTTAACAACAAATATTATATGCACATGTTGTTTACCAATATCATATTAGCATCTTAAGAGAAAATAATTAGAGTGTTTTCATTAATATTCTGCCAAAGAATCCGTTTACTTAAATGTTATTTAGATGTTATAACGTTAATCTATAGTGAGCAACTGTGAGAAAAAGATAGTTTGATCAGCAAGAGTGCTAGAAAAGCGTCTGCATCATGTCGGCTACATATTGTTCTGTATACGCTTTAATTTAGTAAAATTCAACACCCTTCTTTTATTTTGGCACGAGTTAAACGGTTTGTTAAACAGGACAAAAAATAAAATTAGATAAAACGCGAGTGAGCTCTTTCAAGTAATCTAATTTAAAACAATATTTATTTAATTTTCAACATAAGCCTTCATATCGATTCATGCATCTGTTCAGTGCCTGCGGAATGATTGAGCAAAATATCGCATAGTCACAGTTCCATGAATGAAAGTAATATTATCTTCCCCTATTTTGATCCCTCTCACTGATTGGCTCGCAGTTGAGCCCTAGCCAAATTGCTTACGAGAAGTTCACGAACAAAAACAGCGTAATATCACACATAAACTTTCTACTGGAAAAACGCCAAACAAGTTATCTACAGTAAATGAATACTGCTGTTAGTAAATAATAACAAGGGGATCACAAAAGTCAGACAAATAAAACCTTAGTTTTAACGACAGCATTAAACAAAACAGCAATAAACCAATTTCACTTAAATGTATTAATATTAAATTAACTGGTCTATTTCCTTTAAAAAATAAACTCAAATGATACAACGTGTAATTGTCATCTTAGCTATAACACATTGCAGATTATGTTCTTATATCTTTATTAACATCCAATCAAAAAAATGGAACAACAATTTATACTTAGGCTAATACTGAATATAATATAGTCCTAAATACATAATATTATATTTAAAATAATATACAACATTAAAATATTTTTTATCGTTAATTTTGCGTTATCTTAGCGATATTATTGTTTATCGGGTCTCTTCTTTGAGGGTGCTACTGCCCAAAATAAACTCAATAATTGTTTGTCTGTTTTTTACTAGGGAAACGCCAAAGTCGTTAGACGAGTGAGTGAGCCATGTGTTGAGTACCCGGTAACATTTCTTTTATTAGGCCTCCCTAGCCTATCATAGGCTACAGTGGAGCATTTTGGCCTAAAATATGGCCTAAACTTTTACACAACTCCCGGACCAACAATCTACCATTAAGCAAGACCCGGCAGTCACACGGAATATTCAGTTGAAGACTGCCAACAACAGCAACCTCCGGCACAGTGATTTCCACCAATACCCTATTATTTATACGAATATAATTATCAAACTTAAATGCAAATGTTCCCGGGTACTCACCACATGACTCGCTCACTCGTCTAACTACGACTTTGGCGTTTCCCTAGTCTAGTTGGCTAAGGCGCCCTTGTAGCCGAAATGTGAAAGAAGTGGGTTCAATCCCCTGGTCGGGAAAGATTTTGTAATTTCTAGATTGTATTTCAAAAATAATTAAACATGTTTTAAAATGCATATAACGCAGTGTAGTCCATCATCTGTGGCAATAGGGCCTACTATGGTAAACATAGCCAGTACGAAATACGTGAAAATATTGCAAGGTTAACTCAATCTACGAGCGGAATTTGGGGGTACCTTAACGTCCAACATTCGACTGACCTTGCATGGGCACGGCATTTCACGGCCAGGCGAAAAACAAAACAAAAAATATATTTTCAAAATCTTAAACATTGTCGTTAAAATAATTTCTAAACATTGGAAGTCTATTTTTCAGTTTATCATTTCTTGTAGGTTTAAATCGCAATGAATCTTGCTGATTTTGTTAGCAGTTCTCAATAAACTCGTACCGGATGTCTGTTTAAAATTTCAGCGCAATCTGTTCAGCGATTCGGCTGATTTTCAACGTACACACACGCACACACGCACGCAGAAAAACAATAAGGGCCGTATAAGTCGAATGGAGATCACTACGTTCGCTACACTCACTCGTTCAATTAATCGTCATCAATCATCACTAGAAACGACTAAATTTAACCTAGCCATTCACCTCATATACATAAAAATAACGAAGGCATGGATGATTATTAGACGAGTGAGCGTAGCGAACGTAAGTCTTTCCTAACGCTATACTCGATCGGGCCTTGGCCGTGAGCGTTGTCTGTTAAATGTCTGTTTGTCCGGGCTCATACGGCCGAACGGCCAAATAGATTGAGCTGAAATTTTTAACAGATATCCGTGACCAGGTAACTTAGAACTGCTAACAAAATGAACAATATTCGTTGCGATTTAAGCTCACAAGAAATAAAAATGTGAAAAATTTGAACTTAGATTGCATGTGAAAGTTTGCGATCAGATGAACCAAGTAAATTTGTTTATTATTTTGTTTTCATTATGCATGCCTTCTGTCATTATGTAAATGATGCTAGGCCATTGCTGGCTATCAAGGATACTATTATACACTTCGTTTTTTTTTTTTATTGTGGGAAACCTGTTATAGGGTGCAATTAGCCCCTCTTCAGGTGAACTAGGTATGTGCGGATAGGAAATTGTGAAGGGATGTCCGAGGGCTATTTAAGAGGACTCAATCCCTTGCATTCGCCTTAACGACTGTGGAAAACCTCGGAAAAAACCTTCAGTCAGGATTGCCGGTCTCGACGGGATTCGAACCCGGGACCTCCCGAATCAGAGTCGAGCGCTTAGCGCCCGAGCCAACACTGTCGGTTTACACTTCGTTTGGGCTGGTGATGATCTACAAGAAACAGTGCGACGTATTTTATCTCGCAAACATCAGCTGGTAAGTAGGGTAGTATATTACTTTCCGAAACTAGAATGCGAGCTCTGGTAGTCGTTGTCGGGGACCCCCCATATTCTCTGACGACCTTCCCAACGACGACGACCAGGACAAAACGAACGATGACAAAGACGATGACGACCACGACGCGAGAACCCTCCCTTTTCTTTCACCTTTACCCGCGTGGCTATTTCTGACCAGCACCAGCATGGGATTTTCCTCCCTATATCCTCTAGGCAAGAGTGGTGATTTTGGCCTAGCGGTTGTCGCACCCTTAATCTAAACTTAAACTAAATTGGGACGTATGGGACCAGCCTTTTTTCATAATAGGACGACGACAAACGGTTGACGCACCCTGAAACCAAAAAACTATAAACCACTTTCTCTGTTCGCCTAGACCCAAATATTTTATTTTTTTGGGTTTATTTGGATTAAGGACGCGTCAACCGTTAGGTCATAATGCACGACTCTAGCCTAGGGGATGGGGAGGAGGGGCCCATGCTGGTCAGAACCAGCCATGGGTAAGGGGAGGAAGGGGGATTTCTCACGTCGTGGTCGTCATTGTCTTTGTCATCGTTCATTGTGTCATTGTCACCGTCGTCGGGGAGGTCTTCAAGGGAAGGGGGAGGTGTCCCCGACGACGATTGCCAGAGCTCGCCTCTGGTTTTGGGGAGTAGCTGATGTTTGCGAGGTGGACCTTTTCTCTTGAATCGCCTTTTACGATTAGCAGAGCCATGCTCTGGGCCAATTCTACCCCGAGCCCAGACGGAATCGTCTTTAATTTTTTATACATTGACGCTGGAGGAAGCACTAAGGGTCATACACCGGCCGTTCCATTTAGCCTGGGGTGTAGCCTATCTGTTCAACAAGGGTCTGTGACCACAAATGTTTGTATAAAGATTATAACTAGGGAAACGCCAAAGTCGTTGTTAGACGAGTGAGTGAGCCATGTGTTGTGTACCCGCTAACATTACTTTTCTTCCCCCTACCTTTGACCTCCCTAGCCTATCAACTATCATTGGTTAAAGTGGCGCATTATGGCCGGACAGTTGACGTGCCCTTAAACTTAAAAACTTATAATTACCTAACTTAAATCCAATCAATGTTCACGGATACTCAACACGTGGCTCTCTCACTCGACTAACAACGACTTTGGCGTTTCCCTAGTTTTAAAATTGGTCATTGATGTGCATCTGAAACGCATTCAAATTATACAAAAGTAACACAGACAGCTATAAAAAATGTGATATCGATGATGACAAGAAAATTTAATACACTAGGAAAACGCTTAAGTCCCGTCGCGTTGTTGGATGAGCGTAATTGGTGCATTGAGCTGCCATGTGTTATGCGGATTTTCTGTTGTTCGGTGAAAAAATAATTACTTTGTTGAAGATTTTTTTTAAATTAAATTAAATTAAATTAAAAATTTACTTATATTATTTTTAATTAATCGTAATTTAAACAAAGGAAAAAATCGTAATATTGAAATTTTCATAAGAAATAATTATTCCATTGCGCACAAATTTAATACGAATATATGAATTCATAAAATTAAGGTTCTGTGAAAAAATTATTATAATCGGATAAAGCATGTAGGTGTTATAAGCCGAAGAAATTAAAAAAATCGTAAAATTGCAATTTTCTTGAGAAATAATTTTTCGATTACGCTCAAATTTCACACGAATAGATCAATTCATAAAATTAAGGTTCTGTGAAAAAGTCATTACAATCGGATAAAGCTAGTAGGTGTTATAACTCGAAGAAATTTTTAAAAAATCGAAAAAAATCGTAAAATTGCGATTTTCATGAGAAATAATTTTTCGATTGCGCTCAAAAACGTGGCAGTTCTTAGTTCAGAGATTTCGAAGGCCTCCATAAAATTTCATCGCAATCGGAGTATCGGTTTAGCCGGAATCGTGTTAACAGACAGACAAAAATACAGAAAAAAAAAAACATTCCGGATTTTTTTCTCCAGTGTAGTGAAATGGAATCTTCGCTTCGCTCGCTACGCTCGCTACGCTCATCCAAAAATTATAGAAATGTTTAGATGTTTCTATGTTTCACCGTCCATTGTGATATCATTTTATAAGTCTGCACAACCCGTGGGTTTTCGTGATATCATCCTGAGGCCAGTATCTGATCGATAACACACTTTTAACAGCCTTCTACAGAAGCACATTTTTTAAGCAATCACAAAAAATCTTCATATTTTTATTGAGTTTTATGATTTTGGATTTACGTAAAATCTTAACAATTATTGGTAAATTTCGGACACTTTTTCGCGATAATGTTGTTGGTAAAAACTTCGTAAACTTTGACTAGTAACCATGTCCTTGCTTAAATTGAAAACCATGCAAATCAGTTCTACAAAGTAAACGTTCATCCATTTCTCAATATAAGATTACGTTTATATAGTTCCCTTTCCATTTATTGATTTTTTTTTAATAACAGGGGTGGAATGAAAATATCTGTATTACGTATCATTTTTGGTGTAAATTATTTGAGTGCCAGGGGCGCCATAAAAGTACCCGTTGTAGAAATGTAATTTTAAGTAACAAACTGTCATGGTTAATCTTTCAAAATGGGGCTCCATATTAGTTAGACAGTATAAGATTAGCTTGAGAGAATCACAAACAGAAACTTCCGAGTAACTTTGTTCGGCCCTACTTTCGTCAGCTAGTGACTGTGACTAAGATATAGCTAACCATTCTAACTCTGCGGTGATAATGGTGATAGAACTTCGCTTCTTACAAGCAGTTAAGACGAGCTGGAAGTCGAAGTGGTTTCTTGCTTTCAACCGAACACTTCCTGTGTTTTGTGATGTTGTCGAAAAACCGTCCCGAGACGGAAAACTTTCCCAATTTGTATACCGTATATTACAGGATTAGTAAGTGGGTATATTCTTGTCGCTAAACTAAATTAGACACCCGATAAAATTAAATGCAACGGACATTGAATGCAGTGCTGTTGTTACGATAAGTGATGTCTTCTGGCTGCGGTGCATCGCACCATTGCAATAAAAGTAACAGCTCCCCCCCCCCCAAGCCATCAACCGAACCCCCGCCCCCTACCTCACGACCGCCAAAGTATCCATTCGTTGTTTGTTTTGGTTTGTTCAACTGACTGTGCTAGATCCAAAGTGCCATCAGAATCTCTTACTATACCAGCGACGAACATTTCCAAAAAATTTTAAAAATTTTTTTTTGAGTTTTGAAAAGAAAAAAATTTACCAACTAGGGAAACGCCTTTAAATTTTTTCCCGCCGCGTTGAAAGGGAAAAAAAATAAACCCTTTTTTTTGGGGTAAGTTTGTTTTTTTTGGGTTTGGCATTTTTCCTTTAAAGTGCTTTTTGAAGGGATTTAGGTGATGTTCCCAAGTTTTTTTGTTACTTTTTAATTGTTTTTAAAAAACCTCAAAAAACCATATTAGTCAGGCGGCATACCTAGAAAATACTTCAATTTAGTATAAAAGTGAAATTTGGCATGATGACGGACATACCCTCTGATTTTTAAAGGGAAGGGGGCCCAATCGAAAATTTACCAGGAACCCTCAAAAAAAAGATGGGCGTCCAAACATGGCCGAATTTTTAAAAATTATGGTCAGTTATTCTTTTTTCACTTTACACACGTACTTTAAAACTACTGAATATAAATATGGGGTTAAAATTAACTTTTTTTAATCGAAACCTCTCAAAATTAAAGATGGCCCCAAAAAAAATCAGTTTGTATTTTTAACGGATTTGTTTTAAATTGGGTTTCACACGATATTGACTGCTGATATCATTTTATAAAAGAATGTTTTGTGATTTTAATTGGTCACATAACCTAGAAAAATTTTAAAAAAAGACAAAACAAGATTTTTATGTGTTTATTTACTTATCACTGGAGCCAAAAAACCTAAAAAAACACACTAGTAGTATTTAGAAAACACAAATTTAATGTTGAAACGATATGTTTTTTTATCAGGTTTGGCTACCAGGAAAGTAAAAAATCACTTTAAAAAAATCTTGTTTCGCCTTTTTAAAAATTTTTCTAGGTTATGTGACCAATAAATGTCACAAAACAATTTTTACCTCAAAAGAACTCGCAGCTAAATATCTGAAGAAACCAAAATTCAATAAAAATCCGTTAAAAAATGACAAACTGTTTTTGGCCGCCATTTTTAATTTTGAGAGGTTTCTGAAAAAAAAAGAAAATTTAAACCCTCAAATTTATGTTCAGTACTTGAAAGTTCGTGCGGTAAGGGGAAAAATGAATAGAATAAATTTTTTTTCAAAATTTACGCCATGTTTGGACGCCATCTTTGATTTGGGGGGGGGTTGCTGGGTAAATTTTCGTTTGGGCCCCTTTTCCTTTAAATCATCAGTGGGGGATGTCCATCATCATCCCAAAATTTCATGTTTTTTAACTAAAATTAAGTATTCCTGGATATCTCCAGGTATGCCACCTACTATTTTAAAAAACCCTTAATTTCTGTGGTTTAGGCAAACTTTTTCAATTTTTTTCTTTCAAAAGGTACACATCACCATAAATTTAATGTCCTGTGTTGGCCCCAAGACGATGATCCAAAAAATCGAGGGAAAAAAAAAGAAAAAAAAATCAAACGAGTTTCCCCTTGGCTTCAAACATAGGCTTGTGGAGAGGCGAATTTGCCGTTTGAGCGGGGTGCAAAAGTGGGTGATAAAAGGAAAAAATAAATAGGCTACCTAGTGAGATGTAGATAAAGGGGGACGTAGTGTGAAAGTAAAAATGATATCAACAAAACATACTAATGCACACAAAAAAAAATTTTAAATATCCTTAAAAGCACTGGAACTGTGAGCTAACTAAGCAGGGGTAGGACCACAAGTCGATTGACTGGGCGAATGAAACTGCCGTGGGCGTCTACTGACACGACACCACGACACCATCCTTCCCGGGGCTGGGGTCATGATGCGACGAGGGGCCCCGACAAGGGGTTTTCTTTGATAGAAGAGGTGCGGGCTCAACAAAGAGAAAGGTCTCAGTCTCCCCCCCACCCTGAAAAAACTTATGAATTGAAGAATGGTTTGAGAGGGGCCCAACTTCGAGGTGACGCTAAAATTTTGCTAAAGCGGCGAAACTCACTGGCAAAAAACTGACGGGAAACTTACAACATGTAAAGAGAAGACTGAATCTAGTGGCAGGGGGCCCCCGGGGATAAGACCTGAGAACTTTTAGCTACAGGATCCGCGCAAAATCGGATGACGTAGCCAACCTCGGCGAACCGGTAGGTGGAAAAAACTTCATGAAGTGAACACATGGGTGACGACAACGTGGGCCTTGGCGATAAAACTGCATGGGGTTTCATCTGGAAACTCAACCTAACGGAGGTAGGCTTTGATGGGGGCCCCAAAAATCTGGGGATTTTGAAAAAAAAGGGGGGTCCAACCCCACAAAGGGTGAAGTAGCTTTTCAGATCCCGTAAAACCCACGGGACCCCTGTCAGCTGGGTTTCATTGGACGGAACGTGCCCCCAACGGACGGTGAGGGTCTCCGGATTTCTACGACTCTTTGCCACAAAAACGTTTTCACCCGATAGGAGGTGTACCAGCCATGCGGAACGATAGTTGAGTCCGAGTAAAGTCGATGGCTTTCAGGTGGGGGTTTGAGTGCGGGCAAGGTACTTGGAGAAGAGGGGGCAAGCCAGAGCCGCAGCAGCCGAGCTTTGGAATGGTCAACGTCTTGCTGGACAATTTTGCTACGGCTCGGAAAAGGCAAACGTGAAAGGTGAACCCGAGTTGTGGAGGTACAAGACGGCGGCTTAGCCTTTCTCTAAAGCTTCCAAAACCCAACTATCCGGGGGGCCGCCGTCAGTGGGGGGGAAAGTGACTGGGCAGAAACTTGACGAGTTAAAATACTCGGCGACGGGGGAGTGCAAGGTTTTGAGAGCCGTCGGAGATGGGTGTCCCACTGAGAAAACATCCACAATCCGGGAAAAAGATTTTCATAAAGGGACAAATGGCAGAGAAATCCTAACTGATAAAATATCCTGGCGATGTGGAGAGTGCTGAGCATTCGTCAAATGGCCTTCGAATGGTGAGCACGGAATGAGAAGTCGTCAGTGTGGGGGTCCCCCAATAACCCCCAAAGATCTTGTTTCCCCCTGCTCTTCAGGAGAGAACGAAAGTGGTTTTCCAGATGGTCCTCGGGAAGGGTCGAAGGGCAGCAGGGAGATTGCTGCCCATTACGGGGCTCGAAGCCTCCACTGGAAAGTAACGGTGAGCTTTTCTAAAGAGCGAGAGCCTGAGCGAGGTCCCACGCCTGAGCGATGTCATAATGACGTGTAAACGAATCGCACAAGGGGAAAAGGGGGAAGGGGCCCCCCGTGTTTTCACCTGCTGGTGTAAAATCGTTGGGGAAAGAAAAGCTGATAGGCTAACCCGTAGGTACAGTATTAGCTCGTATTTCCAAGACGCCGGTAGGATTCGGGCGCCAGAAGATGTGCTATGGACACGATCAGCTGTAAATACGAATCTGCCTGTACTTTTGGGGGATGTCAGCACAGTTTCATGGGATGGGTCCTGAATTGATCAGGAACTTGGGAATCTCGCGAATTTGGGACGATTAACAGCTCTGTTTAAGAGAAGCCCCATGCGCGTCCGCCGCAGAGGGTTGAACACGATCGAAGCTTCGTTGACAAACTTGAAGCCTTGTGCACGCAATGGTGTGGAATCACGTATCCTGACGTGACAGCAACCATGTGCTAAGATCCGGTACCCCCGCAGAAACGTGTGATAAGCAAAGTCATGCTCAGGAACGCGCTTTAGGGGACGTTCCAGATGAGAAACTTTAGAAGGGAACTTGCGATTGAAGCCAAAAGGGGACCACTGGGCTTTAATGGGGGGCCCAAGAGTAACGCCCCGCATCGTCCGAGTGTGTGGGCCAGAAGGCTTCACACAGCTGATAATCTGGTTTTTTGAGAAGGGCGCGAAAAACCCCCTCATTTTCCCCGAACATGCGAAAGAAAGATCCCGATGGAGCTAACTGCGAAAATGGGCATGGGGCCTGAGACTCATCCCGATGCCGGAATCGAAACCCAGACACCCATCCGAACAGGGGGTTAAGCGGGGGTTGGCCTCCGAAATAATCGCTGGTCCTACAAGAAAAACCGGATAGAGTCCGTCCCATCAGGAAGTCGATTTTGCTGGAAGATAACCTATGTCGGCCAAAAGAGCCCCCGATAGCGTTCAAAAAACCTCGAAGGGACGGAGGTAGTAGGACGGCGATCTAAAAGGGGAGACAAACGAGTGCCTGAAAGCGGAGGGTGTTTGGGTTTGGGTTCAACCCGGAAAACAAAGTCACGAGCACATTTTCCATGAACCTTTGGGAAACCCCTTGCCCTATCCAGACGTTGAAAAGGGGTGGGTTTTTACCTTCAATCCCGGGCCTTTAACGAGAGAATGAGTTATAGCTGAGACTTGAGACCCAAATCTATGACGGCACGAATAGGTGATGTTTTCCCCCCAGCATACCGAATTAAAGTCTACGGTACCCAACAGGGCGACGTCAAGATGGTTGTAGCGGGTTGGGCTTTTCATCGGATCAACAACGAGTGATGCTGAGTGCTGTGACAAAGTCCAGATGAAAAGTTCGGGTTGACATTCGGATTTTGAATGAAATCCCCAAAAATTTAAAGCGACTAAACGCCTGAGAGTAGCGTCTTGTCGGGCAGCGTTGCTTGAGAAAAATTTTACCATACAAAGGTTTTAGCTCTGGGATAATGGGGGAAGGGGTGATGGCGGCTTTTACTTGCCGGCTTGACAGCCTGAAGCAGGCTTATTTCAATGGGTCATGTGGGTGGCGTTTGCAACGAGCAATGAGTTTGACTCTTTTTGATGACTGCGCCTTAACGGGTCGAACCCGGGTTTTTATCCAGACAGCACAACCAAACGTCCTTGAAGCTTCGTCCAGAACGTGTAAGCTGCGATAAGTCGGATAGAGAACGCAGATGCTTGGCCTCGAAGTTTTTCCCGGGTTTGTGCTCTAATTTGACAAAGAGGAAGAAGGAGAAAGTGCTAAATCAGGAATCTCAAAAGCCTTTGGAGCGTTCACGGGAATTACTGAACTTTCAGAACTGCTGTAACTTAGATACGCTTTATTTCAAGGAGTGAAAACGAGTACCCTTTAAATAATAGCGGCCCAAAAAGCGCTTGTTCTGATAGCGCGACACTAGGCGTCGTGGCAAGAGGATAATTAGCGTTAAATTTTTAAACCTTAAAGCGCCAAGCAGCATCTCGCAAAGAAGAACGCAAAAAGTGGAAGCGTTTTACATTGTTTAATGACCGTTGTCATGAACAAGGGGGCTGAACAGAGATAGAAATTTTGGGCCCCTGAGTCTGCACCTGCAAATTTGGCAATTGAATATTGGGGAGCGTATTAAATTGAGCAAAAACATAGATGGGGATTTCCAGGAATAGCATTGGGATACGCGCGACCATGGCGAGAATTTTCGCGTGCCGAGTAGAGAAGGCTCTCAAAGCTTCTTGACTGCGTCGACAGGAAGAGGTTTACACCCTTTCCCCGAGCTGAAATTAGCAAAAATATTCGCTCTGAACCGCTTCGAAGCAGTTTCCAACTGGTCAAACTTGTCAAACCGCGATCTTGACGAGAAGCTTTCCCCGTCTTGAAGCGCTTTAAAACGCGTCATATGAGCGTTGCACTGGGGCAATATACGCTCTCTTCTAGCTAGAAGCAAGCTACGGCCGTTCCGCTTGGTCCTGTAACCAAAATAAACGGACAATAAAAAAACAGGGGTGACTATTTCAGGCAATTGAAAAAAAAAAAACAAAGAACACAAAAAGGTAAGACAACCCGGTAGTCAGGGCAAAAATAGCGAGTGTATAAAATACACGCGACCGAGAGAAGTAAACAAATCTCGCCCCGCGACAAAAGAACAATAAACTAGATAACCTGCGTATAGTGACTGCAACCCGAGTATACCCCGGTGAAGATTGAATTCGACAAAAACAATGCAGATAATATTTTAATGGTTTGAAAATGGACTGTAAATGAAAAAAAAAAAAAATTATTCGGGACGAGTGGACCAAATGTTGGACCAGACGATGAGCCAAAAAAAACGAGGAAAAAAAAAAGAACAAACACCAACGAGCTACCCTTTGGGTTTCAAGACAGTAGGCTTTGGGGAACGGCGAAATTTCCTTTTTGGCGAGGGGTCGAAATAGGTGATGAAGAAGAAAAATGAAAAGCAGCCAGTGAGATGATAGATAGAAGGGGGGTGATAGTGATGAAAGAAAATAAATGATGATACAAAAACATACGTAAGCACCGAAAAAAGAAATTTAAAAATTTCCTTGAAACATGTGAACTGGTGGTTTGGGGAATTGTCATTAGTAACCACGAAGAATACTTGTTGGCTGTTGCTCTCGGGCAACTAAAAAGCGAATGCACTGTCTAGAACAGACAGCCGTATGAGGTCTGAACGCTATGGCAAACGAATGCAAAAAAGGGAACGGGGAAAAGACCGACTAGGGCAGGTCTACAAGTGAGAAAGAAGAAAGAGGGGTAAGGGGGGTGAAAACTAAAAACACGTGAAACAAAAGGGGGGTAATATGGCGCGAACACCATGTGAAATCTGAAGTTTTAGCCCCACCCGTTTGGTCGAAACGGCCCAATGTGACGAAATTCCCTAAAAATTTAAAAACATATTAAAACCTTTTTTTTCTATATTCTGGCTAAATTTTTTAACTTTTTCTTTCAAAGGTTCTACATCACCATAATCGTAATGTCCCTGTTTAAATATTAAAGTTTTAGCCCTACCGGTTTGGTCAGAAACGGCCAAATGTACGAAAAAAATCGCACTAAAAATCGAAAAAAAAAACTAAAAGTCTATTTTTGAGAAAAAAATTTTTCGATTGTACCCAGAAAAAAATACAATCTAAGTTTAAGAAAACGAAGGTCCCCTCGAATTTTATAAGATCGCTATCTGGTGCCCGGAAACGAGCAAACAAAAAAGACAACAGAAAAAAAAAAAAAAAACCTGAGCTAAATTTTTTTTTTTGGGGGGGGATGAAATTGAAGTCTTCGCTTCACTCCTACGCTCACCAAATTTAAATTTTTAATATTACTTAATATAAAAAAAATTTTTTTTCCCTTGTTTCCTTTTCCATTTTTCATTTATTTTTTTTAATAACAGGGGCGGAATGAAAATATCTGTATTACGTGTTGATAGTTTTTTCTTATCATTTTAGGTGTAAATTATTTGAGTACCAGGGGCGCCATAAAGTACCCGTTGTAGAAATGTTTTTTAAAAACAAACTGTCATGGTTCATCTTTTAAAAAGGGGCCCCCTATTTGTTGACATATAAGTTAGTTAGAAATCACAAACGAAACTTCCCGGGAAAATTTGTTCGGCCCTACTTTTGTCAGCTATACTGTGACTAAGTATCAAACCTTCAACTCTGCGGGGATAATGGTGATAGAACTTTTCTTCTTTCAAGCAGTTAAGACGAGCTGGAAGTGGAAGTGGTTTCTTGCTTTCAACCGAACACTTCCTGTGTTTTGTGATGTTGTCGAAAAACCGTCCCGAGACGGAAAACTTTCCCAATTTGTATACCGTATATTACAGGAGTAGAAAGTGGGTATATTCTTGTCGCTAAACTAAATTAGACACCCGATTAAATTAAATGCAACGGACATTGAATGCAGTGCTGTTGTTACGATAAGTGATGTCTTCTAGCTGCGGTGCATCGCACCATTGCAATAAAAGTAACAGCTCCCCCCCCCTCAAGCCATCAACCGAACCCCCCCCCCACTACCTCACGACCGCAAAAGTATCCACTCGTTGTTTGTTTTGGTTGGTTCAACTGACTGTGCTAGATCCAAAGTGCCATCAGAATCTCTTACTTATACCAAGCCGACGAAAACATTTTCACATAGAAGAAAATTTTCGCGTAAAAAAGTTTTCTCGTGGGTTTTCCAGGCAATCAATTCTTCCGTATCATTCGTCTGGCTGAATTATCATGTTTTCTATGATTTAGGACGACGGTGAAAGGATGAATCGAAGTCGACAGTTAAAGTAGACCTGCCAGACATCACGTGATATTCATTCATTTTGTTTTCGGTTCATTATTCCGAGGGGAAGGGGTAAAGAAGACCTGACACAACCGGATTGACCGAGGCTGGAGGGAGGTTTTCAATACTCAATCGACACATCAAAGAATTATTTGATGTATTTGTTGGTCACCCTTCTTTGTTGACTACATGCGAGTCGCGACTATGCAAAATGTAATCGCACTAAGCTCTGTACATACAAAGCCGATATTTTCACTGTTATATGCCCAATGCCCACTAAAACTGTTTTAACGGAAAATCTTCTATCCAACTTAAAGTCACTACATGACATGGTGCCTTTTCTATCCTTCAATGAAAGTTAATGAAATTATTTATTATGTAGAGTGTATATTCAAATGTTTTTTTTCCTGTTAAAGCTGTAATTCGTTTTTGGTTTACATTTAAACTACAAGAACGGAGTACTTATATACGATACAAACAATATTATATCTTACAGCTGGCTTATTCGTTGAAATAAAAGTTTTTGATCATTATCTGTCCAGTGTACTCTAGAGTCTAGACCACACGCATGTATTAAATTGGTACCTGCCTGATTGTGTTGTGATCGGAAAAATTGTATCTTGGCTAAATTGGGAACAATAATAAATAAATAACAAATCTCGCTAAACTCAGCCACTACACTGATGTAAGTTAATAGTTTTAGGAAGTACTATAGCTAACTATTAAATACGCTTGGGAACCAACAAGTTCAAATCTCCTGTTCCTGTATTAATCACCGAACGTCTCCTATAGCCGAGTTACGGTGAGACACTATGGCGCCATCTACATTATAGATGACTTTATTAACCCTGGTAAATCACCTCCAGAAAAAAATGTTAGCAGCTGCATTGCAATTAATTATACGGAAAGTGTGTGTGCAAGTTATAGGGGAATAATCAACGTACGCCTTCAAGGAAAGCTAATAGTAATAGGTTAATAGCTGGCGTTTCATTAATGCGTTTTAGCCAAGAAAACTCCTGCGAAATCAACCGTTTCTATTAATACACGTGTTTGACATTTTAGCCACATAAATTATGTTGATGTTTTTGAACTCTCCAACGAGCACCTGACCATTCGTCGTGGAGTGAGAAATCAAGCGTTGCGTCTCAATTCCTGTTGACATCACCTATGCAATATTAGCCAGCGATATTTCGTGACGGGGGGCTGGCAGCAAACGGATTGA
Organism: Sweltsa coloradensis; assembly: GCA_024449915.1. Taxonomy (NCBI): domain Eukaryota; kingdom Metazoa; phylum Arthropoda; class Insecta; order Plecoptera; family Chloroperlidae; genus Sweltsa; species Sweltsa coloradensis. The sequence continues at coordinate 254,442 of JAMZAV010000980.1, forward strand.
CGATTTGCAGAACCTTTTAGTATTGTCCTCGGAAGCCAAAGTGGCTGTGATTAAATTAGAATACACTATATTGGTACGGTGAAACACAACTTTATTATTTTTCTATATCTAAAAAGAAAGTAAGAGTCCAATGATGTTATACAACGAGTAGCTTTTACATCCTACAACATATTCATACCTTTTTCAACTACAGATTTAGTTTTAATAAATAAGAATAAGGTAAAGAAAAAAGAAAAGTGTAGACAATGGAAAAGGTTACACTAGTGTATTGGCCTATTACTATATTTCGATTATGCTTCTATAACCATTCACCACAATTCGATTTTTGTCCATTGTTTTTTTTTTTAATTCATGGTTAAGAGGAATCTGTCGCGAAATTATAAAAGTTTATAATGTATCCGCAGTGATTTATTCTTATTTTTCTTAGTATGTTTTTCGGGCTAGGTAACCTTCAAGGTCAAAACTAATTGCAACGAGCTCTGCTAGAGAAATGGCAAATTGGAATAAACTGAAACTTTGTCACGTTCGTTGTTCTTTTTGGACTGTGTAGAAGCCTTTTTTATCGGGAATATTCGGGAATATGCAGTAATACACAAACCGTGACTGGAGACGCCCTTTAGTAGCAGAGCACATGACAAATTGTACAAGTTGTACCAAACAATATTTGTTGGACAAACCGTAGGACTCTTTTTGTACTACCAATCGCTGGTTGGCCATTAATCGCTTGTTTGTGTCGTCGGCCTCAAAAGGCTTGGTTCAGACCTCAGAGCCACTTTAGTTGAAGCTCTTACTAAAAAGTAAAAACAGTGTTTGTATCAGTGTGTGTAGATTCATTTATTTTCCTTGCTATGTTTTGCCTTCAGTCTACGTGGTGCTGGGCTACCATTGTGTGGGCAGCAGTGGCGTAGCTAGTAACTCAAAGGCCCGGGCGCAAGGTTCTCTGATGGGCCTCTGTAGTTGCTGGGCTACACGGGGTCTGGGGCGAAGCCCCAGCCGCCGGAGTCGGAATTTTTTTTGGACCTTATTTGCTCAAGATAGCCTGTAGAGCGATCTGAGACAGGAACCGTCCCAACAACTTTTTTTGAAATACCGGGACAGATCACACAAAAACGGGACGATCTTGTTAAAACTGAGACGTCTGGTTACCCAATGACCCAATGTTTATAATGATGCATACAATGCAAACAACAATAATTAAGTGCCATCTTTGTCCAATGTAAATTAATTTCCAATGTAAATAAAGACATTTTTTATTTTAAAATTATTTTTTATAATATTGTCTAACACATTTAGGATACCCTACATATAGTGGATATTCAGTCTCATTTGTAATTAATATCCCTATAACTGGACACATTGTTATTCGGGGCCTCAGGGGGCCCCCTGAGGGCGCGGTCGCGCCCCTTCGCGCCATGGTTGCTATACGCCCCTGGTGGGCAGACTAAGTATTTCACATGTATGCTGTGTTTTGTCGTCAGTCTACGTGGTGCTGGGCTACCATTGTGTGAACAGACTAAGTATTTCACATATGCTATGTTTTGCCTTCAGTCTACGTGGTGCTGGGCTACCACTACGAGCACCTCGGCCTTGTCGTCGCTATGGAGGAGATGAAACTCTTCGAGCACGGCGAGTACTGGGTGGTGGGCGTCGACATCGAGCAGTACGACAGCAAGGAGCCCACCAAGTACCTCCGAGGTCTCTTGAGGGACAGTCCCGACCTCGTGGCTCAGAGGGCGTTCAGGAACTACCTCGGCGTCGTGGCCTCCGCGCCCGTAGACGTAGAGAACTTCACTGACCTCGTCAACTCTTACATGGAGAAGTCGCCGTTCTTCTACCCGAACCCACTCACGTACATCGGAGGAGTCAAGATGGTAAGTTAACACTAAACTTTTAAAACAATACGATTTTGGTTTGAATTTGCACCTTTTGATAATTTTTTTTAATCGTGGGAAACCTGCCAAGGGTGCAATGTATGTTCTTCTTCAAGTGTCTTAACTAGGTATATTGAAGTTTGAACAATTGTGAAGAGGGCTGTTTAAAAGGACTCAAAAATCTCTTACATTCACATTAACGACCGAGGAAAACTTCAGAATAAAACTTCAGTCAAGATTGATGGTCTCAAAGGTATTTGAACCCAAACCTTCCGAATCAGAGCCAACACTGTCGGTTGCATCTATTGCGTTTGGTTTACTCGCTGAGAACTGAACACTCACAAATGAACAGTTCAACAAGTCTCATTTCTTCTTGCGTTTTTGCGAAATCGTGTTCCTCAAGCAGGAACCATAAAAGCAAGAATGTGTTCGAAACTACTCAGACTTGTCAAACATAGCGTTCTTGCATCGCGTTGTGCATTGACATTCGGTCCGATATTCTAGTTTCATGCAGTTCCGGCTCTCATAATTCCTTCCCTTTCTACCTGGCTGTGTCAACTGTCCCCGTTTATCAGCCACGAGAAGGTCACTCTACGTGTTTTTAAAACTTGTATTTCACATGATGCAAAATAGCAGCAATGCAGCTGTATGAAATTTAATAAATAAATAAATTCTGAACGCCATTTTATAACATGGTGTTTGAATACTAAATGTTTCGTTTTAAAATTGATTCTTTATTGACGGTTAGAACGTGAGAAGTTTAAGTCGGTCGTTATGCGTCATAAATAAATCTTCTGTTCTATGTTGAGCGAGCGTAGCGAGCGTCTCCACTTGACTCTTATGGCTCGAATGTCTGTTTTTAATTTCTTTTTTCTGTTACTGCTTTGGTAAAGGTCGCACCGTTTCTCTGATCGATCTGAAATTTGGCACACATGTACATACCACCTATGTGGGTTGCTGTATAGTTTTTGAACAAAATCCGATCGTTGGTTATAAAAAATAAAAAAATTAAAAAAAAAAAAAGGTTCCGATCGTTATGAAATTTTGCAGGGTCAATAAGTACAACATTCTCTCCTATTTTACAAATTGTTAGCTAAATCGGTCAAGACCTTAAAGACTTATTGGTATGTAACATTATGGGAATGTCGTACTCGGGTCGTGTTGCACGTACCGGTGCTCGCTCAACAACGCGACGGGACTTTAGCGTTTTCCTCATATTATAAATTGTTACTTTTTACTTATCTTTAAAATAAAATATTAAAAGTGGAGAATGTTAGGCTACATGCGGAATATAAGTTGCCATTTGGTATTTATTTCCAGATTTGTTTTCAATGAATCGTAAACATTTTGCAATTTTTGTTGGCGTTCACTTTTATATGGTTGGCTTTACTCCAAACGCCTTATCCAATATATTAAAGGTTGTAATATATCATGTATACAGCTCTTGATCCGCCTACCCTTGGAACACAACCCTGGCGGGATAATAACTAACTTCCGCCTGGTAGTCGTTCTTCCTGGCAAATCTTCTTACGCAGGTTATTCAAGCCGTCAAGCATGGTTATTATTTCACATTGAGAACAGTGGCCTGGAAACACGTGGTAACGGGTTGCAAGGGGAAATCAAAATGTAAGCTGTTTATGTGATATTCTCTATTTTGTGCATAAAGTGAATATACATGCTTCGTCGATCAAATACAGATTTTAATTCTGATACAACCTTTTATCCTCGGTAGCAGATCCTTCATCTACATCCACGACTACAAAGTTTTTGACGATTTTGACATCGGTTTAAATTAAGGAATAAACTAAGGCATGAAGTAGCAATAATTACATTGAAAGGTTTTTTAATTAATTCAAGATGTTGAATAGCAATCGATGAAAACATGTTTAAATTTAATCCTCATTATGAAAAACTTTCATTTCGACTACCACAATATTGATAACCGTTTTTTTAATTCTATGCTAATCTGCAATTTTATACGTACAACATAGATTTGTTCTGAAATACATCTCTCTCTCTCTCTCCTCTCTCTCTCTCTCTCTCTCTCTCTCTCTCTCTCTCTCGCTTTATAACTTCATGTTCTAATTATGTAGTATGATTATAAAATAATTATGTATGTATGTAAACTCCTTAAAGGTTAGATGAAAGATAAGATTTTGCTAGCCTGAATCCCGCCTTTAAATAAAGACCTGAATCAATCAATTAATCAATCTCTCTCTCTCTCTTGGTTTCTGTTAATCATATAGGATTGCCAGCGAATGTAATGAAATACATGCATATTGTGAATCTATACTCGTTGTTTTAAAGTGGAACTATTTAATTGAAGTAAAAACTATCTTGCAAACCTTCAAAATAAATTGAAACATATATTATTATATAGAATATTTCAGTATATTTAGCACATGAAATTCAAAATTGTTTCTAGGCCATTTCATCCATGTGGCAATTACCTTTTTAGATTTGTTTGTATTTTGGAAATCCATGCCTTTTTGATGAATGAATGAAATTGAGTTCTCAATATTTAAATATATTATTAATGAGAGTGTTACGCTAAAGGCAAAGCATCGTTAAGTGATACAGAATCAGGAATATGTCCAACTTCTGAAGATTTAGATAACTAATCCTTCGACACCCATTGTATCGATTAGTCTAGACTCCTTAATTAAATTGGGAAACTAAATATCAATTGCATTAGTGTTAACTAACCGAGTACATTCACATTTGTCAAGACAACGTGTTCCTAGTTGTCGTCGTTGTGTATTTCAATGAGGTAGCTGGGCGATGCGCGGAGTGAGGGGAGGGGAAGGTTATTAGCATTCAGCAGGCAGTGAACACCTCTTTACGTACTGGAGCGAGCATCGTGCATGTATAGCTGCAACATTCTACTTCCAGCGCGATTCAGGTAAATTGAAGTTTAGAAAATCATGTTGACATTCATGTGCTGTATAGTTATAGCAACTTTATGCTCTCCCCGTATTAAATTGACAGCAGCAGAGTAAATATGCAATATACTTTTATTAAAATAAAATGTACACACAACTTTAGAATATAAAGTATGAAAAATCGACATGCCTCAATATTTATTATCTACGAAAGCTTGAAAGTTTTCCACTTTTATGTACTACTGTCCTATTTCGCGACTCGGTGGAAATCATTGTACAGTCTCGAGTCATTTCACTCGTTTCCGTTTCAACATTCACAAGCACGAAAGTTAGTACCAACTGGTATGTATAGCTATTGATCCGCAGGCCATTTACCCTGTCTTGGTTGCATCCTAAGCTACTTTAATTTCACTTGAGGCTATTTTTCCGCTTTTTGATTTTCCTGGCTGTCGTGCTTGTCTTGATCTCGGGCGGAACGGCTGGTGACATCCGCGCTCGACGCTTCATCTATCACATTTCCCGCGAAGCTCTGGCCTCTTTTTAGTTTGGCAGTTGACACTTAACACATATAACCCCGTTAACATCCATCAACCGCTTGTCTTAGGTTGAAGTTATTTTTTAATCTTCTTACTATCTTGAAAAGGGTTGTTCGAATGGAACAGCAGTGTTTATTTGAAGTTGGAGATCGAATAAGTGCTTTCAGAATCTCGATGGGAAATACACTTAACTGTGTCATAATAGCACAATTGGGTCAAACGAAAAGCTCATCATGTTTACTTCCACACTGTACTACTCTATTTTTCAACCGTCTTCCGCATTGTTTGTAGTATGTGGATTCCTTGGCGCCAGAGCTATTCGCACCCCACTTTTTAAGACTAGTTGCTGGGAATTACACAGGGGATTGAGTATTGACCTTTATTATATAGTATCAAGGGGAAACCATAGTGAAACATCCGGGACCAACATATATTTTTATTTTTAGAACATACGTTTATTTTATTTTTTTATTTTTTTTATTTTTAGGTTAGTACTATAGTAAAACTAGCTTCCTAAGAAAATGTGCATTACGAGATTTACAAAAGAAAATACATGAAAATTTATTGTGTGGAAGATAGTTTTAAAGTATAAATTGAGATATTATGATTAATTCAACATTAGTATAGTTTGAGACAGATTGAAACGTTTACGTAAATAACCTATATTTCCTTCTCAAAATTAAAATCACATATTGTTCTAAGCTTTCAATAATTTTCTAAGTTTATAAAAATCCATCCAGAATATTTAACAAAAATCTGTCGTTAACTAGAGGATAATTATATCAAATAAAGAATGTAGTCGACGTGCGACCAACTTGTGGCTAAACTGAAGAATCGCACAAAGTAAGTTGGGACTCTTCTAAATCTCCACTCGCATGCCGCTCGGTTTCCCAAACTTCCCCTAGGAGACTCATAGCCATGGTCACCTGGAAAAAGTTGCTGAATCAATACACAGAAAATTAACTATACATCAACAAAGTTCGGACACATTGTCATAACTTTCTTGGCTGTACCCTAGATGACATTATAATGAAGTGTGAAAGGAGTGGATGTCATGAAATTGTAACGGATTGGCCCCCAAAGTAGGCTACTGTCACAAAACAAACATAATTATGGGTTACTACCAAAGTGCTACACTATGTTGTTCCCAACTTTCACATACAATGGAACGGAAGAGTAAGAAGAATGATAAAGTTTGAGAACTTTTGATGCTGATTAATTACTAGGAAAACGCTTAAGTCCCGCCGCGTTGTTGGATGAGCGTAATTGGTGCATTGAGTTGTTAAGTGTTGCGGATTTTCTGTTGTACTGTGAAAAAATCATTACTTAGTTGATTTTTTTAAATTAATTTAATTAAATTAAAAAAACTTTAATTTTTTTTATTATTATTCGTAATTTAAAAAAGAAAAAAATCGTAAAATTTCGATTTTCATAACAAATAATTTTTCGATTGCGCTCAGATTTCCCCACGAATATATAAATTCATGAAAATAAGGTTCTGTGAAAATATCATTACGATCGGATAAAGCATGTAGGTGCTATAAGCCAAATAAATTTGAAAATCAAATAAATTCCAAAAATTTGCGATTTTTTAAAGAAATTTATCTTTCGATAACCCCTCAAAATTCACACGAATATATCAATTCATAAAATAAAGGTTGTGTGAAAAATTATTACAATCGGACAAAGCATGCAGGTGTTATAAATCGAAGAATTTGTTAAAAATCGAAAAAAAATCTAAAATGCGTTTTTCATGAGAAAAAATTTTTCGATCGATTTTCCCCCGTGCGTTCTTCGTTCAGAGATTTCAAGACCTCCTAAAATTTTCATCGAAATTTGGAGTTTTGGTTTAGCCGGAAATCGTGTTCACAGACACACAAAAATACAAAAAAAAAAAAAAAAAAAAAAAACATTCCGGATTTTTTTCTCCAGTGTAGCGAAATGGAATCTTTCGCTTCGCTCGCTACGTTTCGCTACGCTCATCCAATAAAGTTAATGACACGTTTTGCTTGGAAGTCATTGAGTTTTATTTTATTTATTATATTGGAAAACCAGCCCGGGGAAAGTTATTCAGATCAATACTTGAGGATAGTAAGTGAGCAGAGATTCAAGTTCAAGGGAATATCAATTTTTAAAATCGTGGTGAACCTGCCGAGGGTGCAACTAATGCCCTTCTTCAGGTGTCTAACTAGGTTGTGAAGGGATGTCCGAGAGCTCTTTAAGAAGACTCAATCCCTTGCATTCGCATTAACGACCGAGGAAAATCTCGAAAAAACTTACCTCCCGAATTAGCTAGATACAAATATAATTTCTAAAGAATGCATTAAAGACCGGTAAAGACGTCTAAAAAGTAAGTAGAATGTAAGAGGGGCTTAATAAAAGAGCGGATTATTTTTTTGAATTTTTTTTTGACGGGATATAACCTCAGAATCAACAATTATATTCAAATTACTGGAATCAGTTGTTAAAAGTTCAAATTGGATTTTGAGCAGCGGTTTTTTGTATGTTGTTTCTACACTCCTTTATCTACAACCTAAATATAAGGATTATTGGTTTATATGGTTTCAGGCGTTGCACGATTTTTTTCGTTTAACAGTACAAAATTTGAAATTGTACTGGCAGGCGAAAAAAAATTGAAAAATCCCAATAGCCACTTTTATAAATCCCTAACATTCGCCAGTTCGTAGACTCCGAATAATAGTCGCCGTATCATTCAAATCTATAATACAGCAACAATTCAGAAGTAAATCAGTTCTTTGCTAAGGTCTAGTTGGATAATGCGTCTATTCGGAAAGTTTGAGACCCGGGTTCAAACCCCGGCCGTGAAAGATTTTGTAATTTCTGGATTGTATTTAAAATATCCAAGAATCATTATAAATAATCACCACACACGCCGTATGACTGTAGTGTAGTGTTCGTTGTGTTCTTTCATTAAATTCACTCAGTTAATTGGATGAGCGAAGCGAAGACTTCAATTTCACTGACCCCCCTAAAAAATTTAGCTCGGGTGTTTTTTTGTTTTTTTGTTTTTGTTTTGTTTTTGTTTTTTCGTTTTTCTGTCTGTTTGTTCGCTCTCTACCGGCAAACGGCATATGCGATCTTGATGAAAATTTGACACGACCTTCGTTTTCTCTGAACTTAGACTTGCCACGTTTTTTGGGTACAATCGAAGAAATATTTCTCATGAATATCGTACTTTTACGATTTTTTTCGATTTTAGTGCGATATTTTCGTGCCATTTGGGCCAATTCTGATCAAACGGGTGGGGCTACAACGTTCATATTTCACATGGACATTAAGGTTTATGGTGATGTATTGCTTTCTGATATAAAAGTTGAAAAAGTTAGCCAGAATCGAGAGAAATAAAGCTTTTAATATACGTTTTTTACTTCTGTGCGATATTTTCGTGCCATTTGGCCAATTCTGACCAAAACGGGTGGGGCTACAACGTTCATATTATAACATGAACATTAAGGTTATGGTGATGTAGTACCTTTTGAAAGAAAATGTTGAAACAGTTAGCCAGAATCCATAGAAATATAGCTTTTAATGTAAGATTTTACGTTAAATAATAACAAACTAACAAGAAACAATAGAAACTTTACAACAATCACCTACAATGCGTCGGCAGAAAAACAAAGCACTTGCAAAAGTAAAGATATCCCACGCAAACTAAAAACTTTAAAAAAACTTATCCATCAACGCGGCGGGACTTTAGCGTTTTCCTAGTTGTAGAAAAGTGCGCGGCGTCTACAGTTTGACTATAGGCCTACCAGCCTACTAGGTCAGGTCTAGGCTCTTACGCATGTACCAACACACGCACATCCCTCAAGTCATCAAAGCTTTGATTACGCCAGGTTATGCACGTACTTCATAATTGAACTAACTTGATTGCTTGTGTTGACAGCTTGTCATGAAGTTAACTGACTCGGTGGTTACTGGGGCAATCCTTTGAACTTCTAAATATATTAAACCGCTTGATCAAAGGGAATGTTCGTTCGATCATATATTTTGGGAAATTCGTTGTAAAACTTTCTACTTTACATAATAATGCAACCACCACATACTAAATTTTTAAGCATTCAAACATCAGGCATGTAGGTTTTGAGTGAGTGTTCTGTGTGACCTCGTCTATGGGACCATTAAGTTTTTAATAAGATCAAAATACTTGTGTTGTTTTAGGTGACGAATAATTATTTGATATATTATCAGTCCTCAAATTTTAAGCTCAATAGTTCAAAACGTCGCTCCAGTTACATTGCCATGTAAGTAAATGACGTGTGTCGAAGTAAAATAATTTTACCCTCCTTAAATTCCTATCATTGTTCATCTTTATATTAATTGATCGCTGATTGTTAGACATAGGACACACTGGGACACCGATGTCTGATTTAAGAAATGCACTGGTCTGAATTCATTAATAGTGTTGAATTAAAACAAAGCCAAATACACGATGCAATCAAACGGACAAGTATGAGAGTGTCAACACTGGGTCACTGCGGTGTTTGGACGAGCAATGTCTCGACTTAAAAACCAATGCATTTCTTATGAAGGACACCGGTGGTAGCCAATTGTGAAACAAAACCGAGAAAGAATGTGAACAATTGTGTAATTCTACCTTACTTAATCACTTGTTTATGTTTTAGATCCGAGCCGAGGCTGCCTATCTGTACGACGCCGTGCATCTGTACGCTCGCGCCATCTTGGATGTCCTTGATCGGGGAGGGAATCCCCACAACGGAAGCGCCATCATCGGCTGTATCAAGGGTAGACACTACCAGAGCGCCATGGGGTGAGTTTTGAGTAGCGTTACAACTCTAGCGATGTAGAGGGGTGGGGAGGAGAAATCATCACCACAAGATTCTACATTATAGTGACCTCGCGTCTTTATTGTGGTCGGGGACAGAGGGTGGCTAACCGCAATCTACTCTGCTAGAAACTGGGTCTGTATTGAGTTGATGGCTTCTAGAATCTAGAGCTCGATGCAGGTTGCAAGTTATCGTATCACCATCTCACAGAGAACTTCTCCGAGAAATATGACTCGATGTAAGAGGGCCTTTAATAAGGTCAAAATGCTTTTAATTCGTTTTTTTTAGGGCGGGGAGGTTTATTGGAGGACACAACCTCGCTATCGCTATTTCTTTTCGTTTTTCTTTTTTAATGTTTTTTTCTTTCTTTTTTTCTTTTTCTTTCTTTTTTTCCTTCCTTCTTTCTTTTTCTTATCTTTTCTTTCTTTTTCCTTTCTCTTTTCTTTTTTTTCTACACCTTTCTTATATTAGATTAATTAATTAATTGCATTTAATATCATTTTTAATTTGTTATAAAAAAAATTGTGTTTTAATGCATTTTTTGTTGTAATGTAATGTAATGTTTCAAATATTTACTAAAACTGTAGTTCATTGTTGTGTCTGCATCTATGTTATTAGATTTATTTAGTTGTCCTCCTTTGTAAATCAGGTTTATAACTGAATAGGATAGACGTTAAATAAATAAATAAATAAAAATAAAATAGACTATGTAACAATTTTTGGACCATACTGTAGCCAGTCCAGCTCGTACAAAATTATATTTTAAAAACATAGTTTTATAATATATAGGTTGATGACAATGGTGTGTTGAACAATATAACACAAATCTAGATTCAAAACTTAATTTTACGCTTGGGGGACTGGCTTTTTACAGTATTGTCAACGAATGTTAGTGATAGTTTAAATTGTTCCGCTCGAAAACTAAAAGTCAAAACATGTTTTTTTTTATAGCCTCTCTTTCATTCAGGTATGTTTTCAATCATCTTTTTCGGACTTGATCCGTCCACTTGATCGGTCCGAAAGCGATACAATAATTGCCCCAAAAGTTTGTTGGTATAGCTTTGGGTGACAAGCCAACTTGTGTGATATTTATGTGTGGGATGTTGTACGTGTTGTCGGGGACAGAAAAATAAATAAAATCCATATTCGATATTTTTAATCGAAAAGGCTATTTTGCATTGCAAGATTGTGTTCATTTTATGTAGAATGTCAATTCCTTAGCTCCACAAGTTACCCCAATTACACCTGTTGAAAGCGTATCAAGACAAGTTCTGAGAAGTTGGCTTTGAAGTTGACAGCTTGGTTAGTATTAAGTTTCAACTTCGAAGTAGAACTTGATTAACAACAGAGACTAGCAGTAAATGCCAACCGATCCAATATCCTCGTTGAAGTTTCGTGGAATATGTTGTTTAATATCGAAGCCGCGCTACATATAATGAATTTCTTTCTTATTTGAAGTACTCCAACAGGAATTTCCATATTCCTTCAATTTAATTTAAATTACTTCCATATCAAAGAATATAGAATATGCTAGATATTACGATTTTGCTTATCGAAGTATACAAGGATTTGTTTAATAAGCTTATATTATTTTGAAAAACTTAATTATATTTTAAATTACTTTTTTAAATCTACTCCAAAACAAGTAGCATATTGTGTTATACATCTATTTGACATGCAAGTCCTTCTTACATTTAAAAAATAAAATAATGTGTGTTGTTTCTATTGGTGTTATGAAAAACAAACAAAACAATCACATTATTCAAAGGTTGCATTTTGAGATAAGTGGATATAACCATGAACCATCAACCACACATTCAGTGTTTCGCAGCTGAATATTCAAGACACCCCTGCAGTAGCAATGACATGTTGTGGCCTATAACAGTACATTGTCTAGGGGGACTCTAGGATAGTCACAGCAAATTGGTCTTAATGCTGAATGAGGGATAATGGTTATGATGGGGGCGTGGCTGCGTGCGCGTTTGTGTATTTGTGACGTTCTTATTCCCAAACGCACGGTCTGAGAAAAATTTGGGTTATAGGCCCTATATTTCATATTTTTCTGTTTAAAATTCAAGTGAAATTCATTGATACTCTGCTTTACTATTTCAGTATTATAAAATAATGTAATTTTGACTGCAATTAAAATTGCGTACTATCGACTTCTGTACTAATTACAATGTAGTAAATTTTTGTGATTAAATTAACGCACATTTAGAATAGTATTTTGCGTGCAACGGTTTATTGTTAGAGTAAATTATCAGATATAATATGTTATAATATTTTAACACTCAGTTCCATACATAGATTATTTCATTTTGTCATTAAAACTATTCATTATGTGTTAAAACAAGAGTATCTGTAATTCTGTATCATTATGAGTCGATGTTATCTTACAGTATACAGACTAAATTAATTTAGTCTCGTCTATTTTATTCCCCGAATATCTCTGCAGATTAAGGGCGCTGTAAAACCGGTGACATTAACATCACGTGGCACTACTGTCTCTTCCATTAGCCCGACAATGACTTTGGTAAGGTTTTACCATGTTCGTTCGTAACGAGGAAATAGGATTAAATACTAGTCCAAGTTACACCCTAGAAGGAATCTCGTGTCGGGGAAATCTGCGAGACGAGTTAACAGTTGTAAAGTTAGCACCACTGTTCATTAAAGAAGCGTTACTAATAATCATTAGTCAATGCATAGTAGATAATAGTAGTAGTAATATATAGAAATAAGAAAGCATTTTCGTTGGTATCTTCCTAAAAAAGTTTCATTATTTTGAATACAACTTGTTGATTATAATGGGCAGTATATTGTTGGGCTTCATTTTCAAACACAATAACGTGTGAATGCCTATCAGTTCTTAGATTAATTCATGTTCCGGCGAGATTATTGTTAGAGTTAAGTTGGGTTTATGTAAATCAGGTAGTCGATAGTCGGCAGTTAGTAAGAACAATGAGTATCAGTAATCGGAGTGTGTAGGTTTACGTACAGACTGATTTAGAACTAGACCTAATCTGTTACCGACCAATAGGAACGTCCGTTGAAAGTAACATAACCTCAAAAGCAAGCAAGCACAAATGCGCACCAAACCACTCGTGTCACGTGACCTCTCCTGATTGGTTGAATACCGACCGAGTCATGTATAAGGAATGAATATTGACCACCTCTTGCCGAGAGTCGTCTTACATTATGTAATAAACGATAGGCAGAACAGAATAGGGCGACTACCGAAACCGACTACCGACTGCCGATACCAAATTCGCCATGGAGGTAGCATGATATTCTCTGATTCAACAGTGTTTGTCGCAGGTATATCTTATTATAGGCGTGATTGTAAAGCTTATAATCTGCACATATTTGGATCTCTAAATAATTCATGTGAATCTTGAAACCTGACCATAACATGTTTATGAATGTGAATGGTAGAAATAGAGCGTAAAAGCTGCCAATGCTCGTTGAGACGCCAATTACGTGATATCATGTGAATAACGAAAAATAAATAAACTCAGCTATGTATGCCACAGTGGAAGTAATAAACCTTAAAATGAGATTTTATTTTTGCTGATGGATGCGTTAATTAAATTTTGTATTTACATTTCAGTTTAATTAAACGTACAACTGTCCAACAGATCCGCGAAACAGCGAATGTAATTACTTGTTTGAGCGCGAGAGCTATCTCGTTGTGTTTACATCCAGTCTTCGGCTGATCCGTTCAAAACGATGATTTACAGAAAGAAATAAAACCAAGCGACGAGCAGAAAAACAAAATTGACTTAATTTCATTCCATTTAACTAAGGGCAATGCAATCAGTGGCTATTGTACTTTATAGAAAATCAATGCAATTAAAGGTTATATGATTACAGTTGCAAAATCACGAGTTCTACGAGTGAGGCTTTGATTAGTTCGGGTGTCAATCCACGTTGTGTACGGAAGATTCCAGCTGAGCCAGCATTTGCATGCCGTTGATTAACCAACCGTAGGGCCAACCCAAGAAGACGTCGAGACGCAGAATGTTTGAGAGAGAGAGCTCACATTCATTAATGCTCTCGTTACTAATTGCTCAACTTTGTTTATTACAGTTAGACAAGTGTGGCTCTACTCTCGACGCAGCCCTCAGCTAACTGATTAAGAAAGGGAATAATGGAGCACGTCGAGCGTATTTATTTCAACCAATCACGATAGACGTGACGCGATTATCTAACCACGATATTAGTTCTAGAAGAAGGTTCTAAGAGTCTTCAAGGATTATTTAATTACTTTGTGAGTTGAAGGTGCAGTGGTGTTGACGGATGAAGGAGTGGGCATTAGTGCGAGGGAATTAAGATGTCGCAAATGTGCAAACATTTTCAACTTTACCGTGCGGGCGAAACTGTAATCTGATATGTATAGACGCAGTTTAATATGTATAAATCTGTGACAATTGTTTACAATGTGTGAAAATTTGTAATGGTAAGATGTAGAGTAAGGCAAAGTGGAAGTGTGATACATTGAAACTGTTCAAGAGAATAAATTAAAATTTGTGAATTGAAAGTTTTTATAACTATAATGGGAAATGTATTGAGAAAATGTAAATCTAGAAAATCTTAACATTTAACCTACTACAGCATACTTATTTAAGTATGCATTTTTGTTTTGGCATTTTATTTTTATTTTGGTTTTATGATAGACTTCCTGCTGTGATGGGTAAGGATTTTACAAATAAATATGGAGACTCTAAAAAGTTTTAAATCGTTGATTTAAATTTTGAGTTTTAAATTTTGAATTTAAATATTTGCTCTATTTATTGTTAGCCAGCTATTTCACATCCTAATTACATTTACTGTTTTAGTCGTCGACCATCTCAAGTCAATTACAAGTAAACACTTAAAATAAATCCTACTTCTTTATGTATTTGTGAATGTGTATCTCCATCCGCAACGATAGTGTTTGAATAAGTACACAAAGGCGAGCATAATAATTACGTACCACCTCGTTCCATGTCGCAGTGAGCTTGGTGCGTGAGAGTAAAAGCTTTTAGCCAATACAAACTTGGAACAATTAGCGAGTTTTTTTTAACGTGTGAACTGTGGAGTGAGGTTATTAATGATAGAAAATTTCTAATGACAGAGACGTGCGGATATGATGGAAAAGTGATTTGTGTTTATAAAAAGTTCTCGCCGTTTGAAGCTATAATATTATTCGTCTGCATTTTACAATATGCAGACGAACTTTGTATCGTAAGTAAACAATATTCTTGTTGCAGCTTTTATGGTCGAGAAACCTCCTTCAAACCCTATAAAAAAAAATACAAAATCTATTTCGATTATAGCGTGTATCGTTCGTTTGGCATAACACAGTAAGCTGCTCTATACAGCCTACAGGTTCACTATTTTTTGTGGGAACAAATAACCTATATTTCCCGAAATTTCGGGTTGGGTCGGGAATTTGAAGGCTTGCCTGATATTCAAATGTGTTACCCGATTTTCGTGTAACAACGAAAAAATATTTTGTTTGGGGATGGTGGAGGTGCCGGTCCAGAATTTAAAAAAAGTTTTGGTGGAGGTGCCGGTCCAGACAATGCAAAATACTATTCAATGAAAATCCAGACAATAGAAAACGAAGTGGTGAAATTTAAAATAAGAGATTCTTCACAAGTAAAATTCATTATCCACTTTAACATGCAGGCCCTAGTAGCACACGGAAGTTTAGTTTATCCATGGCCCATGACCGTCGCGCCATGCCATGGCAAAATTGCAAGGGCCATACAAGAACCATGCACGATCATGACTAGTTGGGCATGGTTATTGCTAGGCCCATTAACGAGTTGCCACGGAATGGATTTAGGTAAAAGGTTGACACATGGCCCATGCATGATGCACCACACGGCAGGGACAGTGGCCATGGCAACCACCTGGCACATAAACGAAGCGCCACAGCCCGGCTAGTAGACATGGAAATCACATGGCACATACACGACGCGCCACAGCCCGGGCTAGTAGAGCATGGAAATCACATGGCACATACACGACGCGCCACAGCCCGGCTAGTAGAGCATGGCAATCACATGGCACATACACGACGCGCCACAGCCCGGCCAATAGTGCATGGCGGCAATCACATGGCACATACACGACGCGCCACGGCCCGGCTAGTAGAGCAAGGCAATCACATGGCACATACACGACGTGCCACAGTCTGGTTAGTGTTGCATGGCAATCGCATGCACTTACACGACGCGCCTCAGTGTGGCTAGTGGTGCATGGCAACCATCTGGCGCATAGACGATGTGCCACAGCCTGGCTTATAGAGCATGGCAATCACGTGGCACATACACGACGTGCCACAGCTTATCGATCGATAGTGGCGCTATCTCTATTGCATTAGAGAAAATATTCACTAAATAATTACAATAATGTATTTGTTGCCTCCATTAATTATTATTGTTAGCTAAGCTTGTATACACACGGTGCGTAATTTTCGGGTTAATATTTTTCTGTTACAATATAAAGCATAGAATTCATACTGCAATCTCTGTAAGTTTGAAACCAAGTTAGCACGTACGTGCACCTTCTACACTTGATTTTGTTGGTCTTGATACTTAGAAAAATTTTCAGTACTCTGGTCTCTCTTCTCTGAGGAGAATCAATAAGAGTCTTTTTTTACCTCAGTACATTTGCTCCATACATGACAATTAAGGGTGTCAGGGGTATTATCGTACATTTGCGCCACGCATGGCAAGCTCCATGGGCAGTACCACGCTAACCATGCAAGTGCCATGTTTAAAAGTCATCCAAGAAAATTGATTGTACTCGCGGCCAAAACGTTGCATGGCCCATCGACGAATGTCGGGCATGGCCCATGCGCGATCAACGTGCATGGCCCGTGCGCGATTACCACGCGTTTTAATGAAAAGTAGGCATGGGTATTTTACGCTTACCATGCATGTGCCATGTTTAAAAGTCGTCCATGGGTTTTGGTTGTACTCGCGGCCAAAACGTTGCATGGCCCATGGACGAGAGTAGGACATGGCCCATGCGCGACTTTCACGCATGGTACTGACAAGTACGAGTACCTTGTGTCCTGCATGGCTAATTGGCGCTAGCCCATGGGAAGTGCCATGTTTAAAAACCATCGATGGGTTTTGGTTGGACTCGCGGCCAAAACGTTGCATGGCCCATCTACGAGTGTTGGGCATGGCCCATGCGCGGACGTTAAGATAATCGTCCATGGCCCATGCATGGCACCCTTTAAAGGTGTGCTACTAGAGGGGTATTATTATAACGGTCGTATTTACCATAGATGACCAGAACCGACTGTCAAAACATCTACCCAGACAGTACAAATGTGTTAGATTTTTCAAACACAACGGTATTATATAATATATTCAAGCACGTTTTGGTAACGTTTGGTATTAAATTTCAAAGATTCTTCTTGGTTTGCATGAAACGTGAATGAGTGACTTTGACGTCATGATCCTCTGTCAACTATTGCGCCGAGCTTTAATGACGACGTATACTGTAACACTGAACGTGCTTTCTATCTAGGACTGCTAGTGAGCTCATTGAGCTCACGTCTGGCTCAGAGTTCGTGATGAAGTCTGGTTTCCAGGAAGGGATTTATAATTATTTTTCTGAAAAAGAAAAGTATGTTTTGTGAATGTTAAAAAACACTCGTTATTTTCTGACTAACAAAAAAATCTTCATCCGCATTGTACAGTACTGTGAATATTTTCAAAGTAATCTGTTGACTGTTTATGTCATGAAATACACTAAACTAAACTAATATCGATAGGGGTAGGCTAGCTAAATCACGCATTGCACGCCTAGCTAGTTCATGAGGTCGTCGGATCGATGCCCGCCCCATCAATCCTGACTGGAGATGGTTTTGATTTGTTTACAGTTAAACTGTATTATGATGAGTACTGTAAAAGAGCTCGATTATTCCAGCTAAACTTTACCACATAACGTTGAACCTAGTCAATCAATTCAAGAGCATGTAGGTGTTATGTCGAAGAAGTTTTAAAAATCAAAAAAATCGGAAAATTGCAATTTTCATAAGAAGTATTATTTCGTTTGCGCTCAAATTTTACACGAATATATAAATTCATAAAATTTAAAGTTCTGTGAAAAAATCATTACAATCGGATAAAGCATGTAGGTGTTATAAGTCGAAGAAATGTTTAAAAAAAGAAAAAAAAGTAAAATTGCGATTTTCATGAGAAATAATTGTTCGCTTGCCTCAAATTTCACACGAATATCTTAATTCATAAAATTAAGGTTCTGCGAAAAAATGGTAACAATCGAATAAAGTATGTAAGTGTTATAAGTCGATGAAATGTTTTAAAAAATCGAACAATAATCGTAAAATTGCGATTTTCATGAGTATATAATTTTTCGATTGAGCTCAAAAACGTGGCAGTTCTCAGTTCAGAGATTTCGAAGGTCTCCAGAAAATTTCATCGCAATTGGAGTATCGGTCTATCCGGAATCGTGTTAACAGACACACAAAAATACAAAAAAACATTCCGGATTTTTTTCTCCAATGTAGTAGAATGGAATCTTCGCATCGCTCGCTACGCTCATCCAAATATATTCGTGTAAAATTTGAGCGATAACGAAAAATTATTTCCCGTGAAAATCGCAATTTTACGCTCTTTTGTTTTTAAACAACGCGCCTGAAAAAGCGTTTGCGAAGCTTCCTTGTTTAGAATTTACTTAGAATTTACATTTATTAAGAAAACGTTTGGCAACATTTATGATCATAGAATTATGTGGGTGTATATCCTTGCTCTACAGTTTTGAAAATGATCTCATTAATTAAACAGATACATTCAAACTTCAACAAGAAGTATTTAAAGTTGTATGAATGTTATGGTGGTGTATGGTGGTTGTATGGTATTGGTATGTTTGTACGGTTTTACTCTTATTCTCTGTTATCTCTTGCTAAATTAACAAACAAAGATGGGAGATTTTTCAATTCAACACAATTTACATTGAGAATAATTATAGCTTGGACAACGCGCCATTTCAAGATTAAACTGAAAAAAACAACATTAAAACTTCTGGTGACATAACACTTGCCAGACTTGGCGAGAGAACGCACCCTTAATTGGTCGTAAGCAGCCCGCTATGACCACATAAAGACGCGCGTACACAATAATACCGGATATTTTTATTGGAGTTGACTGTTTGTTTTATACACAGCAAAAGTTATTTAGATGCAATCTGTACGTAGAAAAGAATTGAGATTTTATTGTTTTGAATGCATTAGGAGTATTACTTTTAGGTTGGAGACTGAAACGGTTTGGATATGATATAGGCTTACAAGTTAAATTGAGACAATAATTTTGTTTGTTTGGTGTTAGTTTTTCACTTTAAAGGATTTTTAATGCTGATGGTATTTACATAATAATGGAGGACAGCGGCAGGCTTTATACAGCAACTGATTACTGAACCTTCGTCCCTAGGGGCTGAACGCTTTTTAGCTTCGTATTTGCGTTATTGTTACATCTAAACGGAAGCATATTGTTTACTATTTCACTTAGATTCGTGTCGCTTATTAGGACATGTTGCATAATATTATTGTCATACTGTTCTAAAAACTAAATATTTACATTGTCAAGATATTAAGTATTAACGATTTATTTAACTCGCCACAAAAACTTGTTTACCAAGGACGACACTTGATTGGAGGATTGGATTCTTTGTTTTAGATAATAATCATTCTGTATGAATAAACGGGAATGTGTTTATGACTTCTTTTTTGGGTAGACCGAGTAATTGTTAGCAAATAAATACTATTTTGCCTTGAAACTTGTCATTCGACACAAATATGGTATAGATAAATAGAAAATGTTTTGTGTGAGATACAGTCATAGTGCATATATACGGTAATGGTGGTTTGTTGCAGGTACATCGTGTACATAGACGAGAACGGCGACGCGGAGGGCAACTACACCCTCGTCTCCCGCCAGGAACATCCCCTAAGCCGGGGCGAATACGGACTCTATCCCACAGGAGTGTTCACCCGACGAGAGAACGGGAGTCGCATCCCGGTGAGTATGTCCTTATAAACCCGGGTATGAACTCTATGATAAATGTCTTCTTTTTAAAATCTGATTAAAAGGTCATTGGTCTCTTATTGAGCTGTGGAAATTGAACTTTTGCTTAGTGATGCTTTGGATGTGTTTTCTTGTAATTCGTAACACGAAATGTAATCAATCATTCTGTTTACGTGTTTTGATTATTTCTGCCTACTTTGTTTAGCACGCGATGGGTTATTAAATGAAGTTATTTATTGACTTTACTAAATGCGAAATGTATTATTGTCATATTATTGCTAACCGCCATGATACATCGAAGAGTCTATGACAGTTAATGCCAACTGTATCGTCCACATAAAAGCAATCAATGTTGATGAATTGTTATACACGTGGTGTCACTACAGAATACCGGCGGCAACGGTAGTGAAAAGAGACAAACGTGTTGGGCTAGAATTAACTTAGTCATGTAAAATCATGTGTGCTTAGAGCAGATATGAAAGTGTGTAATGTGGGAATCTCCCTTAAATCAAATGGAAGGCATTCCTTGCACTGCAAGTTCTGTAGTAGAAGGCCTTTTGATAAGCTGTTGTTCTTGTAAATGGAGGCTTGAGAAATAAGCCTCTACCAAGTTCTGATCCACGTCTACAGAATTGCAATCTTACGTATGGGTCCAGATCTCTAGCACTGTGTAACATTTCCCATAGAAATTGAGGTTCTACTTTTCTCCTGTAGGTTTCAAACAGTAGAATATCTAAATATGAACGTCTTGCAGTAGCACTAAACTTGTGTTGGGCCTATCTCAATCCATGTCAAAAAACAGATTTTATTTAACGATAGTGTGATAAGAATCAAATCACGCTCCATTAAAACTAGCATGAACTAAGTTTTTAAGTATAACGCAAGTTTCCAATTCAGCCATTCAATGAATGAGGACACCAAGTTCAATAGCGCAACACGTGCAGTCGTAAAGAAACTTCGTCTCCGGTGGAAAAGTAATTGACCAGACAACACTCGTTGCTAATTACTCCGCCCTCTGAGACTAAGTGCGAATTATCTACCTTCACATTTCGCTTTGTTCGTTCTTGCACACTGTTATTAGCGAGAGGAGGGGTTCTCTTCTTCTCATTACACAAACAATATGCGAAGTACTTTGCAAAAATATCTGACCATAAGCTAGGTCCCCTCCCCCGATTTCTAAACACCTTGACCTTGTTTCGGACTGTTTTTATTTCATTTATAAAAAGTTCTTTTCACAAGACACATTCAGGAACCGAAACGTTTCGGTTCCTAAAAGTGTCTTATGAATAGTACTTTTTTGGTATTTAATTAAAAGAAATCGTTGCAAAATCTTTAGATTATTTAGATACGTTTAGATATTACACATACAAATCATTGGACTTTTCACTACTATTTACTTATTTTTATTTAAAAAGTGATATTTCGACTACTTTTCAGCAGTCTTTGTCAAACAAAAACAACAATTAAAAAACCACAACAAACAAGACAAAAAACATTTTTCAAAAAATGATAAATACGGCTGTGTATTAGTACCAAATTATTATACGTTTAGATATGTTGTAAAAGATGCTTCGCTTCTTATTTTGGATTCTCCCGTAGTCGTACTTATTGTATTATTTCACGATTTTTTAAGCGAACGCTTATTTTGCCAACCAACCCACCATTTCCGTCCATTTCGATACGACATTAAATTATTCATCCAAAGATATCTACAAAATAGTCTCCTAGAATTTTTTACTTGTAGTCAATCTAATGTAAAAACAAAGGCTATTATGCGTTTAGAATAATATTATAATACACGAAAAATATATCACCTCGAACAAATAAAGTCTAAGCTGAATAAATCTCACGATATTTTAAAGCACAAAGTTCTGAGTACAGAGATAAAAATAATAACATGTGTATCATGAGTTTTATTTTTATTTGTGATATTTATTTATTTAACGTCTATCCTAATCAGTTACAAAACTAATTAACAAAGGAGGGAGAAATATAATATGATACAAAGATCTTGCAATAACGCATGCACGTTTATTTATTTATTTGGGACAATAAAGGATTGTAGTAATTTAACAACAATTCAATTTTCAATTCCAAATTCTCAGCATTATCATAGAGACTTCGCAACCTGTACCAAACTCTGAGTTACTTGACACGTTTAATACGAGATTTACCTCTTTCAAAGCATTTTACAATATCGACCCAGTTTCTCGTTTGTTGGCACTTCCCCATGTTAAAGATATCACACAATCTTTTCCTGCGCGGTACAGGAACTGACAGTCTAGTTATTGAAAAACGATTTCAGATGCTATTTGCTGAAGAAGCGTTCACCTGCATTCATGATAGGAGTGTCTACAGAAGAAGCCCAGGGTCTTTGTAGTCAGATCTGCATGAGATCAAAATATTGACGGGGTTAAAACTAGATGCATACATACAGCATCTTCTTACGAAGTTTATGTTGCAGGATTTACATCTGACAGCGAGTATAGACTGGGTGAATGGACAACCGCCCATTGCTGAGCCACCGTGCGGATTCCGGGGAGAAAAATGCATCAGTGAGTAAAACAGAAACAGCTCAGATATACATTATCATCATATTTCCTATTTTACTAGGTAGTATAAACTAAGAGTTATACGAAGTTATTATATGCCAAAACGTTTTTAAATTTTGTACATTTTACTAGATGCAGATTTTATTTGCATTGCATTATCCCAGAACTATAGTTTCTCAAAGTGGCTTTGCCAGTATATTTTCACACAAAAAAGGTAATACAGTTTACTCTAATAATGAATTATTGCGGGTTTGATCTATGATTCTTAATTTCCTCATCTTCCTTGTTTAAATTCATTAAGTTTATTTATTTTCAATGTGACTCTTTAGGTATTCAGATTACATCGTCGAACAAGACTTGTTAATTCTGGTGCTGTCCGCGGGTGGAATCGTGTCCAGCTTGATTGACCGGTGCTTCCTACTTACTGTTTTCTAGTTGGTCATTGTTTGCTTGTCGATGGTGTCGGCGCCTGTAGCATGACTGGCTGTGTAGACTTTAAATTTAATGTCCCCCACTAAAAATCAGTTGTGTGGTCGTGTGGGTAGACTCAAAATAAGATTTTTTTAAATATATAATATCAAATATCAAATACTTACCAAACTACCCCAGACATACGAATGGCATCGTTAATCTGCTTCACGGATTTTTTTCTGCAAAATCTTAGATCAGAAGATATTTCACACAGTTTTGTTTTTAAGCTTTGTAACGTAGTATTAATTTCATTTTCTCAAATTTGAAATAATAATGTGTTGCATTAAGCTAACATGAAAATTAATTAATTAATCCTATAAATCAAAGTTAATATTTTATTAATTAAAAAAAGAAAAGAAACTTTAGTATAGCAATTTGAATTGTTATGCACAGTTCAAAAAAAATAGAAATAAAAATAAAACCAAATAAAATATGAAGAGTAGATTAATTGCCATCTAGTATAATAATTCATTCGTACGTTAAGAACAAACTATTCTGATGCTAACACATTAAAAAATAACACTCGAAAATTGTTTTTTAAAATGCTGAATATTATTATTATTATTATTATTATTATTATTATTAAATGTTCAATATTAATTGGTTCGTGTATTACCGGTTGTTTTAAATCTTCCACGTCCAATTGAGACCGTTAGACACGTCGTTAGTGTGTAACTAGAGTGTAGTAGATCTAGTACCATCCGAATTAGCTAAATCGGCACTCTACATCAACAAGTTAAAACAGTTATGGTATGCATATACCTCAACAGCTGAGAGCGCCACTTTGTATGATACCAGATATGGCTACAGTAAAATCTAATCTGCCAATCTCATTTTCTATTCTTGTATTTTCTTATTTACATAATTTTCTCTCTGTACGTCTCATTTTCTTCGTAAATATATACATTAGAACTTGTTTGTATTGCTCATTCTCTATTAATGAGATTTCACTTTATTTTTGCATGATACTATACATTAATAGACGAACTAACA
Organism: Sweltsa coloradensis; assembly: GCA_024449915.1. Lineage (NCBI taxonomy): Eukaryota > Metazoa > Arthropoda > Insecta > Plecoptera > Chloroperlidae > Sweltsa > Sweltsa coloradensis. The sequence goes on from JAMZAV010000980.1 coordinate 278,601, forward strand.
ACCACCCAGTAAATTATTTAGCTGACTAAAATTTACCATACCTCACCCTGTAAAAATAAAATTAGAAATTAAAGCGCGACTCATATGTTGCACTTACATTATACTTTCGTGTAGTGTTATTTGGGCTTTGCAGGTTTTTTAATCCACGAAGTGTGTGCGTCATAAGAATGTAAAGAGAATAAATGAATTACTGACACGATTCTTTATATTTTATACAATCAAAGAAATATTTCTAATAAAAATTATACTTTTTACGTTTTTTTCCCTTGTAGCCTAGTTCCACTCGGTATGGGACTTCCAAGTTAATTGTTCAAAGTGCGCCGTTTTCGTGTAAAAGCGGGAAACATAACTTTTCTTATAGGTTATTTGACGCTGAATTCGAAAACCAATGTTTCCTAACGGTGACTTAAAAACTTCAACCCTTAAATCCCATTTCTTTGGGTAAATGTGTCGATTTTGCAGACATTTAGGCCCTTAGGTGATCCTAGTTGGCGAACGTTATTTTGAAGAAAAAAAATGATTTAAAAATTGATTTTTATCAAAAATCAAATGTCTCAGAATATGGCTATTCAAAATTTGAGCTAAATTGGTTAAACTGGTTAAAATTAAGTTCAAACACAAAGAATAGCTGTACTTAGGACGTTTTATAACATTTAACACTGTACAACATAGCATTGATGAGATAGGCTGTTGATACTCACTGTTGCAGTTAACGTACACTCAGATGAATAAGATGCAATTAAAAAATCGAAATTCCTTAAAGCTTTTTTTGTGGGATAATTTTTAATACTAGTTGGTGATAGTTACTCTGGGCTCTCGCCGCTACTATAGTCCGGGACTATCCGTAAATTTGAGGCCGAACCTATAGGACAAATTGCAACAGAAGCGAATTTGGTATCATTTGGGTTAAAAAAACACTTAATTTAAACCCCTAAAGAATCCCCTAAAATCCCCAATAGGGTGGGTTGGGTCTAATCATCCCTAAATGAAAATGGGAATAAAAATTTAATTTTAAAAAATGTAAATTTTAAAACTTAGTAAGCATGGTATGTATTCAAAAATTATTTAAGGGTCTTCTAAATAAAAAAAATTTCAATTGTTCAAAATTAATTTGTAGCCAGCAGAGGTCAATGAAGGTCAAACTTTGTATTTTATCAATATAATTTGGTAAACGTTTTTCTATTGGCACAATAATGTTTGACGATTGTCTTATTGTTCTAAATATTTAGCAAAAAGGCCACACTTGATAAGATATAACTCAAACATGGGAGAAAAAGGTTAATATTTCAATCTGTAGGAACCATGAACCTTCGAGCATGTTGTCAAAAATCTGTTTAATTACGTTTAAGCGCACAGCAATCATGTTATGTAATAATATCATTCCCGATAGAGGTTTCTCGCGTAGTTCGCATTTCAACTATAAATTGGTATGCACCTGGATCAAAACCCACACATTAAAATCCTTACTGAAGGTTTTGTCATGGGTTTTATATATTTGACAAAAATTTAGGTAAAGACTCAAATATAGTCATTGGATTTGTTATTTCAACCAAATTCACACAATATAAGTAGTAGGCAAAAGAGGTTTTTTCTTCTAGAAGATTTTATTTCACAAAACCTATTACCTAGGTGCCCGCTATAGGTCGCTGTACACTCAGGTACCTCGTAAAAAAGACAAGATTTTGGCGTTTTAAGGTGTTTCCAAGCCGCCATGAGACGTGAAATGAACTTTAAATACGTCATAATCAGAGCTTTTTAGGTACCTGACAAACTCATACAAATTTTGGTTAGGATGAGAACAAATTCCTTCCGAATTAAAAATGGGATGCAAAATTATCAAAATCACTTTCTGTAACTCCTCTACTAGGCGCCTAATTCTCTGCAAGGCGACTATGAAGGCCTACGGTGGAGCATAACAAAAGCCATATCAATCGGCTTGGGATTAAACGTCGTGTTCCTCCATGTTGTATTGTGAGAAGCTGTAGTGACAACGATAATACTTCAGCCTTTGAGCCGTATAATAAAGCCAAACCAGCTTTTTTTTTAAAAAAAAATGAGAAATCGAAGTTTGATGACGCAGATTGTATGTTTGGGGCAAAGTAATGCCAATAAAAGTTTAATCAAAGTTCAGACGTGCGGTATGAGCAGTAGCATATTAAATGATTCCAAAATGCAGCCTGTAATGAGCGTACGACACTGTGGTTTCATAGACCTAATGGCAGACAAAGCAAAATACCACCTCAATTAATTATATGGAAATCAATCCGGAAATTAAAAAAACCATCTCAGCGTGGTTGTTTCCCGTTCAAAGAAATTGAGAAATACCTGATATGTTTACTTTTCTTTCGTCGCGAAGTACAGAAGAACAATAAAATAATAAATATGGCGACAACGCAATGGCATGGCTAGTAAGTAAGTTGCACTTACGATGCAAGATTCAACCATTATTTGTCTCAGGATTTTTGCGTGGAAAGATACACTCAGTTCTTCAAAGAATAAGAAATATCTTTGTAAAGAATCAAAACCGAAATGAAAAATATATATTAATTTATTTGTACCGTCAACAAATGGGTGACGGTTGTGGTTGTGAAACGTATCTTACGCAAAAAAAACAAGTGGAGACAAAAATTATGACACGACGAGATCCCAACGAAAGGTCCATCATGCACTAGCATTCCCATCAGCTTGATAAGGGTCAATGGTCAAAGATGCAGGCATGAATGAAAAAAATTTCCCTAAACGCAGGTACATGAAAAAAAGGGAAAAGAGCTTGAGTGCACCCCAAATCGCACCATGCTTCATTCACCTATAGTAGGAGGATAGTTTTTCAAAAATGAGGCAATCAAAAATATTAACTCTGTTCAAGATGTATGTTTCGTTAACTTATGTTGAATTTTAGACACCTGGCTTGGGTTTAGGTTGTACCGGTACCTCCAAAAAAAACGCATTCTAAGCAATTTGAAATTTAAATTTCTGTTAAAAATATTTTTGGGAATTGAAATGCACAGGCAAGATCCCTTTAAAGTTCAACTTTTCGATAAGCACGGGGGCTTTTATGTCTCTCTTTTAAAAGCAAATTCGGTATTTCTCTGCTACAACAGAACTTCATTTTGTGGGGGACTTTAAAACTTTTTTAAATGCACAAAAGGGCTTAATGCAACGGATGGGGTTCGGTCACTTTGAGCTTTGGTTCTTAAAGTGGTAAATACACGGGAAATTAGGGGGGGCGTATGGGGAAAAACTTTTAAGGAAAAATTTTTATATTTAGCACACCAAAATAAATAAACATGTTTTTATTTAAAAAAGCAATACTCACTAAGTTAAGATAATTTAACAGTTTTTAAAAAAAAAAAGTTGCATGCAAATTTAAAAATTACTTTTTTTTTGCGGGATGTGTAGGTGGTGGGGGAAACGGGGTGGAAAAAAATTTTTGGTTGCATATCGAAGTTAGTAAGAAACAAATTTAATATAAACAAAAGTTTGCAAATGTAAAAATTTAAATTTTTTTTTGGGGGAAGGGGGGCCCGGGGGTAGGGGGATGGGGGGCAAATTCTTCGAATTTCCCGGCACTGTTTTTTTTTTGGGGGGGGGTTTAGCACACAAAAGTTAGTCAAAACGTGTTCAAACGAACAAAAAGTATTAAATGTCAAAATTTTGTTGTTGGAAGGGAGGGGGGAAAGGGGGGGGGGTTAAACCATAGGGGCATCTGGGGAAAATCCTTTTTGGATTTCCACCAAAATTAGTCAGATCGCGTCAATACAAAAAAGTATTCAACCTTTTGTTGTTAGGGGGGGGGGTAAAGAGGGGGGGGGGGGTTGAGCCTTGGGTTCTGGGGAAAATCAATTTTCTGTTTTAGCGATCAAGGTTTGTAATCGCGTTCTAAATCAAGTAATGAAAGAAAATGTCAATTTTTTATTTTGCGGGGGTAATGGGGGGGGGGGGAGAGGGGGAGGGTTAGAGACATCAAAAGCTGGGGAACATTTTTTGGGTTTTAGCAACCAAAGTTAGTAAGTCGCGTTCTAAACCTTTTTTTTTTTTTTTTTTTGGGGGGGGGTTGGGGGGGTAAGGGCCCTTGGACTTTGGGCAACTGGTTTTTTTGGTTTTAGCACACCAAAATTAGTAAAATCCTTCTAAATTTTTTTTTGAACACCCTTTCGCTAAACCCATGTTTTGAAAACCCGGCTTTGTGTTTATCAATTTTCGTCTGTTTGAATGATTGTATACCCACACGGCTATCTTCCGTATTGAAAAAATTTTCAAGAGACTTTAAAATCCTTTAAAATTTTATATACTGTTTATTGGGATATGCTCAAATCAATATTTCTCTAAAAATCTCCTATTACGATGTGTTTTTATTTTATTTATGAGGTTATACGGACAGATAGGCCACATACGCCCACCAATCAATGCGACACAAGAAACGTCCGCGAAGTCCTCAAGTAGCTTTGCATTGACTGTGGTCGGTGCACAGTTGACAAGCTTAAGAAGCTTGGTGGAAAAAAATGTATTTTTATACTGGATAAGATAAAGGGAGAGGATGAAATCACGTAAATTTCATCGCAAACACAGATTTAAACACGTAATTATAGAGATGGGAATTTTTGGCCCGAACGGCCCGAATGCCCGGGCCGGGCCGCTTTTCTTATTTATTTCCGGGAATCGGGCCGGGCCGGGCCGGGCCCGTACCATTGAACTTTCGGGCCGGGCCGGGCCGGGCTAGTTCGGGCTCTCGGCCTTTTCGGGATTTCAGGCCAGTTACAACGGCATATACTAGTAGAACTAATACCATCATGATAGACAATCTGTAGCCTAAAACGACGTCGGCAGAGCCTTACCGAGTCCAAAAATACTCATGATTTTTATAGTCTTCGTAAGAACCGGTCTTCATGGGCTGACTTTCGGCCGGGCCAAGATCATCACCTTTCGAGCCGGGCCGCCGTTTTTTTTAAACTCGCATCTCTAAGTATTCCATTCCAAAGTTCAATATATCGTATAGCCAAAGGCTCTTCGAATAATCTTTGGTATAACATTGCAATTTGTGTCCGCCACACGTAACGGTAGATTATAAAACATGAAACTATATAACAGGTAGTAACGTTATAAATATAAATCATTGGACTTTTCACTGTTAGTTAACAAAATATTTATTTAAATGTGATATTATGTTATTTATTCTATACCTTGCGAATGTGATGCTAGATACATTGGTGAAACAAGAGACCTTGATGGTAAGAATAAAAGAACACAAGAACAATGTGAAACAACATAAGATTGATACTTCAAAACTCGCAGAACATGTTTATGAAAATCATCATCATATTAATTTGGGAAGACGCTTCAATCCTTGTACATGAGTCTAATGCCACAACACGGAAAATTAAGGAAGCTGGTTCGATTTCATGTGTGGCCAATACAATCAGTGTGCTAGTGTTAATTATCCAGCCATTTGGAAAAGTTTCTGTCCATCAATTTCATCACTAGATCAATAGCTTTATTTCATACATCAATAACTGTTCAACTTGTCAATTTAATGTTCTGTTTTTTGGTTTTTTATTTTTATTCATAATAAACTTTTTTGTTAATAATTTGGTACTAATGCACAGCCATATTTATAATAATTTGTGAAATGTTTTTTGTCCTGTCTGTTGTGGTTTTTTAATGTTAATTTTGTTTGATAAAGATTTCTGTAAGAATCGAATATCACATTTAAATAAATATTTTGTTAACTTACAGTGAAAAGTCCAATGATTTATATTTATAACGTAACGGTAGATAAAAATATAGCTCTTCAAATAAAATACCTTTAACAGGGTCCCATCTAATTCTTGTTCTTTTACAAAACCTGAGCTTCATGCTCCATTGTTTCCTTGATAAAACGTAACTTAGTAGATTGATTTGCAAAACCTATACTTAGCAGAGCAGGTTTGAGGAATGAAATGCACCTAATAAGCACTTGTTTCGATGACGCAATGACATACCCACCCTTAGGGCGGCTGTGACGACATCTGAAACTCTCGTATTGATGTTCCAACAACCAGTCACTCGACTAACAACTTCTTTGTCCTTCCGACCACAAAGCTCGGTGCAGGCCTACTCTGACCACGGACACGAAACCGCGCGTTGACGTTTTGTACGACTGCCGAAACCAAAGACAGTAAAAAGCTAGTAATTACTCTGGCCGTCACCAGAGCGCTCTCTATTCTCCTTGGTCTCTCGCAAAACACGACCAGCGGAAGTTACTTGGATGGCGTTTTTCTTTAGCGCGTGCCATTCTAACGAACTACGTCTCTAACACGGTTCACGAAGAGGACATCACAGAGGAATATGCAACGGAGTTGTCCGCTTTTATTATTTTTATTTGCGATGAGGGACGTGGTACATCTATTTGGCTTTACGACTCTAGTATGTCAGCTTTAATATAAGAACTTTAAAGATGTAGAGCTAGATTATTTCTGGAAAAACTTCATTTGCAATTCAAAATGGTAATAACTAGGAAATTGATGATGCTTTCAAGTCAACTATAGGATAATTTTATCTGGGTGATTTGCTAGCATTGTTTAATGTGTAACATATCTGTGGATACGTTTTTTATAAACATAACAATGTAGATAGTGTCATTTATAGTTCTAAACAATAAAAAGGTAATTGTGCCTCTCTTATTTCGGTGATTTGTTTGCTATACCAAAACAGTTACTGTAGCTGAGTTTTTTTCTCCGTTCTCCTATCTTTTTTCTTTGTCTTCTTTCTTTTTTCTTTTTCATTTTTTTTTTTTCATATTTCTATTTCTGGGCCCAGCTCATTACATCTGTCGCGGTAGCTATTTTTTATTTGCATACATTTCAATGCGTTTTTTATAGTTTGTAAATCGTAGGCAAATAAAAAAAACACCGCGACACAACAGCCGAACAATAATTAAAAGATGGTATAATATACTATTCCAATATCTTCGCTTAAAACCCATACGTAAAAATACTATTTTTTATTAGAATTATTAATTAAATTAATTTCAAAGGCGCTACCGGGGTAAGAAGGTACAGGGATAATCAAGGTTCCTTGAAAAATTAATTCTGGTCTGAGTAGCCGTATAGCTCGTAGAGAGCGAAGAAATTTCTTTAACGCCGAAAATAGAAGAGTCGATATAAATGTGAACGAATTTTGCGATAGAATTAAAAAATTAACCGATCTGAACTTAGATAATTAGAATGCTTTCAGATAATTTTCCTAAGATTGGGGTAGATCGTTGGAAAAAGTTGAAAACCCGAGATATTTTTTTTTCTCAAGTATAGTCAAAATATTGAGACTGCTTCAATCGCTCAACTCATTCAATCCAAGTAATGTTATCAAAGAGTATAAACCTGGGCCTGGATTCCCAAAAACGCCTAACTAAGACGTCCTAGCTAAGTCACGCCCTATTCCCAAAGGTGCCTAAGAAAATCTCAGACGTGTCCTAAATATTAAGACAAAGTAGCATTACGTCATAGATGACGTCATCAATATAGACATTTTGGACCAATAAGGAGTAGGTTATAAAATGCGCGCGAAATTTGAATTTCTACTGTAGTCGAGTTTGTTGCCTATATACTGAGGGCATTTAGCAGAAGAATAGTGCAAAATGTGATACTATTTTACCTAGGTAGAAAAATCGGAAAATTTTCCGCTCTTTCATTTAAAGAACATCCTAAAAAATATTTAATGGTAACTTTGAGCGGCAGGGCTGCCCAAAGTTAAAAAAAAATTGTAGAATAAGTAGAAGAAAGGTGTGAAAACGGGACTGGGAAAAATTAAAAAAAATTCCGCTCTTACACAAAAATATAATTCAACAAAATCGGGTGGTAATTTTGAGTCCCAGGGGTAACCAAAGTGGGGAAAGTCAAAATATACAGATTACCTGATTAATGGTGCAATTAGGACTACACTAATAAAAAAATTTTCTATTTCTTCGTCAAAACACAATTTGAAAAAACTCAGACAGTTACTTTGGGCCCCAGGGCTATCCAAAGTGGGAAGAGAAAACTTATCTGACTTTGGATAACTCGGGGGGTGCCCAAAATTACCGTCCGATCAAATTCTGTTTGTGAAAGAGCGGAAAATTCAGCTTGTACTAGTACAGATATTTACAATCCTCAAAATTGGAAATTTTAATCACCCCTGACAGCCCACGCCCAAAGTTACTATCAGATTTTTTTTGAATGTTGTTTTATGAAAGAAAGGAAAAAAGCCATTTCAGAATTTTCATGTGTTCCTTTGTAGTAAATAATAATATGTTGTTTTTTCACACTTTCGACAACCCTGGGGCCATAGTTACAATCAATTTATTTGAGGATAGTCATGAAAGTGCGGACAATGTTATATTTTTCAATCAAAGAAAAATTGGTACCGAACAGTCCTCACTAATACTATAAAATATTGCATTTCCAGTTACCATGCATAAATTTGACATGATGGGAAATAATAATGATAGTTAAATACCCTCGAGTAGCAAGCGATATGTCATCCCTAATAAAATAACACCTTAACCACCCCTTAAAATAGGAATGCGGAGTGGCTGTTTTTGTCTATAAATTTTCTGATTATTCAAATTAAAAATTAAAAATATTTTTGTACATATTTTAGTTCAATCAACCTACGTTCTTACCACAATCACTTCCCCCCCCCCCCCAAACCGCCACACATTATTGTGTGCGTGTGGGTTGTAGAGGGGGGGGGGGCACATCAACAAACTTGCCAAAATATAATTTTCTAATGTTAATTATACTAATACAATAATAAGGAATACACAAATATATTCTTGTTATTGTTTAATGTTTTTTGACATTTTATGCAATACTCCTCCCCCTTCATTAATTTTTTTTGTAGGGGAGGGGGGGGGGGGGGGGCTATATTGACCATACATATCAGTTTTTCTCACTCTAGAGAAACTCACTCTCGAAGAGGTTAACATGGGAATTGGTATTAATTCGTTTTATCTACATTATGATTACTTATTAAACGAAACCGAAATTATATTTCAAAATGTTTTGATCCTATTAACCAAATGACCATTCTACAACCACTTATTCCACCACCACCAACACTTACTAGTTACTAGTAGTGGCCAGCACTAAATAGTGAGTTACCAATATTAAATTTGTCATGTGATAGATAATAATTAATAGTTTACTGGGTGATATTTGATATAACACCCATGCTCTCTTTAATACATTAATGATTCAAATAACTCATTGAAATAATGTTCTTACAATTGTATGTTATGGTCCAATCAACCTACTGTCTCTTTACAACCCCACCCCTTATGTTGCATTTTAATTTTACTAGAAGTAATCGGCACTAACCAGTGACTTACCAGCATGTTACCAAAAGTTCTACACCTTTCACCTACCTTTAAGTACATAAACACTATTTATTTGAACACTTTTGTGTCATGAGTGAAACGAAAATCATAATGTTAAGATAATAGCCCTTAACATGGCGTTATGTACAATTTGTATTGGGTAGGGTTACACAAAAACTGTAACATATTCAACAGTAGGGACTACACAATTTATAAATAATGTTTACTACATGTAGAGCATGTACTTAGAAAACTGGTTTCTAGTTTCAAATAATATTTTAAAATTTACTTTTTTTAAACATTTTAATCATAATAATTATCAAACATTAATTGACCTGTAGCAATCTACAGCAGGCCAATATGTCTTAACTAGGTATTTGAATTGATATTCATTTAAATTCATAATTTATATTTATTTTATATTGTTCTATATTCATTTTATATTCACATTATTCATTTTTATATTCGGTTCTGACTACAATTATTAAAATTGTAAAGTAAAATTGTAAATTTGTTGGTTAGTAGGCTCTGTTTGATATTAACTAGTAATGTCTTCATTGTTAATTTTCTCATGCTACCTCTGAAATTTTTGCAGATTTAGTAAAATTAAATTTCAAATTAATTTACTATAGCAAACAACAATATAGGTAATTTAAATTTTAAAAAATAAATTGGGTAGGCCTATAGGGTGAAATTATTTGTACACTTAGGGGCCTACTGTAGGGTATCAATAGCTACCATCAGAAAACATTTTCTAACAATATTAAAAAAATATTTTAAAAAAACATAACCCAGTAATTTGTATACTAATTTTTTCAATGATCCTTTTCCAAATTCTATCAAGGAGGTAGGTAGGCTTAAGCAAAAACTAGCTTAAATTGATGGAAATGCATAAAAACATGAAGGTATGCATACTCATTTATGAATGATATGTTTACTTTAGTCCCAACCTGTAGACAAACACATCACCAATTTGATGAAAAATTTCAATCTTTTAACCAAAATTTTACAATTGGTGGATAGCATAGGACGGTACTACCGGTATGTACTTGGTACTATCTTGTTAAAGGAAATTGTTATTAGACATGTGTCACTAGTCTACCAAAAATAACCCATTGAAGAATTATGACAATATGCCTAATAGTGTTTCAAAAATACAAAGCGGAAACAATTTATTTTACTTTCTTAATACAAATTTACACTTAGATTACCGGTAGTTAGCTTACAATGCTTACCAGCCCTACTATATCCCCTAACTTCAAATTAGTTGACAATGATTTTAGAGCCTACTAAGAATAATTTGCTTAGCCCTATTTTATTCTGTCTTCGTCACAGTATGGTGTAACTGTAAAATATTAGTGTGTGGAATTGCATTGGAAATGGGTTTCATTTTAGTTGTAGGCCTAGTCATGTTGGTTTGTTTGGTAGATCTTAACATGCTGACTATAAATAACCAATCAAATTATTCAATTTTAAGCAAATATTTTAGATATACCTGCCTATATTACAGAGAACACAACCCTTATAATTATAAATGTTAAAATATGTCATGTAGGAGCAATATTTTACAAAGGTAAAATTATGTGTTTAATCTGGATCAAGATAAAAGGATCAGTGGCTGGACCACTGGGCTCCTCCAGCTCCCAGCTCCATTCCCAGAGACTGTCCAATGAACCTCTTCACTTCTGTTAAAATTTACTACTTGTCCACATTAAGAGGAATCTTAATATTATTTTTATTTTACCATAGAGATTAATACCAACCTATTAATCTCTATGATTATACAAAATTATCCTGCTATTATATTCTACCATACCTACAAGAACCTGCAATCATTGATATTCACTAAATATGTCAGAATGTAAAATTGTTCATGCAATTAAATAATTACTAGGCCCAGATCTTGTAGAAATAAATAAACGGATGCAGTTTACCTAGAGCCTACTGCTGCCAGTAGGTTTCACCGCTCATAGTCATAGAAGTAGGGCCTACTGACTTAAATTGATTGAAACTAAATAGGCCTACCTACACTGAGATACAACAAGAGCTATTCGTATGCGCTTAATCTTGTCACTCGGTTAGCAGCAGCCGCGAATGATCAATATACGAAAGATCGCTTTGCGGTTCGTAATGCATTAATGAGTTAAAACTTATAAAATGTACTCTTTATGAAGTAGGCATCATAGGCCTACTTAAAAGCCTAAGCCTAGACATAGCTGTAGGTGAAGCCTAGAGCTCAGGTTAGGGCAGTTGTTAGCCATAAGCCAAGTCATAGGGCTAGGCCTAGGCCTAGGGACAAGTCTATCGTTGCAGCCGTCTTGGCCAAGACGACAGTTAGGCCAAGCTTAGCTAGCCCACAGGCCTATTAGCAAACCTATGTAGGCCTACAGCCAGTAGGCTACCTGTAGGGCCTATAGTAGGCTAGGCCTACCTAAAGTTACAGCTTAGGGCCTAGGCTAGGCCTAGACCTTTAGATTGGATTAGGTCCCTCCCTGGGGATAGGCTAGCTATAGGCCTCGGCCTATAAATTAGTGATTTACTATAAATTTTTAGGGCCTCATGTACCTATATTTTTGTAATAAAATAGGATTGTAGGTGTAGGCTACTTGGGCTAGGCCTTGCCCTAGGCCTTTAGCCTACAGGTAAGAGAAGAGGTCGCAACTCTTGCAAGCCAATGCTCTAGCCTAGCCTCCTAGGCCCTAGTCTTTTTAGGTCTCGAGGGCGTATAAGCAATATGAATAACGTACAGGGATTAGTTCTCTACCGTTTGCATTGATTTATAATTGCAAATCTTACCACAACTACGTTTTAGGGCTAGGGGGGCGTACTCCAACGGTCCTACCTGTCAAATTTTAGGTTAGATTACCTTTATTGTTAAAACAAAATGTTGCATTACATGATTTGTTTTACTTTCATTTGCAAACTTTTCTGCATCCAAAAATACCACTCTAATTGAAATCTGCTCACAGAAACATATTTAATTGTGACTATTACATTCGAGGTGGTACAGCCAGCTTCCGTGGTCGCCGCCATTGCTCACTAGGACATCGCTAAGACGCGCGCAGAGCTGACCTATCTTTTGCACGTCTCAGGAGTGTCCTAGCGCTAGGCACTTTCGAGAATACGGGCTAAGATTTTTTGAGAATACCGATCCGTGTCCTAAGTCGGTAGAATGGCTTAAGAGTGTCCTAGTTAAGACACGTCTTAGTTAGGCGTTTTTGAGAATCCAGGCCCAGGTTTATACAAAAGAGCTTGCCCGAGACTTTCCACTAAGTAATGCTTTGAGAGTCGCAACACATCGTCCCCTATTTGATCTACAGCTGCAGCCCTCGCACTGGAAGTAACGAACCAGTAATTCTTACACAATCGTATTAGCTCTCGATCCATACCAGCTTGAGTTATACAGGGGAAGTTCAACTTTTCCAATATTACAATGGCAAAGAAGCATAATACGCAAACTTCTTGCAGGAAACTCTTGAATCGAAGTTACGTCGTCGGTTTTATAGAGTTTCCAATAAATAAAGGTGTCTGGTTTCGTCAATATTAAATCTCGTTTTCTTAGATTATACGCGTCTGTGATGTTATAAGAGATACTCTCTTAAAGCTGTAACTTATTTATGCAGATATTACTTTTTATTATGTGAACTTTATAAGCTTATATAATTATGTAGAAAATTCAAACACAAAATAAATATAATCATTGCAAAACAAAATGATAACCAAATAATTTATAAATCTAACTATATAGAAGTGATGACTAATTAAAACAAATCAAATAGCTGGTATAACGGGAAAACATAGTAATTAATTATTATAAATTCAATGAAGACGTAAAATCCTTCACATTGTACACAGTTTATAAAATAATAATAATAATAATAATAATAATAATAATAATAATAATAATAATAATAATAATAATAATAATAATAATAATAATAATAATAATAATAATAAATAATGTATTTAAACAAAAGTATGAACATAGAGTTAAAACTATCTTAAAATCAAATGTTAAAGGAAGCTATAAAATCAAGGCATTAAATGCATGGGCTTTACCAATCTTGACCTTTTCATTTGGTATTGTGAAGTGGTCAGATGTGGACTTGATGGACCTAGATCGTTTAACAAGAAGACAAATGACCTTTTCAGAACTCACCACCCAAAAGCATCTTCTGAAAGGTTATATATACCACGGGGAAAGGGTGGAAGAGGATTGGTAAATATTCGGTCATTGTGCTATTCGCAAGTTCATAAACTCAGATCATACTTTCTTAATTCTACATTCCATTATCACCAAGAACTTAAACTCCGAGATAAAACTATAACTCCCCTCAGGCTAAATGACGATTCTTTCCATCCAGAAATATACATAGAAGATTTAAATATGAAGATGAATGTCTGGAATACTAAATCACTTCATGGGAGATACCCAAAAAGCATCCAGCAGCCAAATATTGACATTGTTAAATCAATAAGATGGATTCACAAAGGAGATTTGTTTGCTGAAACCGAAGGATTTATGTTCGCCATCCAAGATCAGGTTATAAATACCAACAACTATAAAAAATTCATCATCAAATCCAATGACAATGATATGTGTAGAAAATGCAAAAAGTTTACGGAGACAATAGACCATGTTATAGCTGGGTGTCCTTCAATTGCCAACACGTGGTATCTCAGTAGGCATAATCAGGTAGCAAAGATAGTTTATCAACATCTAGGAATGAACGCACATCTACTTGTCAATCCACCTCCTTATTACAAGTATTCACCTGCACCTGTGATCGAAAATGCAGAATTTATAATGTATTGGGATAAACAGGTTATAACAGACAAAACCATAGACCACAACAAACCGGACATCATTTTATGCGATAAATCTAACAGAATTACATATCTAATTGACATTGCGATCCCCATGAGTAAAAATATTGAGAACACCGAGAACACTAAGGTGGAAAAATATCAAAATTTAAGTCAAGAAATAACAAGAATTTGGAAAATGAAAACTGTTACTGTCGTGCCTATCGTGATCTCAGCCACTGGAGTCATACCATCTTCCCTCTCTGCCAGCCTACAATGCCTGGGTCTTTCTCCAAATCTCTACATCAGCATGCAGAAAGCAGTCATCCTTCAAACGTGCCACATAGTCAGAAGATTTTTGCAGTAATCACTCTCTTTCTCTCTCTCTCTCTCTCTCTCTCTCTCTCTCTCTCTCTCTCTCTCTCTCTTAAAAGATTTTGCCATACAATTGCTTGTTTTATAGATAGAAACTTTTATTGATTTTGTTATCACACTCATCTTTATTATTATTTTGTTAATTTGATTAATTTGTCTACAATAATATGTGTACTATACTTATGTTTTCACGCTGTTATAATGTAAACTTTTGTTGGGCTTGGGCCTTACCCCGCCTTGTGTATACCAGGACGCAAATGTACCTGAGATTGTTTGAACAATAAAGAACCACTATAATAATAATAATAATAATAATAATAATAATAATAATAATAATAATAATAATAATAATAAAAAGCATCTTCTGAAAGGTTATATATACCACGGGGAAAGGGTGGAAGAGGATTGGTAAATATTCGGTCATTGTGCTATTCGCAAGTTCATAAACTCAGATCATACTTTCTTAATTCTACATTCCATTATCACCAAGAACTTAAACTCCGAGATAAAACTATAACTCCCCTCAGGCTAAATGACGATTCTTTCCATCCAGAAATATACATAGAAGATTTAAATATGAAGATGAATGTCTGGAATACTAAATCACTTCATGGGAGGTACCCGAAAAGCATCCAGCAGCCAAATATTGACATTGTTAAATCAATAAGATGGATTCACAAAGGAGATTTGTTTGCTGAAACCGAAGGATTTATGTTCGCCATCCAAGATCAGGTTATAAATACCAACAACTATAAAAAATTCATCATCAAATCCAATGACAATGATATGTGTAGAAAATGCAAAAAGTTTACGGAGACAATAGACCATGTTATAGCTGGGTGTCCTTCAATTGCCAACACGTGGTATCTCAGTAGGCATAATCAGGTAGCAAAGATAGTTTATCAACATCTAGGAATGAACGCACATCTACTTGTCAATCCACCTCCTTATTACAAGTATTCTCCTGCACCTGTGATCGAAAATGCAGAATTTATAATGTATTGGGATAAACAGGTTATAACAGACAAAACCATAGACCACAACAAACCGGACATCATTTTATGCGATAAATCTAACAGAATTACATATCTAATTGACATTGCGATCCCCATGAGTAAAAATATTGAGAACACCGAGAACACTAAGGTGGAAAAATATCAAAATTTAAGTCAAGAAATAACAAGAATTTGGAAAATGAAAACTGTTACTGTCGTGCCTATCGTGATCTCAGCCACTGGAGTCATACCATCTTCCCTCTCTGCCAGCCTACAATGCCTGGGTCTGTCTCCAAATCTCTACATCAGCATGCAGAAAGCAGTCATCCTTCAAACGTGCCACATAGTCAGAAGATTTTTGCAGTATCCTCTCTCTCTCTCTCTCTCTCTCTCTCTCTCTCTCTCTCTCTCTCTCTCTCTCTCTCTCTCTCTTTAAAAGATTTTGCCATACAATTGCTTGTTTTATAGATAGAAACTTTTATTGATTTTGTTATCACACTCATCTTTATTATTATTTTGTTAATTAGATAATTTGTCTACAGTAATATGTGTACTATACTTATGTTTTCACGCTGTTATAATGTAAACTTTTGTTGGGCTTGGGCCTCACCCCGCCTTGTGTATACCAGGACGCAAATGTACCTGAGATTGTTTGAACAATAAAGAACCACTATAAAATAATAATAATAAAACAATCACGAAACGGTATAAATAATAATTGACATTAAATCAAAGTGAAACTATAATATAATGTTGACCACCCACTATTAAAGTGACCATAACGATAAAAAACGAAGAAGTTCTGGCTTAGATTTTGCTGAATCAAATCTTCATTTCTGGAAAGATACCTATCGTTTGAAATCCCTGTATGTCCGCTCTACTTGTTTGCGCAATGCACTGTGAATGTCTGCTAGATATCCCCGTGTTCCCGACAACAAACACTTGTTGCTACGGTTTAGTAACCGTTGCGATAAAATACGAGATAAACGCGTTGTTCCAGGGTTTGCAATAAGACCACGTTAGCGTAGTTTATAACGTCTTCGCAATCGCACAAATAAACCTTCAATTTCCACGTCCACTCATAAAATAATGTTGGAATTGCAGTAACAGTCCGTGAAATGTTGTAATTTGAGTCACAGCCATTATTCTATACACGGTCTGTAGGATGAGCTGTGGGTTAGTACATTATATGTCGCCCTGACATGGGCATGTCGTGATAAATAATTAAACATACCCTAGTGGGCACACTACGTCACTGTTTACAAATTCGCTATAGTAAACTCTAGTTTGATATGGTTTATGAAATGTGGTTTTATAAATTCTTGTTAATTTTACAAATTATATTTAGTAGTACTTTCTTAAAAAACATACACCTATAATAAATACACCCTTATAAATACAACATTACCCATATATTATTTTAATAAAGTCATTGTTTTTTTAATAATAATTTTAATAATAATTTTTGATAATTTTTAGTTCATAGCAGTTTTCGTTTTCGAACCCCAGTCGGGGCAAACTTTTACAACTGCTATGAATAAATAACCATGTCCTCAAAGCGGGCTCATGCTTAAAAACCTTATATTAATAATATATTTATTAATAATATATCACATTTTAGGACCGTATACTGCGTGTTTACGAGTTTGTAAATGTGAATCTCCCTCTATGATTTATCTCACACTGTCACCTCTGACCTAGCTATTTGTCAGAGTTAAGTTCATAGCAGTATTTCTAAAATCTATTGTCAACATTTCGTAAACATAATATGATGAGCCCAACTCCCCACCACTAATTATACAGCTATGTTATGTATTGTGAGGAATCTTCTGGGCGAAGTTGTATTTCAAGTGTTTTGTAGATGATTAAGTTGGAAATATAAGGTTTGTTATTCGTTCTATCTATAGTCAAGCCCGCAAGTAAACACTGCACTAACTCGGGTGGCGTGCTGAAAACCGCCGTGAGCTGACAAGTAACCGAGCAACCGCTCGTCCAATACTTCAACCACTCCTTTGTTTTTGTTTAATGAAGTTCCGTGTTTTTCAACCGAACCCTATTCACAGTGTAAAGTGACACGAACACTACGCCGTAAACACTCAACGCGTGGACAATAGGTCTGGTCATGCAATTCCATCTCTTGTTTTTAGAAACCAGTATAGAATGTCTCCAAAAGATGATTTATCTCGGTCAGTAAAGTTCGTTTAACACGTTTAACCCGCATTGTGTAGAAAAAAGTAATTTGTTTTACTATATGAATCTCGGAGACTTGATAATCAAACATAATATCTCACATACTAAGGTACATTTAAAATTTCATGGTCAGAGGTACGGGTGTAAGCTAAAATAAAAATATCAGCCACCCAAATCTGATACTTTTGCGCAACTTAGCACCCATAATCGTTCATAAAAGTAGCAAAAGCGGAAGTTTACATGAACAAAAGAAAATTAAAAAATAATATGGTCTTCTCAGAAGTCTATGTCGACGAATATACGTGCTTTTGGTGGAGGTGCCGGGTTAAGTGATTATTTCGAAATAATCTATATTGTATCGTTTAAAAAAAAATGTCTACAACTACTGTTTTATGCACATTTTGGAGAAAAAAAAATTGGTCAACTCACAGCCTTAAGTACTTGGGAAAATGTATTCCCGTTTTTCGTTCACAAACTGAATTTTGTGACGTTAGAGATTACAGGTCTACGATTGTTATAGTTCCGTTTTACCAAGATGGCCGTTCACACTTATAGCATTACAACAATAAATACATACACAAGTTCCTCCACATCGGTTGTATGGTGGCGATGATTGTCCTGGCTACCAGCTACTTTTTATTTATCGATTTCCTCTGTAAATAAACACGGCAAAATTTCCAGTGGAATTTACTATCCCATTTCGAACTTCCTATATCGTTCGCGTCCGTTCTTCGTATTCAGGAAACAAACCAACAATAACAAGTAAAAACACACACGCACACTCACAAATCACACACACGAGAAATCTATTTAACAACATAAATTGATATAACTACTAGAAATTTCAAATGGCACGCAGTTCTTTAAAAGTTAATATTCTGGTCGAAATTCTTGTAAAGCCTTTTCCTATAGCAAAAACAATATTATCCGTTGAAAACTTTTGTCCGAATCTTCTATAATATTCAATCAATCCACTTTGCGACTTGGGTAACCACCTTACAATGAGCAAGATCGCAAGTTAAAAATTAATGAATTAAAAGTTGAACGGCATTAAACAAGATTAAGCTTATTTCTATATCGCAACCGAAATTCATGTGTTTCTATATTTCATATTCATTTCAAACTGATATCTCTCAAACTACAGACATGTTTGAACTTAAATTAATTCTGCAATAATTGGTAAACGTTAAGTTGTACTCCTGTGAGGCTTCTGGTGTTCCGGTGATATATTTCATTGTAGCAGTTTATTTGTGATAGGGATTCAAAGATATGTTTGTGTTTGATACCACTCTATATCACCATTCGCATACTACACCTTTAAATACCCCTCAGTCAGGCTGGGAAGTGGCAGATATCATACTGGCTACCTCGCCGATTAGTTTTCCGTGTAACGCAAATCAGCCAATTATAAAACGGCTAGATTTCCATGTAAGTCAAATGTAATATTCGAGTTAAGTATTTCACGCGTCATTTAAAATGTATAATAATATTTTATATTTTTTTAAAATGTACACTAGAGTTTGTTTTCCAACCTTTAAAGTTACATAGCAAAATTTGGATTTGGGATTAAAAATAAGGATATGGAGTTTTGGTGGAGGTGCCGGGTTAAGAGATTATTTCGAAATAAATCTACCTTGGATCGTTTAAAATTAATGTAGGTGTTTTTTGGGAAATTAATTTTTTACTATGTCTGTTCTGACGTAATCTATACCTTATCTTTGTTGAATTCTAGGTGACAAGAACAACTTGGGGGTGAAAAGTATACATTAAGGATGACGTGAAAACAATAATAATATGTGTGAAGTATATCTGGTTTTAAAAGGCGCCTCGGCGGTTAGGAAATAATGCACCACTCTAGTCTAGGGAATGTGGGAAAGACTGCTTCGTGAAAGACAGATTCAGCCACAGACATAGAGGAGGGAATGGGGTGTTTCTCAGAGTTGTTTTCGTCTTTGTCATCGTTCATGTCGTTGTCGATGTCATCGGGGAGAACGGTGTTAGATAGGGTGTGGGTTCCCCTGATGACGAATGCCAGAGCTCGCCTCTTTTTTTATAGAGTAAACTACTCTTCTTACTATAGCTTACATTGGCGATATGGTATTTACACTTTTGCTTACCGTTTATAATATAATGAGCAGATGAATGGTCTGAGCACTACCCAAATTTAAAAAGGGGTTGGCGAATTACTTATTTATACACATCACCTTTGCTCAACATAATATATTGATGTAAAACTTTGCAAAGTTATACTTTGCTATCGTATTAATGAATTAATGTATGTCATGTTTCAGCGCATATGGGAGAGATTGTAGCTGGTGTTGTGGGTGGAGTCTTCCTTCTCTTAGCTCTGGTCTCGCTTGTCTTCTACCGGAACTGGCGCTATGAACAGGAGCTCGACAGTCTCCTGTGGAAGGTGGACTACAAGGATATTCAAGTGAACGATGAGAACAACACATCTTCAGGAGTTGGAAACAAAATATCAAGGGTATATACAAAGTCACGTTGTAATCTTGAAGGATTTCAATTTGATGATAAGAATTTTTTACGTATGAACGTGCGTCTTGAACATAAGGCTGTAAATATTTAGCAAGATGCTTAGCTAACGGCTGAAGTGAAGAATCGAACGAACTGACAATGGGTCTCAGAGGTGTGTCTGGTTTATGTATTTTGGGTAAACCGTATAATTTAGGGCACCTAGAATACAAAGCTTGAATATAATAATATAATACATTATTTATAAGTTAAATAAATGTTTTCATACGACGGTGTCATCACTGTTTCTTGTGATTTTCTTGGTCAAGGTTTATTAAGTAGTCACTTCTTGCTGCTCGCTAGCCCTATCTTACTATCTTGCTTGTTATTTGTCTTAAAATACTCTAACAAAAAATATCTGGCTGATAAACAGAAGATAGTGCGTTATACTTAACACAAGGTTCTTTATGCCCTTTAGAAGTAGAATTGTTAACAACTTGTTTTCTAAAAAAAATACACTAAACATACACATAGTATTGTCAAAATTACCATTATGTAAAAAACGCATTCAAAAGCACTGAACATTGAATTGGATACTAGCAAGCAACGTCCTAGATGTAGCTTTCCTTTACAATCCAGTTTTTACTTGAGTCTTCTGGCAAGGAAGTGCCCTCTTAGAAGCTAAATACACGACTTTACTTATTAAAGAGCACGTGTACGTTCCTAAAATAGTGATCGATGCTTACTTTTAATGTTTCACGCTTGTCCCAGACTCAACTAGTGGTAGAGGTATACCGAATAAATTAATATTGAAACTTTCTGGGGGGGCTGAGGTCTCTCTAACTTCCAAGGTTACCCAAAACATCCTGTATCATCTATGTTGATGGGCAATACCAAAAAACGTATGTCAATCGGAGGTCATGTTCGGTTTTTATCGTAAGATGTAACACACACGGACAACGTTGGCTCAAGCGTAAAGCGCGAAGCCCCGGGTTCGAATCCCGTGGCGACGAAGTTTTTTACTTAGGATTTCCCCAGTCCACTTAAACAGCCCTCGAACATCCCTTCACAACTGTCCTATCTTAAATCTAAAAAATACTCTTGAAGAGGGGTATGCATTGCACCCTGGGCAGGTTTTTTATGGTAAACTTTACAAACTCGATTTCGGGCCCTAAAAATATTATGTGAGATACGTTCAGACAGATGGATGGACGAACATACAAGCATAAGTAACAGACAAGCAACAGACAAGCTTCAGACAAACGATCACTTAAAGGTTAAAAACAAAAGAACAAAAACTTTTCTAATGTAAATGTATTTACAACGAATAAGTAAAATTTAACAATGAAAACTAATTTTTAATGAGCTTTAAACTGTCCTTATTTAAATCCGTTGGTTAAAGTTTTAATTGTGTATCCTATATAGGAAAAAAATGTACATGTGTATATAATCAGCAAGATTGTTTTGTTAGGATATCAGTCTTATCTAGCATCATTAGTTGTTACAGTAGATAAATTTGCCTTTAAAACAAAACTAATATTCTGTTTAAATACAATTTTCATAACTTTTATGGCTCATTATGAATTCTGATATTACATTTAATGACATAATTATATTTTCAATGTTAAATAACAGCCTTTTAATATATTGTTTTGCAAATAAACTGCTTTCATAAAACTCTGATATTGTTTAAATACTTCTTATTTTCTTATATTATATTTTCTATATACTTTTACCTTGCTTCATAAAATGACAACCGATTTCATCGTTACTTGAGGATGAATCAGCTGAGCGTCCATTATTTTTAATGCGTAATCCGTTGTTTGTTTTCACTCAAACAGATTACCTCCAACTCCCTCTAAAATACACGTCGCTTTGTCTTGTAGTAGAACTAACAAGCGAGACATAAAATTGTGTTTTGTGGAAACAAAATCAAGAAGCTTAAAAGCATTATCAAAAATGTATAATGTGTGTGTGTTTAATTGTATGTGTAAAACGACTGGATGCTAGATTCATAGTTTTAATTACATGTTTTTACTTCAGAATTTGATCCTTTTTTTCTGAGTAACTGTCAACAAGAAAGCAAATTGGCATTATTATGGAAAGAAACAAAGTTATGATATAAAATTCTTACTCTGCCTTTGTAAACATATACCAAGTTTTTTTTGTAGAACTACACTGATAACAATGTAATTCGGTTGTAACGTCTTATTTGGGTTCTCCTGCTATTTTCACATTATCTCTAGCCAAACCTACTCTTAATCCAGAACTTCTTGGAAATAATGAAGTTGCCCGTCAATAAAGATAAATTTTACCGTTCTCTTTCTAATATATTCATAGAGTTTAAAACTTCTGTGCGTATTTCTCCGGCTATTTTACTTTTTAATACCTCAAAACCTTAATTCACCATCAAAGGGTGTCCACTCAACTCACGCAGTAACTGTAACTGTTGCGGCTCAAACCCAAGCTATTCGCCACTAAATGTTGCAGGTATGCGCTCTGGCGGTGAAACGCTCAACTCGAGATATGGGGGGAGGGGGGTATAATTATTATACTACCACATTTTTTTTAGGTTAACCACTCACGTGTAGCTTTATGTTGTCAGTTGAAAAAATATAGAATACTATGTTACGATTGCAAAAAACAGGCACAAATATCAACGACAAACTATATCTTCTACATAACACACCCAACTTCCATTATAAATGTCCATTATATAATGTAACCATTTCTTGTTAAGCTTTATACCAGTAGCATATTATGTTATTATTATTGTCTGACACAAACATGTTGTATCGCCACAAAAAAGACTGGATTTTCATACACCAGCGCGTATTAAACAGAGGCGAGCCCCCATAACTTCGGCCGTATTGCAAGAATCCGCGCGACGGTGGCGCGATCTCTTGTTACTTTTAGGGGTGGGTGGATAGCTCGGAACTGAATATGAATGAAAGTGTATGTTTGTCCCTCAGGCTATTCACCCCCTCATTCGAACCAGTCAAGTTTCTCTCAGCTCAAACCCAGACGCCGACTTCCGCTACTCAACGATCTACACGCCGATCGGGATTTACAAAGGACGAGTCTTTGCTATTAAAAAAGTCCACAAGAAATCTATTGACATAACCCGGGAAATGAAGAAAGAACTTAAAATGGTAAGTTTTGTTTCTGTAGATTTTAACTTATTGAATATTTAGAAATGTCCATTTAGGATTGAATCTTGAAACAAGATGAATAAAATATATGCACCGTTTTGCCAAAATATGCATAATAAAACAAAGAATCAAACGTTTGTGCTCTATCTATCATTCACGCATAGGTTAGAGAGTACCTAACAAAATAAGTGAAATAAAACATGTAAAAATTAATTTAAAATGAGTTCGAAATACGTTGTGAAATTAAGTTTTGCTACTTTTTGCTGGTTTTATTTTTTGGAACTATTATCAGTTATCACTACTTTAAAAGCCAAAACTTAATTTAAACTTGAGATAATAGATTGCACAATGAAGTTTTATTAAACTCATATCGTGGATTACAAATCGCATCTCATTGAAGGTTTGTAATTTGTTTGATGCTCCAACAGCTCCAGCTTCCCTGTTCTTTGGAAATGGAATTCTATATTTTTGTGACAATCGGTAACAAAAGTCTCAACTTAATTCTTGAACTTCCCGAACTCCATAAACTCTCCAAACAAGCATTGTCACTTAGCCTCTCTTTACGAAATGATTTGAAATTCCTAGCAGGTCTTAGTGGGAGTAAAGCTAGTTACTTGCACTGCTTTGTTCAAAGAGATTTCGATAATGATATATTTGATTTGTCCCTTCCGGATCTTATCCTAATAAGGTCAATGCGCAACTTCAAGTCGTAATCAACAAAATAACATCGGTTTTACCTCATAAGAAACTGAGTTTTATAATATAGTTATCACCCACTCATAATTATAAAAACAAGAAAAAGTCCAAGAACAAAGAAGCTGATGTAAAAGTAGTTGCAAAGAAGAAGTGACATCCATTATTTCACTGGATGGATGTGTACGCTTGCTGGTGTACGTCCTATGACCTTGGCAGTAAATCAAATCACACACATAACAAAAACTTGTAGAAATACAGCCAAACCTTACACACTCAAAAGGAATGAGATCTAAAAAAAGGGCCAAGCTCATCTACCCTTCCACATAAACGTACAGTGTCCCATAACAGCATCCTCGAAAAGCTTGGCAAAATAGAATTTGCGATTATAATTTAACGTAATAGTTTATCCAAGTTCTTTTTTTCTAATTAATTTAAACGTAATAACATGCAAATTCTATTTTGCCAAGCTTTTCGAGGATGCTGTTATGGGACACTGTACGTTTATGTGGAAGGGTAGATGAGCTTGGCCCTTTTTTTAGATCTCATTCCTTTTGAGTGTGTAAGGTTTGGCTGTATTTCTACAAGTTTTTGTTATGTGTGTGATCTCATTACTTTTTTCAAGTTCCATTACAAAATTATTTGCTAAAATATAATATTTTTATCAAAGTTGATTTAAATTCTATGGTATTAGCAGTAACAATATAGGATGTAAAATATCTAGACCCGGATTCATGTACATCCTGGGTAAAGGTGGTATAACCATGGTATAACGACGGTATAAGGACTGGACCCCAATTCTTGAGTTCGTGGGAGATGAGTTGAAAACGCAATTTGAAAACGAAGTCGTTTTCGTTTTCGAAGGAATTGGTATTCTTGAACGGTATCGTGGAAAACGTCATGGTTTGTGAGTTGAAAGCATTGATATTAAACCCCTATAGTAGGCTAGATTAGCAGTCTCCTATACCTCCGCACAGGCGCGAGCGTAGCAAATTGAAGACTCAACCGGCCCATTTCAAGATGGCGATTTGGTGTTTTTGGTGTTTTAATTTATGCTTTTTTAATGCAATAAAGTATTTTACTGGATTGTTTGATATGGTTTTAGCTTGTGCAGCATGGTATTAAACAAAAGAAACAATACGAAGTGATTGCATAAGGGAATTTAGTAATCATTTTGGTGTTAAAGGCTAGTATGCTTACCTGTCAACCTGGCGGCATCTTGAGAACTATTTGGCCACAAATCGCTCCCATTTGATTAACATGTAAACTGTCATTTTAAGATGGCTTCTAATTGTACCGGAAGTGGACCACCGACTGCTGGTCTAGCCAATTATATAGGATGTCTATGGTTGAAAGAGTATCACGAAATCCAAACACTTTAAAAAGATTTGCGTATAGCAAAGAGCTCGAAAAAGTTCTATATTTATTCTAGATGGCAGTGCCTTCATAAACGCGGGCCAATCGAAAGACAAGTTGTATGAAATGATTTGATTGTTGCAATTATGTAAACAAACAGATGAGCAAGTTCATATCAGAACAATGTTGTGCTGGCATAGGGTTGGCTAGGCTTGTCAAACATGTAATGTATAAGTATGAATTTTACTAGTCCTATAGCCAAATGGAACTTTAGACCTACACTTTTGCATTATAAATAATTTTCCACATCTGGGCCTAGGCCAGGGACGGTTTCTGATTTGTTTTATGAGAGTATAATGACACCTTTTCTCGTTCCACACAAAGAAGAAAATTTTTAAATGTCCGCTATTTGTTTACGTATCGCACTTTCCGCCTAACTCTGCTTATACCGTCAACAAGTGTCAAGTAACTATGGTTACTTGTTGATTGTATGCCAAGTGTTAAGGCTTATTTTATAACCTTTATTTGGAAGCCTTCCAACAAACTTTTTCAACTTTTTTTTTTTCAAAAGAGACTATATTTCTATAACCTTAATGTCCATGTAAGATATAAAACATTGTAGTCCCACCAGTCTGGTCAGAATCGCGGGCCGACGTATTAGATGTTAGCAGTAGCAGTAGTAGGCAGTAGCAGTAGCTAACATCCTTAAAGTGATTTTGAGCATGTTTCAAGCCATTTTTTCACCAAGAAGGAATAATCGTACCCCAATAAAATTTGGCATGTGTTGTCAGGTACCTAAATCCCCTCGATTGTGATAGTTTTCAAGTTCACATCACGTTACATGACGGCTGGGTAACACCTCGAAATCACCCCAACTCTGCTTGGTGTATAAGGTGCTTGAGTGTGTAGCGCACCGCGGCTTGGCTGCGGTGCCCTAACGGGCACCTAGATATTGTATTATATATTTATTATGAAGTTTATACATTTTGTGATGGTTTTATAGCTTTAAGCCATATTGTTGATATTCGACATGCATTATTATTAAATTTCTTAAAATTTATATTGTTGATACCACTGGTCAAAACCATATCTTTTTTATCTCTGAGTATCATTGCCATGTCATTGCACCATTCCTTTGATTAATGAGTTAGTGTTGTTGTAAAATTGTACTTACGTGCTATTAGACTTCTAATAATAATAATAATAATAAATAAATAAATACAATTTTTCCATTATTATACTCAAGCTGAACCTATACACACTTGGCGTTTTTACCGGTGCGTTTTCAAGCTTTTGAAAAAGATAGAATATATTGTTTCAAATCAAGGCACTTTCAAAACATTCGTGGAAGCCGCCATATTGCCCTCAAACTGGACTCTTTCAGCTACACCGGTTTAAAGCACATGTGTGGACTCGAACATAAAAACACAGTCACAAAATAATACTGTGTCTGAATTTACTTCGTCAGATATCCGCAAAGGTTTGCTGAAATAAAATGGTTAAACAAGTAGAAAGTGGTTATTTAGGACTTAAATGGCTCCATAAACTCCACCCATTTAGTGAACTTTTTTATTACACCACATCTCCAAGTTTATTAAAACTTTCTCTTACTTTTGTTCTGTTTGTATTCGTAGATGAGAGATCTTCGTCATGACAACTTGAACTCCTTCGTGGGAGCTTCCCACCGACCCGCCCAACATTTGCGTCGTCCCGAGATTACTGCACCCGAGGAAGTTTGAAGGTGGGGTGTCGAAAATCTTTAGAGAATTTCGGATCTATACGATATCACGAGGAATGTTTTTAATACCCACTGTGCTATCAACTTTCAGGATATACTGGAGAACGAGGACGTGAAATTGGACAATATGTTTATAGCGTCGCTTGTTGGAGACATCATAAGAGTAAGTGGATACGTTGACCTGGACACTATTTGTCACGGCGCTTATTCAAATGCTTTTCTGCTGGGGTAAACACATTTCCTTTTACTTTGCCAGTAAAATATATCATGACGTTTAAGATAGAAATAATGTATATTCCTTATATTTAGAATAATTTTAAACTCATTTCCAACTATGTCGGATTGAGAAATGTTCTAGCCGCAGACCGATATCTAGAGCATGAAACTTGCTAGGAAGCCGGGCTCAGCGTTTCTTCATCTTCATCCTGTACCTGTCTCTCCACCAATTTACCTAACCCTTTCCCGTCTTCTCACAGATGTACTTCTGTCACCTTATATTTATATTTATACTATTTGCTTATATTTATTCATACACATCAAGAAATATAACAACAATAATTTGGAAATGAAACGTCACGAGACATATTATGAACAGTCCAACATGAGACTTGAGTACTCTTCACATTTTTATGTCCTAACATTTAGTGGGTGAGCGACAACAGTTTGGCATTTGATTAGATGATTTACTGCAACCAGTTAGCATCCGATTGATATAACAAAATTGTTATTTTAGTAACGGCGATTTTTTCAAATGTAGTTTGGCACATCTACAAAATCCGAAATCGTAAAAATCAATTTTATATTGTTACTGTTTTCTGTATTCCTTTTTTAAAAGTGTCTCAAATAGGTGATTTTACTTATGTACATTACATTACCGATGTCATCAATGGAAATGTCAATATCAGTCAGATGCTTACTGCCTCAGGAAATAGTCCTGAAAATCAAATGTAAAGTAAAAAGTTGTGCATGTGCACGTGTAAATAAATGAATGCATGATTTATAAATTAAATTAATTAATTAAGTTAAAACTAACTACTTTTTAGGGAGTGAAGCGCCCATAACCATCATTTTTTCTGTCCCTCCTTTCATCTATACGTGTGTCACGACAAACGATAAACTCAGAACATAGCGTCCAATTGATTTTTCTTAGCATTGCCCTTCAAAAACGATAATTCATCATGATTTTGGTCACCAGGATTTTGGGCCCGGGGGTACGGAGGGGGGGGGGGGGGGAATTTAGGTGCTCTGTTCTACCACCATTAATAAATGTTCGAACAAGCGAGAAAATTTTTTTAATGAGAAGTTTAAACTTAACCCGGCGCTTCCACCAAAAGACTCTGCTCTTCTTCGGCGATCAGTAACTTGATTTAGTAGTTTCTCTCCATCTTTTGGGTACTCCCGTACCGGTGCTTGTTTTAATATGTTGTTTATTTTTCGTTTGAAACCTCCCTTAGGACTATTTTTGCACCCGTCTGTTTTAAACTAGGTATTTGGGGTAAGAAACGTATACTCTTCACATAGCTTGCACAGTTGTCTATAGTATGGGATGGATACGTTCGATCTTCATAGAGCAGCTTTTAAAAATGGTTCCCCAAGGCGGGAAAAATATTACAATAATATTGATATTTATGACATCTCTTACAGAATCCAAAATCATAAAAATCAATTTTATATTTTTACTTGTTTCTGTAACCTTTTTCCAGAGTGTCTTGTGTATGACGCTTTATATTTTGTGTGTGATTCGTCTTAGTGTAGGGAATGCCCAAGGACCTATTTTATCATATTATATTTAAAAAGACTCGAGAGCATTACGCGTGTTACTAAAATTTCCCCACTTAACATAATAATTATGAAAAATATGCTACTATATAAATGATTGTAATGTGGATTAATCGAAGTAGTAGGTTGCTGATTTTGTTAAACGGCTTAACATAACATATGGCAGAACAAGTAATATGAATTTTCTTTTTTGTCGGAGGTGTTGTTGTTTTAGTTTTTGTTAGACCGTTGACAAAAATTCAACAACTTGTAACTTAGATGGAGCTATGTTACGATTCTTAAAAAAAAATCATTATCATTATATAACTAGGGAAATCTAAATAACACACGCCAGGTACCTCAGTTCGTTAATTGAATGAATTTTCAGGACTCAATGACGAGTACCTATCAGAATTTTACGTGTGACGCATGTAGGTAAAAGAATGAGAATATTTGAATGAAAATTTGGAATGTTTCCAATACATTTTCAATATTTCTCGTTACGAAAACTTGAATTCAATCTCATTCGAATGAAAAACCTCATTACTTCCACTGTTGTGAACGTAAACCGTTTTCCCTGGCTAGCAAGCAGGTTTACTTCTTTAAAAAAAATCCACTTTTCTCCCAAGTTGGAGTGATTAGGATCCCAAAGAGTCCAAGCGGAAAGACAAATTGGAAGCGTCCTCCCCCCGCCCAGGCTTACTCTAATCCTAAGTGACCGAGGCTGGTTCTGACGGAAACTCTTATTTATAACCAGAGTAAAAAGAATAACTTTGAGTTGAAACGTTGGTTCTTCAATTTTACCAACATGGCAAAGAGCAAACTATAATAATGTACTCAATTATGTGGTCGCTACGCTATATACTATACGTATCTCGGCAGACGCTAAAGAGAGTGCAAATATAGTATCTTATTTTTGTCATGTTTGCACTTATACAGAACAAAATGTGTCAGATTTATTATTGTTAATAATTTTTGTGATTTTACATTTCGATAAAATAACAAAAAGTACCAAAACACCTAGTTTTTCTGTCTGCATACGCCTATAAAATAATGTGCACATACTTTCTTAGCAAGCAAGATATTAAAAATCGATAGAATATAGTGAAATCGTACATACAGCTAATGGGGGTCTAATTCTATGTAGTATGTACGAGTAATATTCGGAAAACATATCGTAATGACTTCTAGCAGAGTTCACTGCTTGATTATCAAAGAAGACAACCAATCAAAATTAATAGCATTCACTTTTACAAGTATTGCATATTTGTGACATGTGGCTTAGAGAGGCAGACAAGCTACAAAATGTCAGAAAAATAATATTGACTCTGAGTGAACTTACAGTTTGGTTTGGTTTAAAGTTAAGATTTATATATTCGTATCAATGTTTTATTAAAATACAATGGAACAATTTCAATGAATTTCAATTCAATTTACGAAAAAAATTCATTTATTAAATTTATTTCAAATTTAAATGTAAAAAATCATTGAAACTCTATTGTAAAGTGTTCTGGGTTTGTAAAGCCACCGTATCAAGAGTGGCACTAGAATTAACAATAATATATAGGGAAGCCTCACGTGACGTCACAGCTCGGCGGCAAGTGGCCGCGAATCGAACTGATGGACAAGCATCCTCATTTGCCTGGTGAACGGCTCAACAAAGATCACGCTCTAACTTTTATCCTATTCATTATTTGTACTAAATTTAAGAGAAATAATATTTAGCAAACAAATCATTTCTTCTAATGGCGATTATTTCGAATTTTTAACAGAACAGTCAGCTTGTTATAACAATTTACTCATTATAAATGACAAAATTATCAACAACGTTTTCTTCTCAACTTCAATTGACAAAAAACTACTGATCGGATTTCAACAAGAATTCTCTCTAAATATGCATCAAACTAAAAAGATAAAAAATAAGTTAACTTTCTCCATAGAAAAAGCACAGAACGAAATTTTACAGCATAGCGTGCAGTTTTTCACGGCTCATCCGCACGTCAAAAGCGCGTATTTTAGATGAAAACACATACCATGCATATTACCATATGCTGTAAATTTTCGTTCTGTGCACTTTCCATCAAAAAAGTTTATTCATTTCTTGTCTAAACAGTCCGATGAATTTTTTGAAAGAGGTCTTGTCAAAATCCGATCACTAGTTTTTTGTCAATTGAAGTTGTTTTATTTAATTTCATTTAAACAAAAGTAAAAGTCTAATATGTTATTTTAATACGTACATCGATATAACACGTTGACGTCTGTCTAAAAATTCAAAATAAACGCTATTAAAAGGAATTATATATTTGCTAAATATTATTCCTCTTAAGTTTTTACCCAATAATGAATAGGGTAAAAGTTGGAGCGTGATAAGTGGTGCGACGTTCAGCAGGCGTCCACTTGCGAAACGATGGTTGCTTGTCCATCAGCTGGGTCAAAGCGGAGAATACCCCTCATTCCCCTGGATTTGTGACGTAGTTGCTAAATTTCGTCTCGCAACCCCCGTCCGTTCCTCAAGTGCCTCGGCGTGTTCCAGGGGATGATGTACCTGCACGACTCTCACGTGCGCGTCCACGGCAACCTCAAGGCCACCAACTGTCTCGTGGACTCGCGCTGGGTAGTCAAGGTCGCCGACTTCGGGTTGCACCAGTTCAAGCAGTACGACGTCCTGGACAGCGTCAATTGTGACCACTACCACGAAGACTGTTCGGAGCAGATCAAGAGGAGATACGAAGGTATTCATGCACTCTTTTACCCACAAAGACCATTGTGATTTAAACACAATAATTGTAACAGGGCTAATGATAGGAGCAAGGGCGACAATTCCATTATTTTTTTAAACTTTTAGGAAAAAAAAATTTGTTTTACAGATAGTTTGAGGGATAAAATTGTTGTATGTGTTCTGCGATGGTCCATTCGTATTTTTAGAAACCACTTATATAGTAAGTAGGTTATATTTTAGATGTTTGTTAAATGTAAATTTTTAATTTCAATGTAGGCCTATTATTTTTATCAATCGATTGTTATTTTGTGTCGCAAGGCAACAGCTCTGGCTGCAGAGACCAACAAAGTTTCTTTATTATTATTATTATTATTATTATTATTATTATTATTATTATTATTATTATTATTATTATTATTATTATTATTATTATTATTATTATTATTATTATTATTATTTTACCAATCTCTTTCAAAGCATTATTGCAAACTGTTATTTTATAATATTTTAATTTTACGACTCTCTGTTTTTTTTTTCTTCTCTTAAAGTGTCCGTTCACCTCTTTGACAAGTTGGTCTTGATTTCAAATAGAAACATAAACACTAAGAGAGTTTGTGTATATTTCCCAACCTACGTCAATAGGGGTCTTTAAATTCATCGCCGCGCTCAAGAACAGTGACGTCACTGTTCTTGAGCAGGCGATGTGTTGCAACACGGCACATTCACTAGCGATGTGTAACGCGCGAGGCAGGTCCCGGTCTATTATGTCGAAATAGTCTGTTCTACTAAAACCAAAGCAGATGGCCCGCGTACCCAATTACTAACAATACATAACACTGGTCAACAACACTTGTTTTGAAAAATATACTGCTAATAAAGTAGCTAGGGATAGCGTCAGTTTTCGTTAAAAAACGTAAATGTCAGGGTTGCCAGTGGTAAGTATCGAACATTCGAACCGGGGACCTCCCGAATAAGTCTCGCGTGTTAGGCTTGTGCTATGTATCTATTATAATGCGCTGTAAAAAGATAAACAATATTAAATCAGAAACACTGAATGTATACATGTACCTCACCTCATTATTACTAGTATGATATAATAGTATTGAGTTAAATGTATGATATAATACAATACTATGTGAAAAAGTACGCGCAAGGTTTTCGGGCAGTGTTTGTTTACTCTTACTAATTAATAGCTTATCGTTTTTTGAGTAGATGCAGGCTGGCACATAATATATAAGAACCATTCCAAACATAAACATAGATAAAATATCACCGTCAACAGCATATTGGACAACATACAAAGAGTACTGGCATAGTGCATCAGCATTAAATAGTTATCTTTCGACTAGTAGCCCGGGGGGGGGGGGGGGGGGGTGTCACTTGCGTATATCTAACAAGTCGATTGTCGAAACAACAGAATTTCAGAATTTCGTAATAATCACTCGATACTTGTGCTAATGGAATGGAATGGCCGCACCAAGCGTAGAGACAAGACAAGACAAGACCAAAAATGAAAGGAAATGAAAAGTTTTAAAGGAAATATGATCGTTCTTCCAAGTACACAAAAAAAATCATCGTCAAGACTCAAGATAAGACTGAAAGTGCAACCTATTGGTACGTTATTCACCTTCTCCTGCTTATTCTATTGTAAACAGTGACATGACTGCTGTGCTCCATACACGAGATTACAAGATTGTATAGGCGTATTTGTATTTTGCTTTGTGTGAATAACAGATGTACATGTTATGTAAATCAATCCAGATATTACCAAATCCATCTCAGTAGGGTTGAGAGATGCACATGTGTTTTGTTTCGACCTAATTTAAACCGAGTATCAATGTCTTATCCCCCATCCTCCTTCAAAGCTTGTGTCGCGTGCTCAGTGATAGCCCAATAAGATGACGCAGCCCGCCTCGACACTCGACACTGCCGGCCGCTACTCGTGCACTGTTGCCACGACTGATAAGTGGGGAAGTTGAAGGAAATTTCCTTGCACATTTAACAATTAATTAAGCGTTACTAAGATTATTTTTGGTCAAGAATTTGATGTAAATGAAGTTGACTTAGGTAAATAGAAGTCTGTGTAAACCTTTACATAAGAAGTGAACGATCCCTTTAAATGGTTAGAGCTACTCAATTATTCTTCCACGTAATTACTAAAGCATAATTCAAAATAAACATTACACTCGTAAACAGACTTCATAAATATGCAGTATTATAATGACTACCATAATGAGTACCATGTCCAAAGTCCAAACAATCCTCCAAGGTCAGGTCATCACGTATAAAAACGCAGCAATGTTATATCTCACGAAATACTTTTGGCGATGCCCGACGGGACATAGCTTGAAAATTTCCATTTCTTACTATTTGACCCAGTTCTTATGAACTCTATTTTTTCATCTAAAAATTGATTTTATATTATCTTTTATAAAAAAAAATTACTGGCGGATAAATTTGAATTGATTCTACGATTACACCTTGAGTGTTTTTTTTGGAGTCTGGTTGTAATTGCACTAGGTGTATAACTTGGTTACGATTCAATGCCGTGTTGCACAGAACACGTAAGTTTGATTCACCTAGAATAATCATGAAGTAGTGGTGTACGTTTACTGAAACTGGCATTGAATATAAAAAGAACAAAATAAATGTGAATCTCGCTTAAAAAAGCTCAATATATTTGTATGTAGTATCAAATGTAAAACAAAAAATAATGAAACGCACTCAAAAATATTTTGTTGCTGATAGCTCAGAAAAGACTAGAATCAGTTTTAAAATATGCTTATTGTTAAATTTTTTAGTAGGCCTGCTAGTCTTTTTTTCATCAAAATGATATAGGTCTAGTGTGTTAATAAAATGATTACGTTTCAATTTGTAAATATTTACAGGCTTAGTAATATTATTCTAAGTACCTTCCGGATTTATGGATTCAGTGATGGATAGCAAATTCGAACAAGTTGTAGTTGTAATTCATTTTTACCTTCGTACACATTTAGTAATGAGACAATTCAATTAGGTTAGGATTCCAGCTCCCGAAATTATGTAGTAAGCATCATTGGCGCAGTATCCCCTTGTGTGTGTGTTTGTGTTTCGTTGGTTTTATGGCATGAGTTCGTTTACACCACACATTGTTCAATGTCCGCTACAACTAGGAACTAAATCAACTTTACACGTATGAAATATTTCTCAGCTGAATAAGATACAGTATTTCCGTGTGTACGTCTGTACAATTTACAAAGCGTCCCCTGCCAGTTCATAGATGACAGCTGTTGGCAACCTAGCATGCAGTACAATTATTATAATTTCCGTATTCGGAGTACCTGCCGTGATCGATTTGTTGCAAGATTTATACAACATGACGTATAACCTCGTTGGGAATTGCGGTCAAATCCTCGATCTGGCGCCAACGCTGAAGTATTTTCTTCTTGAAGTGGAAAAATATTTCGAAAGCATATTTCGAAAGTTGTATAAATAATCAGTGTTATTCGCTTTTCGCGTTTATATTTCAAAGATAGATCAAGTTTAAAGCGACAATATCGTATTTAATAATATTTTGCAGCGCCATTTTTGTTTTCCACTTTTCTTTGGAAACCTATTTATTACAACTCGCCCATCTTCATTATGTGACGACATAGGTATATAGGCTGTGAGGATTGGGAGGGAATATAATACTGTAGAAGGCATTGAACATGGAGAAAAATTAAATTTAACCGTGTGTTCTACATCAATTTTCAATAAACACTATTTTATAATTTAATTCTTGAACGTACCCGGCACCTCCACCAAACGATTAACTTGATATACCCGGAGAATACCAACTGGAGGGAACAGAGTAGAGAAGGCTTGGACTTGGACAAATAACACTAACCCAATAATAACTCACTACGCTTTCATGATATTTCATTATTTAAAACTATTATTCTTACGACACAAAACACGTTTTTACAATCACTGAGTAAAAGTAAATCAAAAAGATATGGTTAAAGGTAGTCGACATGTCTAACTTCAAACTCAACCCCCACATCGTGAAAAGTGGATATGGAAACACCAAGCCGACGACATGAGTAAACTTGATCGGTGTGTAGCATCTTTGTTTACAGCTTAAATAAATAAATATGGATCATTATATTTAGAGCTTTAAATAATTTATATTATGGTAGTTCGTCCAACGTGAATAATTATCAACAAATGCACTGTCACTATTTCTGTATTCTTCCGAATCATTATTTTATGAACCTACTTAGTCCTATTCCGACTCATTAAAATCAAAATAATATACAACTAAGATCTAAAAAATGATACTGAAAATTTCTTTTGATGTATAATATAACTTCCCTGGAAATCATTTTGTATTATTAAAACATAAGTTTCTAAAAGGGGCTATTACCCTCAAAAATTATTTTTTACCACAATCTATAGCATTATACTACACTAAAATGACCATTTAAAAAATGATATCTTGTAACTGTGATTTAAACGATTTTTTTTAGTTTTTTATCCTTAATATTTGCGAAAATTAACGTTTTGGGGAATTTCGTAAATCGGCTTTAACCTGCTAATTTTTTGTTCCACATAGATACTAGAGCACCGTACCAATCTAAAATGGCCCTATAACATTGTATCTTGAAACTGTGCACAAATATACACTAAAACAATAAGAAATATGCCTTCCACAATAACACAACTTCTTGGTAATCAGCATATATTTTGACCGAACCACTCGGCCAAATTACAAAACAATAATAAAGCTGATTGAAAGAAAAGGTTATCGCGTACGTCAATAATGACCAATATTTTTTTGGATCAAAATCCTCCAAGGTCAAGGGGTGTAAAGACCGTCCCCATGTTATTTCTTAAAAGAGAATTTTGCCGGTGGGACCTAGCTCGAAAATAACCAAGTTTGACAATGTTATGGGGGATCATGGTGGCTCCAATAATTGTTATGTTACTTTGTTAATTCAAAACAAGTTAGTATGAATGCAATATATTTTTTGAGTTTAGCTGGTGAATACTGGTTTAAATATACGTCACGTACAAAATTTTAAAAACATATATTGAAATTAAATCTTTCGTCATTCTTTGCCGTCATTAAACAAGCTCACTATTCTGAAACTATTCTGAGTAAGCTGCCAAGAGTGGGCCGAACAAACGGATATCTTTGTAGTAAAAGTCTACTTTGGTTTATATAGAACGATGCAAATCCATGCCATAAGTTCGTTCTTCTCTTTTCTTGTCAGAACAAACATGATTTGTGCCCATAGCCTTGCAATATATTTACGTCCTTCAAATTGTCCTCTGACAAATGTAAGTGAACCAATCAACGGAAACCACTTAGTGAAGGTACTTCTAGTGAACACATTTTATTTCCGTATTATTAATCTCTCCCTTCGACTGAGCTATAGGAGCGAATGAACAACGATTTGTCACCCAGCCCAGGGTGAGAGTTTCGCCTTAGCGGGAACGCCAGGCCAGCAGTTTCAGCTTAGGACTGAACTTACCCCGACCCTTGAAACTAAATTAGTACGGTAAATCAAAATCAGATTGTCGTCCGTTCTTTTACGTTCTGAAACTTGTATAAGGCTCTAGTGTTATAAAGTCATTGGTCCAACACCCATTGAAAGTTTTAACTTTTAAGAATACAACTTCCTGTAATTCATGCATTATCAGATACAATGCGACCATAAAGTGTGATAGTTAGGTAGGTGTATAAAAAAATATGAATTGGATAATAGTCCAGAGATTTTATGATGACAAATGAAATTCTCCTATCAAAATGTCAGATCAAATACATATTTAACCATGCTTAAATAATTTGTAAACTTCGTGCGTTTAAG
Organism: Sweltsa coloradensis; assembly: GCA_024449915.1. NCBI lineage: Eukaryota > Metazoa > Arthropoda > Insecta > Plecoptera > Chloroperlidae > Sweltsa > Sweltsa coloradensis. The sequence continues at coordinate 316,020 of JAMZAV010000980.1, forward strand.
AGTGCAAAAGAGATCAAAGTCTCATTTCCCATCATCTACATTAACTATTTACTAGGAAACGCTCAGTTGGACGCGTTGATAAGCGAGCACGTGCTATAGCTAGACCCACATTGCACATTTTTTAAATTTTAAAATTTGCGACGTTTGCTGTCCACGGGGCCATGTTCCAATAATATTTTTATTGGCAAGGTATTTGGGTAAACCCGTGGGTAAACCTTTACTTTGTGGACAAAATCCACCGCCATCTAGAGGACATTGACTACCTGGGAAAACTATTTAAACTCTTTGGTGACAAATAATAGACTGCTTACTCGAAAGTTTTTTGATTATTTCTAGGTGGCAGTGCATTAGAAACTTCGCGCGTCTTTTCGTTGCCATGGCAACGTTACTTTTGTTATAATGTAATTTCCATCTACACAACTTATCGGATCAAATAAAATTAACATATTCGTGACCGGACGGACATTCTAAATGATTTAACCACCTCAAATTTGGTCGCCGTTAAGTTTGAAAAAAAAACTTTCGATTAACTTTAATGTAACTTTTTAACTTTTTGAACGATTTTGCCACAAAACTAATGGCATTCAATCGAGAACGAAGCTTGCGGATGGTCAAAATTTCAACTCGATCCGAGCCTCCGTTCGAACTTTATGGCGAGACATACAAACAAACAAACAAACAAACAAACAAACAAACAAACAAACAAACAAACAAACAAAAAAAAAAAAAACAGTGACTAATTTTTCCGGCAGTCAAATGGAAACGCTCGCTTCGCTCGCTTAATAAATCATTAAATGATTAAGAAACGAACCATTCATTATGGCATATATATGTGATCATGTTATCATCGTTAAATAATTAAATTTATGTTTGTTTTTCGGTTTACTATGTATGAGATTATTTATTTTATCTGACGTTTCAACTGGATTTCACCAATCATTGTAGAAGACAGTAAGCAACTCAAATATAAAACTAAAATCTAATTCTAATATAATATGTTCATCTATATGTATGCCAAATTATTTAAAATAACAACATCACCCTAGCAAATTATCAAATGTATGGTGATACCAGAAATTATTGTATCGTGCGCAAAAGGTTCTGCAGACGACAGTTGTTAACTTGTAAAACCTTAAGAAATAAAATACTACTCTAGCAGTTGTTACAATCTCTGTAGGCCTATTTCAGTTATCTTTTTTTCGGAACGAAATCTTTATAGGCTGACCAGATGAAATGAGTTTTGGATGCCAATTAGTTTCCACATTGTTTTGAAGTTGTGTTGTGTTGATCCTCGTAGTTGCCGTACGATATTGACAGGTGGTCTTCTTATCGTCACTACGATCAGATTATTCGCAAGAAAACATTCGTTCATTCATTTCGTTCGTTCGTTCGTTCGTTAGTTCGTTAGTTCGTTCGTTCGTTCGTTCGTTCGTTCGTTCGTTCGTTCGTTCGTTCGTTCGTTCGTTCGTTCGTTCGTTCGTTCGTTCGTTCGTTCGTTCGTTCGTTCGTTCGTTCGTTCGTTCGTTCGTACATCTATTCATTCAGTGATCTACCATCTTCGAAATTACCAGTTTGTATTCCTGAACTAATCTTTGGGTACAGTATAGCAACTAAACGTAACGTTATTTTGTTTAAATTGGCTGTATGTAAACATCCACTAGTGCTTACAGCTGCGTTAGTTAAATGTTCATTTGTGCACTGGTGGTATAACACAGTCAATAAGTAACTGCTTTTTCAATTAGTGAATTTCATGACAAAATATTGTTCCCCGGCTCTATGTTTCTATAAATTATTGTTCAAAATTGCTCTTTAAAATCGTTATGGCATCATGTTCTCAATTATATTTTGCTAAATGAAACTCACTTTACTTCAAAGAATCAAATACATTAATTTAATAATATAATATAATTTATATTATAAACATGATAACTTAAGCGGCTTGGGTGCAGACGCTCAGCCTCTATAGTACAGTAATTTCGTACTACTTAAATTATGTAGGAAAACAACATTTTTTTGTTCAATTTTCATCCTCCGACTAATAATTAAATGGGCTATGTATTAGGCCCTTTTCTCAAATGAATCCCAGATTGCTTCCTTTGAATTCTTAAAGTACATTATTTTTTTCAATATTCATTTGATAGGGCCTGTTTACAAATTTCGTGTGAGCAAACGGGACTTTTTTTTATTGAAACCATGTACGATAGGCACAAAAATTGTTGATCAATGAAAATACGTATAGACGTAGGTCGAGAAATGCAAACGAACAATTTCGGCTACATTCGTGCTGATTTGATAGTGATTTAGAACTTCGTTCAGTCGCACACAATGCTGTTGAACCACTTAAAAAACATTTTTTTTTCGTAAAAAACACATTTCCATATTATGAAGTCTATTTTACAACGCTAGCAACCTGGAGGTTTTCATGCAATTCAGCAAAACAATAAGGTGAATGATTTCAGTATACTCAAAACACGCGAGTTTCACAGGCTAGCACCTTACCCGGCACCTCCACCAATTTCGCCCTTCTTTTTTTACGACAAGTCAGTGCTAATCGTTAGCCCTATCTTGCCGATGTTATTTGTCTGATAAAACATTCTCTCGTATTTCACGATTTGCATGGTTAGTCAGGAAACACTCCCGTAGGTGTAATTTGTTTTATTTACTACAATTTAAAAACTTAGAAAAAAAGAAGAAAAAATTATCTCGTATATAAAATGTGACCGATGAACTATCGAAGACAGTGCGTTTTACTTTACACAAGGTTCATTACTAAGATAAGATCTACGCTTTGCCCTTTAGAAGTTGATTGATCCCTTTTTGGCTGCCTGTCTTTGTTTTGTGCATGTACTGGACATTTTCAAAGGCAAATTAAATAATTAAAAAAAAAACATGTTTGTACTAAAACATACACCAAAGATGAGTCGATGATGATTAAAACACATGTTTATACAAATTCGCAAGAAAACAGGGGAAAATGAATAGCACATGATCATAGATATAGCTTTCCGTTACAATCCAGAGTTATTTGAGTCTGACTATAATCAGACCTTTTTTCTGTGACCAATGTGTTGTGCTCAATTCTAGCCGGGAAGTGCCCTCTCAATGGAAGGCAACTTACTTTGTACGTAAAGAAATCAACGAAAAAATTATATTCAAATTCATTTTTAAAAATGCTAGTTAACAAAAAACGATAGCCTAGCTTTCCAAAGGTCCTTCCAAAGGACTCATGGTGGTGGTTGTTGTTGTAGGTCTACTATATAGGGCGCCCGAGCTCTTGCGCTCCCCCCTGCTAGCGACGAGGGGAACACAGAAGGGGGACGTCTACTCCTTCAGCATCATCTTGTACGAGCTCCATGCCCGCCACGGTCCATTCGGTGACCTGGGTTCCAATACGTCGGCCGCCGAGACCGTGAGGATGGTGGCCTACCCAGAGCCAGGCTCGCCTCCACACAGGTACCTACAGTCCGTTCCACCATAAGCCAGGCTCGCCTCCACACAGGTACCTACAGTCCGTTCCACCATAAGCCAGGCTCGCCTCCACACAGGTACTGTTGGAAATGTAGACTTAAAAGATGGAGATGGCAGTGGCCATTCATTATATTTCAAAGGCATTTGTGCACTTGTTTATTTATTTGTGTATTCTCAAAAGACCCTAGTTACGAGCAACTTGATCAAACTAAATTGTAGAGCTTTTTCCTTTGAATAAAGTAAATTTAGTATCAATATTCATCTTAAAACTTGTCACAGATCATTTTAGTTATAGAGCTTTAACGGGTAGTTATTGTTTCGTAACATTTTTGGTGACCCCGACGTGACTTGTGATAGTGGTTTGATATTATGGATCGACTCAAGAAGATGCGTACGCCTGTGCGGGCTTCGTTTACCAGGACACTACATGAGGTCAAGCAGGAGCTTGCTGAAGCTTCCTCAGATCGGTCATAACCTTCTCCAGTTTTGCTAACTTCAGAGACAAGGTGTCTTCATCTGGGGAAGCTTCAGCAAGCTCCTGCTTGACCTCATGTAGTGTCCTGGTAAACGAAGCCCGCACAGGCGTACGCATCTTCTTGAGTCGATCCATAATATCAAACCACTATCACAAATCACGTCGGGGTCACCAAAAATGTTACGAAAAATAAACCCGTTAAAGCTCTAAAACTAAAATGATCTGCGACAGAGTTAGCTGGACTCTAAATTTTTTAGAAAGTCTTCTGGATGATGACTGTAGTGACGAGGATTATTCCATGGAAAGCGAAGCCATTGGGGGCTATGAAGATCGTCTGGCAGAGGTAAGGAGTAAAGTTGGTAGAGCTCTCACTTATGTAAATAGAGATGTCAGGTACCAACGTGTGGGGTTGACAGCCGGTCCAATCGGACTTTTACTCTACCTAAGATAGAAAACTTAAGAAGTTTGATGGTGAACTGACAGGGTGGTTGACATTCTGGTCACAGTTTAAGAAAGTGCACGAGGACACCGAGATTCATGATTGTGACAAATTTCAGTATTTGGTCCAGTCAATGATAAGGGAACTGTGCTAGCGAGCTTGTCGATAGCTACCCTCAGTCAGGTGAAAACTATGCGAGGGTAATAGTTGCACAAAAAGAAAGATTCGGTAAGGAGGATCTCTTATTGAAGTTTATTTTAGAGAGCTGCTGAAGTTAGTAATCAGCAACGTCTCTAAAAAAAGAGAAACCAACGCTTTCCAGCATTTTTGATAAAATAGAAGGTCAGTTAAGGGCATTAGATACACTGGGTCTGACTACGATAAATGTGCTGCAGTACTATTTCCTCTTGTAGAGTCAAGTCTACCTGATGAAACTCTTAGGGCTTGGCTGAGAAGCTCGTTATCGTCTCGAGGAGCGATACACGGTGGGGCAGGTGAAAATCGCCTATCGTGTCTAGGGAATTCCTCAACAGAGAAGTGAAAGCGAAGTAAGGATAGATCTAGCCAAATCTGAGTTTGTCCCGGTACATGGAGCTAGAGACATAAAGAAAGGGAACAAGACTAAACATGACGTTTATGATCTTGTTGTGCCTACAGCTGCAGGGCATTTAATGGCGATAGTGTGAAGTGTGTATTTTGCGAGAAACATCACGAAAGTCGTGATTGTGTTCGGGCACAAGAATGTCCATCGCCGATAAGAAACAAAAACTCACACAGAATAATGTTGTTTTACTTTTTTCCCGCTCTAATCATGTATCCAAGAAATGCAAAGCTGTCATTAGATGTCTCTGTTTTGCTAAGAAACATTTGGTTTGATGTGCCCTGAATTCCCTTTCCTCATAAAAAATATGAGAAGTCCATACCTACGCCCTACTAGTGTGGAGAAGACAGTGCAAAGTTCAATGTCAAACCAGATCTGTACAAGTGACATTGTTCTTATGACTCTGTTGGTTGTGTTTTTTACTAACGGAGAGTCAAGGACAGTTAGAGCTCTTATTGATACTGGATCTCAACGCTCGTATGTACTGAAGTCAAAGCAGATCAGCTTGGATTTGTATCTCATGGTAAGGGACAATCAACATTCATTTTTTGGGTTTGGTACCAACACCGAGCCCAAGTCTCATGATAAGTTTAAACTCCAACTCTCAAAAGCCTGGGAGGTTATTAGAAAGGCCTATTTCCATTGATGTCCTAAGTCAAAGTAAGATTTGCGGGAAAATACCACGAGTTGCTAAAGGAGAATGGATGAACAATTGAGAACTAATCATATTTGGGTTAGTGATATAGGAAAGGGTAGGCCTAGTGACATTGAATTGTTACTTGGAGCTAAATGTATACGGACAGATACTAAATGGACGTATATACAAGTTGGACAATGGTATGACAGCAGTAGAAACGGAACTAGGTTGGACGCTGATGGGACGTATTAGAACCCAGGCTGAAGATACAAACGTATCAATTTTAGTGACATCTATGAAAGTCAGGATGCATCTGTTGCAGAGTTATGGGAGCTAGAAATCCATTGTATTAGCGATCCTATAGAGAGGGTTACCAAGGGAAGAAGCCGCGGCTGCAACGAAAGATCATTTTCTGAAAACAGTGTCGCCCCACAGAAGAGGGAGGTATCTGGGGGCCTTTACCCTGGATTGACGGTCACCCCCTCTACCTACAAATAGGAAGTTGCCGGAAAAAGGCTTGTTGTTGCCTAAAATAAAATTAAAGAAAAAAGGGGAAACTGGAACTTTACGGGAGGAAAATTTTTTAAAAGGACTGGCTTCAAGAAGGGATAATCGAGGAAGTACCGATGCGGAGATGGGAAACACCAAGCCCACTATTTGGCCTCATCGTCCAGTTTTCAAGCCAGATAGTCTCACAACGCCAGTTCGCCTGTATTTGATGCATCAAGTAAATGCAACAAGCACCCTCCCTAAATGATTGTCTGGAGAAGGGATCAAAACCTCATAGAGTTGATACCTTCAATGATAACAAGATCCGAGAGAAAAAAATTTGGGGAGCCCACTTCAGACATTCGTAAGGCATTTCTCATGATTGAAATACACAAGAAGGACAGAGATTTTCTGCGGTTTTTATGGTGGGAGAGTGTTATGAAGCGCCATTTAAGGTGTTCAGACACAAAAGGTAGTTTTTGGACTAAAACTGATAGTCCATTCTTACTTGGTAGTGTCAAGATTCACTTGAACAACCAAGTACCTGAAATAAAAGTCTCATTGCCAAGAAACTCAAGATTCGCTCTATGTTGACAATTGTGTAATTTCCCGTCGATACAGTAGAAGAAGTTTGCCAATTTCGGGAGGGAAACAGTAAAAAATGTTTGAAGACGCTAAGATGGACCTAAGAATGTGGAAAAAATTCGAAAGATGAAGACTCTGAAATGGAAGACGGCAGAATAACTTCTGTTTTGGGGTTGAATTGGGATCGTCATCTGGACAGTTTGAGTGTTGATATACCCAGCATCGAATCTGTTCAGGAAGTGACAAAACGAACAATTTTATCTATGACTCAAAAGATTTCGACCCACTAGGAATATGGGTTGCCCAGTAATACGCTACCAAAACTAATGCTGCAAGAAATGTGGATTAGTAAGATGGGGATGGGATGTACTCTGGATGAAGAATCTACAATGAAGTTTCTAAAATGGCCCAAACGAGATTCGATTCTTATCGAATATTAAAATTCCAAGACACATAGCGAACGTAGGAAGCTATGTGGGGTTCACAGTCTTCCATACGTTTTTTGATGCAAGTGGATATGCATATGCTGCAGTAGTTTTTCTCAGAACAGAGTCGTCTGAGGGAGTTACTGTACAACTTATACAAACTAAATCAAGAATAGCCCCCCTGAAGAAAAAAAAACAATACCTCGATTGGAGTTAATGAGCTGTCTAATTGGAAGTCGCTTATGGAATCAGTACAGAAATCTTTGCATATAGAAGGACAAAACTGATTTCCATTTTTGGAGTGATTCAACGACAGCGTTAGCATGGATACGGGGAGGAATGATGAATGGGGCACTTTCGTTTGGGAAAACAGCTAAAAGAGATATGCAATCTCACTAAACCGGAAAATTGGAGGCTGTACCAGGCTCTCTCAATCCGTGATCTTCCATCAGAGGATGCAGGCTCACAAGACCTTGTACATTCGAGATGGTGGAGGGACCGGAGGGGGCTCAAAGAAAATGCTTCACAATGGCCAGTGGGAGAAAACTAAATTCAACGAGGAATTAGTGTTCTCTGAACAGAAAAAGAAAGTAATGAACGCCATGCACGTGACAAACCGGTGAAGACGACCCATGGAACATAACAAGGTTTCATCATACAATCGGTTATGAAGGTCACAGCATGGATTTCAGAGATTTATTAACAAGTCTCGCAAAAAGATTAGTGTCAAGGGTTTCCTGACAGTCGACGAAACTCAACGCAGCAGAAAGAGATCTACTAATCAACATTCAACAGGAATCTTTTCGTTAGAAGGAGAAGTGGCTTGCGGTCTTCAAGTATTTAAAGGGGTAGACGGACTTTTACGAGTGAAGACAAGACTCGCTATGAAAGATGATATCATTGATTTTATATTCCCTGTGCTACTACCGTCCAAAAAAATCTAGTGGGTGAATATGATCATCAGAGAAAGAACATCTCAAGAACAGTCACGCAGGAGTACAGTTTCTAATAGGAAAATTGCGAGAAAAATATTGGATTGTGAAAAGCAGACAAAAAATAAAAAGAATCTGTTTGAAATGTCCAAGATGTAGAAGATTTGCAGCCAAGAGTTCAAGACTTACCCAGCTCCATTACCTCAAGACAGAGTAAAACCACCGCAGCAGTGTTTCAGATTGTTGGAGTGGACCAGCTGGCCCAATGTATCTTAAGGATAAGAGTAAAAATTTGGCTAGTGTTGTTACATGTGCAGTATACCGAAACATTCACTTGGAACTTGTAAGCTCACTCAGCACTGAGGCTTTATTCAGTCAGTAAGAAGATTTGTGGCTCGCCGAGGAAGGCCCACTACGGTCTATAGCGACAACGCGACCAATTTTGTTGGTGTGCTAATGCTCTTCAAGAGTTGGACTGGGATAAGGTGAAGAATGAATCGCAGTGGACAAGATCCAAATGGAAATTCAACCCCCCATCAGCAGCATGGTGGGGAGGATGGTGGGGAGCGTTCATTCGCTCCGTTAAAAGGAATACTCAAGCGCGGTGCTAGGAAAGTCTTCTTTGAACTACGAAGAGCTTTCTACAGTATTGTGTGATGCTGAGGCAGTCATCAATGGGAGACCTCTCACCTACATTACAGACAAAAATAGACGATTTGATACCTTTAACTCCGGCGATGTTTCTGAATGATATTCGCGAAACCCAACGTGCCAGATTTAGATATGTGGAATCTGAAGGTTTCCAACGCCGTTTCCGTTATAGACCAAATTGTCCCTGACCATCTACGAAGCCGATTTAGGAAGAGTATTTGGGACCCAAATGGTACAACGCGGGAAGGCAATTTAACGACACAGGAAAATATCAGTCGGCGAGATTGTGCTTGTGGGAGGGCCCACAATTTAAAAAAAAGACTGGATGGCCAATGGCAAAAGTGTTGGATCTTCTACCCGGCAATGACGGATACGTCAGAGGGCTCGGGTGAAGACGCAGCATGGAATCTTGGTGCGTCCATACAAAAGGTTATATCCCCTAGAAGTGTCAAATCTTCCCGACCTACAACGCAGTGAAAATGATGCATTCGCACACGAGCCCCAAGAGTGATGTCAACATACCCCCAGTAGATGTCCTGGTCAAAATATTATTGGTTCATTTTCTGTCATTATTATGACCAAAAAGAAAAAGGGGGGAGTATGTTGGAAATGTAGACTTAAAAGATGAGATGGCAGTGGCCATTCATTATATTTCAAAGGCATTTGTGCGCTTGTTTATTTATTTGTGTATTCTCAAAAGGCCCTAGTTACGAGCAACTTGATCAAACTAAATTGTAGAGCTTTTTTCCTTTGAATAAAGTAAATTTAGTATCAATATTATCTTAAAAAATGTCACAGATCATTTTAGTTATAAAAGCTTTAACGGGTAGATTGTCGTAACAGGTACCTATAGTGCATTCCACCATGAGCTGAGGCGCCGCAGGCTACTCAATCTTAATTGGCTGAATTAAAGTTGGCTGGATGAAAGAGGAACTTTATTCAATGAGAGTATATTTTGTTGGGGGTGGAGGGAGGGCTTAACCTTCCTGTCAGCTGTAAAGCCAATTTTTTAGACAACAGTGTACACACTGACCTTAGTGAAATATTTAAATTCGAACAACGTTTTTTTGCATTTAGGTTCAGTAAACCTTTGTTATCCTTGCATAATGAAAGTTATTTTCTGAAATATCGTTTAATAAACGAATTTTTTGTCTACAGTAACTCTTATTTTTACCGTCTGAGGAAAAAAGCTTGCATTGCAATGTTGTTGTAAATTAAATATTGTACTGCATCCTACATTGTACTGCATTGAAATCGTGGAAACGCCGACTATTAAATTAATAACCTGGATGATACCGAACAGGGCATCGGTTAATTTCAATCTATTTACAACTTAACGAGCCAGTTGTCATTTTAAAAAAAAGTGTGCAAAATATAGTCGGGAACAAAGATTAATTGACGAGATGGCCCAAGAAAATATTAAATTGTAGAAACGGTTTGATTGAAGTGAAATATTGGCAATGCTGTATATTTAAGAATGTATAAATAAATTATTATATATGGTGGTATAAAGTAACTTAAATTTGCAGTATCTAATCTATTTTAATGTACAGTGTTAAAATGCTTTGTTCCACTATTTTTACATGAGCAATTTAAAGTAAAAATTTAAACAACAATATGCAGCAGACAAGCTGTACCCTCCATCCAGCTCTTGTAACCAACGAACCCCATGATTAAAATCAGATTTGTGTATCCTCCTGTGTTTAAATTATAGTTTAAAAATGCATTTTTATGTCTAAGAACGTCGTTGGACCCGCTGTCGCGTTTCTCATGACTAAGTAAGAGACTCAGATTTTGCAATCGGGAGAAACCTAAAGTAATCTTTCTATTGCGGTTAGCTAAAATAACTATTCCTATTTGTAGTCCTTCACTCTGAATATTTTTACACCTTGTATCTATTTGAGCTAAAAAAAACGGTGAGATATCCTTATTTCGCTACAATTTGTAAGAATAATTTTCATTTGTTTCCGGGCGCAAAGCTGGCAATATATAATAATACACAATTTAAAAGTAATGTTAAGTTATAAATACGTTTATTCAGTGCAGTAGCCTGCTATGAAGTAACAATAATTCAAGGTAAGTGCGACCTAGAAGCCGGACAGATGGAGGTTCTTAAAATGTCCGCAGTAAAACAATTTCTAGCGAGCACTTAAACTTATAAATGTGTGCTTTAGTGTCGAGGCAATGGGCATGTCGGAGTCCAATGAAACTTCACCAACTGTTGCAATTTTAATATCTTCAACTACTAAAGTGGAAAGAATAGAAGGTCCTTTAACGGGAATGTGTGCAGTTTGTAGCATTACACATTTCATGTGTGGGTGGATCTAAATACAGTTTTTCTACCGCATACTTAAGGTTATTGCTCATTTTTATTTTCATTTTTG